>OW203731.1:9122197-9722197 GCA_934045075.1 Yponomeuta sedellus
ATGAATATTTATTATTTATTATTATTATTATTTATTGTATTGGGAAGAAGTGTTAATATTTTTTTTCAATTAAGTATATTCAAATTCAAATTCAAATCATTTTATTTCAGCGTAAAGAATTTACATTCTGTTTGCTGAATGTCAATGTACAATGTAGAATGTAAGCCGCCGCCTTGGGGCCGTATTGTACTGGAGAAAAAGGCAGCGGAAAAAAAACTCCACTCTGACCATCTTTTCTCAAATTATCTTAAAACCAAATACATCATTTAAATATGTAAACCTAATAAGATTTCATGATTGCCATTAACAACCCTAAATGCCAAAGCATTTGTCAAATGTCTCACAATAATAGGGGCAAACACCGTGCTGCGGCCAGACACACGAACAGCAGTCGTTCACGAGCATAACGCAGTGCTCAGCCATCATCAGTCTCAACCATTTTGGAGGGAGATAGATGACCCGAACACCACGCTACCATTCGAATGACCTTTAGCAAACTTGCAGTTAAGTTTTTGTCAGTTATATAATGTATCATATAGTTATTAATATGCAATCACGTCGTCTGTACACACTTGTATTATAATATTATACTTCCTTTATATCATTAGGACCGTGTTTTATACTGTTACATGTTAATTCATTATTGTTGTACAGATAAAGACTTAATTAAAACTGTTTCTATACGGATTTATGCTCGTTTATTAAATTTTTACAATTTTCCGACGTTTCGGCACTTTTACAGTGCCTTGGTCTCGGATGACTGAGGTGGTAGGCGTCTTTTTGAAAGCATTAACTGTTAGTTTACTACCCTCGGCAAAAATTACAAAAGTTAATTATGAAGTTACGTTCCAAAATAGGTAAATCAATTATTTTACATAAAGTCAACAATATTGATTATTAGTAATTGAAGTTAAAAATTAAATTTATAAAACCAATTATATTACATGAACTAAAAATATTGATTATTAATTGAAATTAAAATTAACTCTACAGTCACACTTTTAGCAAGGGGGTCTCATGCACTTAAGCACTGGTTCCCAAGCTGCCCGTATATTCCAACCACGTGTGGGATTACATTTTTTTTTAAATAGGTACTTACTCTTTTGAAAAAAAACAATGGCTTTCGTATTTACAATTTGTATCTATTTAAAGTTATGTTTTTACATTATTTAAAAAAAATGAGGAGGTTTTCGATTGCCACGTATGTTTTTTTTATTGTTGTTCAATATTATTTGAAATCAAAAACATCGATGTAAGAACCTATTTAGAGGCTAAAAATTCCACCCATGCCGGGATTCAAACCCGCGCGCGAGGTTTTTAAAATTGTCCTTAGCACGAGTTAGTGCATTAAAAATAGTATAATCGATGTAAGACTTTATTTTTATTGAAAAATATTGGGCAGTACCTACCTAGAGGAACTGGCGAAAATTAATAATAATAACTTTCACACAACACAATCACTTGTCCTGGCCCTAAATTAGGATACCCTGTACTATGGTAACCAGGCACAAACATGATTAAACATCCAGGCTGAGGCCACTTGTAGAAATGCACGGCGGCCCCAAGTGGGAATCGAACCCACGATCTCTGTCTTGGTAGATAAGCGCCTTGACGGCTACGCCAACGGCAGTCGATTCAATTAGTCGCTCATGATAAAGGAAAATCTGCATAAGCAAAAACACCTTTTTATTTATATACGCACATACTCACGATTGTATCCTAACGGGGTAGGCCGAGACCAGGGTTCGCCTCTAGCCACGATGCAGGCAAATATCTTTTGCTTCTTGAACATTCTTTGGGTGCCGCCGGCTTAGGGTACTTAATATTTTTCCCTCCGCTAATTCATCCCCTATTTGGTAGCCAAAGCTCCCACTGGGACGTCCTTTACCAGGCCTTCCACACACATTCACATTGATCTTTCTTCCTTTATTCTCTCCACGTATCGAAAACAACGAGACATTCTTTTCCTAATTTCCTTTTTCAACGTCAATTCTATACGAAAAGCGAAAACCCCAGTTCGACCCTGGAGATCTCCCCCATTTCTTGCCCGTAGAGACTAAGATGTCAAATATATCGAACAGGAAAGTAAATTAAATTGGTTAAGTGTTTAAAAATTTAATTACGCGATTATCTTTATAGGGTCATTGGCGGGCTTGGTACCGTAATAGCATCATTGTAAGTTACATTGTAGTACAATGTTGTAGTATTAGTTGTCGGCTATAAATTACAATTGCTTGTAATTAGGCTTCAAACGCGGACTTCCAGTTATACAGCCAGCCTATTACTCTACACTACATTGACCCCTCCGTGATAATTTGCATTCGACAAATGAATACCTATATTGAACTTTGTGGACTAAAAGTGGAATTAAGTACTTTAAAAGAGAATTATACGAGTGGCGGCCGATCAAACAATGCAATAAATATCACACGACGCCATAGTATCCTAATGAACGAAAAAATGTACCAAAATATGTTTAATTAACGGAAACTGAAATTGCCTACAATCAATTGGTAGAGCAATGAAGTCATTCACTAGATTGATAAATGTCAGTTAAACAGCGAAAGTGGAGCATAGCCTTATGCCGGATTAGGGTCCTATCAAGAGGCGCACGTCTAGAGACATTCTTATGACGAAGCGAACTCTAGGCGAACGCTTCGAGAGCAAAGCAGTCGGGTATAGGGTGCTCTGGTTTGTCAACATGGTCAGAGAGCTGCTCAGGCAGATAGCGCTTATCTCCTTTGCGGGACACAGTCCGCTCATTCACAAACCGTTCCATTCATGCTCCCGCTCCCAGGCCCAGTCGCCAATGCAAACTTGGGCCTTACGCCCTGGCCAGTAGAGTTGTATGTTCGGTGCACGGCGGAGGCGGTGAGGGCGCGGGGAGCGCGGCGGATCGAGGATATCGTTGGGTTGGGTCAGCGCGGATTGCAGGCGCCCGCGATAAACGGCCACGGACTATGCTCCGACAACAAGGGTCAATCTCAAGAATCACTAGAATCCGACCATTGTATGACTTTAAAGGTCCACGTTATTTTCGAGTGGGGGGCTATTTTGAGTATATGATGCATAAGTATGTTATTTGTGAAATAAACACTTTCATTCAGTTGTTGCGTGCTGGTAGTAAACATGATAAGGCGTTGAATGTCGAAAATGAACAAACGGACAATTTATCACTTTCTTGAGTAAATAATTTACCTAATTATATTGAAACTGGAAAGCTGGATGAACTAATTATAAGAGCAGCTTGGTATTATAAAATCTGCATGCTTATGAATTGTGCAAAGCTGATCATAATTATTTATGCAGGAATGTATCCTACTATTAGTCATATTCAATTGACGTTATAATTATATGCAGCATTGATTCACTGGTCAATGATTTCATGAGACAAGCTTAGGTATCTACCGGAGAATCATTGTACCTATAATCAAATAAACTTTGACATAAACACGTGAATCACGGTACTGAGAACTTTATCATTTACAGGACATGAGTGACTAATACGTCATTGGTGACCAAAATAACTGTTTCACAATGGTAGAGTAAGATTTTTTCAACGTAAAGTTCCTGGAAAATAGTTCAAATATCTATTACGGACGGTGTTGCTCAGTGTCATTGAGTAAACATATAATTTTGCGTCACGTTTTGAAATCGCTTAGTGTGACGTAGAGTCCAAAGTTAACTAAGCTGACACATTCCTCTTATCAAGTTTAATAACTCATCTATATCTTTTCCAGTCTTGTAATTATAATCAAAGTGTGATTGTCAAAATGGATACAAAAAATGGTGAGATACCTTATAAATATATGGAAAACATGAATCTAAATATAACTTTAAATTTATTAGGGAATTGAAAAAATAAATATGTACCTACCTTAGATGATAGTTCGATATCGATATCAACCCTTGTATGTCTCCACTGTTGGGGCACGGGTCCCTTCCTGCAGCGCAGGTGGTAGTTGACTTTGGTAAACTTCGGTTTTTAATTATTATAAAAAAACAAAACGTTTACTTAACAAACGTAACAGTTGTTAGCTTCAACGTTAATACATTATGTGTAGAGGAAGCCAACAAAGATGGAGTTTCTTTGTTTTATTTACTCCAACTGAAATTTTTACTTAATTCACAGACTTTTCAACTTAAAAATTATTACTCATGAATGTGTTGATCAATCGTCCTCTAAATACCCATAACATTACTTTGCAGTTTAATACCAGACATCTTTGTCTTCTAAATAATATTTTATTTTATAATTAACATTTTTACACAGAGTGCTTAAAAATTTTAAACCGTGTCTGAACTAATTCTAATATATCCTGAGGAAACATTTTCGTGTCCTATGATGGATGTTTTAAATTTTAAACCGCATCGGAACTAACTCTAATATATCCTAAAGAAACATTTTGTTAAACCTTATACAGTGTCCTATGAAGGATGTTTTAACTTTTGAAAGTTAAATCGTAGTGATAGTTTATGTGAGATTTCTAATATTTAAATGGGTAATTTACATATTACTTTCATAAATATATTGACTTGCAACTGTTACATGTTCTTAAAACTAATCTCTCAGCAACCCTTTTGCTTAGCAACCCCACTGCCGGCGGTCTCTTCCTGCATCGTAGGAAGGTTAGGCCATACTCCATCACGGGGGCTAAGTCCGGGTTCGTAAAGGATTGTAAGACAGTGGCGGACTTTACTGTCAGAAGTTATGAAGCCACCTATAACGCCTACATGTCTTAACGACTGTCATTATATGACAGATGATACCAACGGCTTTACGTGCCTTGGGAAGCACGAAAATGCCACTAGCGGTAGTTATGGGACGGTCACCCATCCTGCACCTGACCGCGCCTATCGTTGCGTAACTCAAGTGATTGATTCCAATCACTCGGTGCTACTAGGCCACGAGCGCTTCAGGAATTACTTTCTGTCAACACCTTCGAGACATAGGTGTTTATGTTTGTAAGATTGAGATTACAATCAATATGCTTAAGATTGTTATGCTAGACAGGGTTACCTCCAAAATAGGCAGTTCATGGAGCCGTCAATTATAGTTATATTGTACGTACATGTTATGTTCTATGAGTTTGAGGACAAAATATCGCTTTGCACGCTCTACCAACGTCGCAGCCTCCGGACGATCATTGTCCGACATAAAAGAATGTCTATTCTATTCTAAATATTATGGTTTTCAGCATTATTTATTTAAGAGATATACTACAAAGCAGGTAAGCCGTAAAACCAAACACATTAAACCAAATTGAAAAAAAAAAACGAAAGACAAACAAAGAAAAATCTAAAGAAACAAAAAGTTGTTTTTGTTTTAAATTAATAATAATTCCTAAAATTGTGTATTTTAGAGGTGATCCTGTACAAACTTATAAAAAGTGATAGAGAATCCTTCTAGGCTGGTACGGGATCTTTTTTCAGTTGATCTAAATCGCCTATATCCTGGGTTCGAAATCTGCAGGTTATCCAAATTTTCAAATTGCCGCGCGAAGGTGAAATTGTTATTCTGCTAGGGTAATAGGCTGGCTAAATTGGCAGAGATACAGATCAGCGCCAGGTGAAGAGCGCTTTCTCGCACTGAAATATTGTGTGACTATTATTAATTGACTGTTTATTAATAAGGGGTTAGAACTGTTTCGCTTCTAGATTTTAGTAGCAACGAAATCTAAACGGTTAGGACCTAGAGGCTACACAAAAGAATAAGTTACTTCTTCTTTCGGTCTTCCGCGACAGCAGTATTTATTTAGTGAATAGGACGGTAAATTGCAAACAATTGAGTTATCAGTATTTCTTAATGATTCGCGATACTCATACATAGTTATATATTAAACGGGTCAAATCGCGAAACAAGGTAATTACATTTTACCTAATAAATACTCGCGAATTGATTTATTGTTAAAACTAGTAATAGCATCACGCTGAGAGGCAGTTTTTCTTTCTAATTTAGACGTTTCAACAGTTTCATAAGGATTCGTATACAATTATCTGACAATTTGGCGAAATTGTCTAGGTATATGACGGTTTAGCGCGAGAGCGGGTCTATCAGACAAAGCCAAGTTCATGATCGACTCCGCAAAGCCTAAACCAAACACAAGCATCAGTGTCAGGACAAATGCTGGATAGAGTTTCTGAAAAAGGGGAGTGTGACGCCGATATAAAAACCCGTATAGAGATCGCCAGAAACAACTTCAAAACCAAATAATACCTCGAACGTTACAGATAAAAGTACTGACTTATTTATTAAAAATTAAAAACAACAAGCCATGACATGACTACATGTAGATTTTATTGTTCACTTCGCCACTTTGCGGAAAGCGGCCAATTATATCCACGAGGACTATAGCGGGGGCCGTTATCATATCGAAAACGGTTGCACCGAACAAAGTCCGTCGATTTATTAGAGTGTCAGAGGCGCCGTCGCAGAAAAGCTAACTGGTTATCAATGTAAACGGTTTGTTTACACAGTTAACCGTAATCTTATCCGGTGACCTCCTTAGCGTCTCCCGTTTCGAAATCGTATCACTTGGTATCGCGTTGTCCTTATTAAGCTCGTAAGACACCGGAAATACGCGCCGAGTCTTCAAGTCGGAGTCGGGCGCAGCGCCCTCGCTCATTCATGAGCTGCATATTTATTTTGTAGAGCAATCGGTAACATAGGATAACCAAGCGACTCTTATTGTAAGCGACCTCAGATCATGATCTGAGTAAGCGACATAATTATGGTATTCAAAAATACTGCACGGCTTCATACACTGAGCTTAACAATGCTACCTTAATATTCTCTCTGACATGGCTTAACGACGGCCATTACATGACAGCAGGCATCAACGGCTTAACGTGCCCTGCGAAGCAGGGAAGCATCCGGAAAAAATGCCACTAGCGGTAGTCACAGGATGGTCACACATCCAGCCCCGACCGCGCCTGTTGTTGCTTAACCTTGTGATGTTATAGAACATTTTATAAATAATAAAGAGGTTTACACCTTTACAACCTTAGTGATTGAATACATTCAATCACTAAGGTTGGGGCTATACTACAGTATAGGACAGCCTCTGACCGTGGGATGATGATTTGCGTAAAACTGCAGGCAGATGCTAGATGCGACAAGCTGGATGCGCTATGGCGCTTGTTAGGGAAGGGCTATGTCCAGCAGTGGACTAATATATATAACATCATAGAAACCATTTGAAAAAAGTTTCATTCGAAAACCTCAAACCATGAAGATTCTATGTCAATTCAAAGAACCTATTGCAATAAAACGGCAATTTCATACTTTAACCCCTATTATATTTTCTACATAAGGCGGCCGTTAGAATTTTTAAACGAATCCGTATCAATAATTTCAGAGGTCGCCCGATAGCCCTACCGATAACCTGCGCCGGAAATCGATAGGGCTGCGCCGACGCCGCGCCGCCAAAGCTGCGGCCACTTGTTTACCATCACTTTTTATAACTATTACCACGAAATGAATATCAGTTTCCTGTTTGCAAAATGTATTTTTTTTGTCTTTATTTTTTTCTTTATATGCAGTGGATAATACGCCTATAAGAGTCGTACGTAAGAATGAGTATTTACACAAAATCCTACGGAGTCAATTTAATTTACAGATATTTTAAATTCATAACCATATCAAGTTTGCACCCAAAAAAAACATGAATTCGTTAGGAAGCCGATGCATTAAAACACCTAAGACAAATATTATCTGAAGGGCAGACAGTTATTCTGTTAACTCACAGAATAAAGCTAAAATTTCAGGTTAGATAAGAATGAAGGCTTTGGAATACGAAAAAGGTCAATAATTTTATTAAAGCATCTTAACATATGAAATTATATCCCAATAATAATATAATATAATATATGGTTTGGGGTACGTTGTATCTTGCCCTTTGCTTATACAAAGTAAAGCTAATGAAGTGTTCTCTTAATAATAAGTGTTTTTTGTTAGAACTTTACCGTAATAGGGGAACCCAGAAGTAAATACTTGCGATTACCGGCCGGAAGTAAAAATATAAATTAAAGTGACGCAATAGAGATATTTGAAATTGGAACACATCTCATCGGCTCTGACGTCCAAGTAAAGTTGATAACGCAGTGTTATTTTGTAATGAAGTTGAGTTTCATCATATTTTCGATAAAATATTGGTTTCCGCTCTAATTGTTACACTCAACTCTAACAAGCAAGTCAACAACAAAACACTTTATTGTAGAAAAAAAAATGCACATTCGGTTCCGAAGAGCCGTAAAATTGTCATGAAAAGAAGATAAATGTCATGCTTGGGGTGTTTGAAAGGATGGAGAATCATACTAACGTGGTGGTGGTCCATATACCTACACTTCATTTACTAGTGTCTATATAGACCCGTTTTTACCGTGGCTGCGGCTCTCCAAGGTATGTGTATGTCAAGGTGTGTCATATGTCAAAACCTTGTATGGGCTACCTCTGTATGTCTCCAAGATTTGCTGGAAGAAATCTCTAAAAAAATGGAAAATGATATTGAATTGCTTTAATTAATGTTTTGTTTGCCATAAAGTATAAGTATTATGTTAATTTGTGCGATGCAGGAAGAGACCCATGCTCCACAATTGGGGACGTAGAAGGGTTGATATCGAATATATCAATAGACGTACCTATGCTCTTAATACACCGTCTCAAATTATGACCCCTAATGACCTGGTCATTTATAGCAATTTAAGACTTTAGTTTTTACACCTCTAATGAAGTTTTAATAAGTTTAAAAATATAATCAATTGTCGTTACAAAGTAAACAGTCACTGTTTTCCTTTTTTATGAATAAAAAAGAGAAGAAATCACTCATTAAGGCACTCGCTAAGCCGTTGGTGCCGGCTGTCATGTAATGGCAATCGTTAAGCCATGTCAGAGGCCTTATGGGCGGCTTGATAACATCTTGACAGCAAGGCCCGTCACTTTTTCTTACAATCCTCCCGGATTAGGCCCCCGTGGTGGGGTATGGCTTAACCTCCATGCGATGCAGGAAGAGACCCGTGCCCAAGCAGTGGGGACATACAAGGATTGATATATTCGATTCGATGTGTATGTTTGGATGTACTGGGATATCCTGTACTATGGTTACCAAACAAAGACATCTTGACTGAACATAGTACAGTCTGTTAGCTTTTAGAATATACCTCGGCTACTATCGAATAGAATCGGATATATTCATGTAATATAAATATCGGAACTAATATGACACTTAATTAAATAAACTTAATAAGAGACTGTGCGTCATATCCTAGTTTGGGACCAGGACAGGAGATTGTGGAGGTGATTAATAATATATTTATATATGCATGTTATCTTCGCCAAAAACGGTCTCGTAATTAACGAGCAGCACACGCTGTTGCTATATGCGTGTGCTGTTAGGTGTAATAAAACGCAGATAAGGGCGCGGTTCATCGTCTCGGCATCATTTCACCCGGATATCGCGAGGTGTCGCTTAAAGATAGACTTTACACTCTTTTGACTTTTGTCCAAACGATTACGCTTGTACTTGTACCCTGGTGTCCCTGTGATGTTTTCTTCATCTTTAAACTGTTTCTTTCTTTATCTGTTAAAATAATTCAATTGATTGATTGAAACAAAGTAGTATGAAGAATTCAACCATAGAGAATTCAAGAATATTCTTTTTGTGTCCCACTGCTGGGCAAAGGCCTCTCCTCCCTTACACCCCTATCCCCAGCCATGGTGCACCATCCTGACAAGAATACATTAGGTTCGTACAGTGAATTGTATAAGCATTTAACGTGCGCACTGCACCTCTCTGCAGACGTGCTTAGATCGGGATCAGTAGCAGCGTATCGTGGTTTAGACATTTATACATATCTTCTTTTTTATGTAAAATTAAATACTGTATGTCGGAGCTGCCAAAAAAGTCACCAATTCTGTTACTGTATACAGTAACAGAGGTCGCCTATAGGCGAAAAACGGCTTGCGGGCCGATTGTGCATATTCATGTCAATAGCTATATAAGTAGGCATCACACTTATCAAGCGACCTATTTTCACTGCGAATAATTAGTGGCTATGGCCACGAAAATTTCAATACAGAAGTTTAACTACTACCATAGCCGAGCCAGCTGAGATAGGATGTGTGTGAAAAATAAGATTTGAACGTAAAAAAATTTCGATCGCTCGGGATCGATTAAAATTTCATAAAAATCTTTTTGTGTAGAATAATTCTCTCGAAACAGGTACGCCTAGTGCGAATAAATTACGTAGTTGCTTACTATTAAGTAAGACGAGTAATATCACCCCTTTGTATGTCCCCACTGGTGGGGCACGGGTCTCTTCCTGCATCGCAGGAGGGTTAGGCCATACTCCACCACCAAGTCCGGGTAGGTCGATGATTGTAAGGCAGTGGCGGACCTTTTTGTCAGACGTTATCAGGCCGCATCAGCAGGCCGTTGTAGGCATAACAAAAAAGGTGCCTTTCGTCAATTTGTAAGTGGGATAGTTAGAAAAAGGCAGGCCATACGTTCTAAACAAGGTGTCAATATTAAAAACCTATTTAGAGGCTAAAAATTTCACCCATGCCGGGATTCGGACCCGCAACCTCTGGCTATCCGTGCCAGCGCTCTACCAATTGAGCCAATGGGCGACTCACCGACATCAGTGAAATTTTGAACCTCTTTACACTATTCTCTGTATTACGTACAGGTAGCGACATCTGGCTTAAGCAAATTGCATCACTTACAGCCCCGACTACCTACTTTGCAGTTAGGTTTTACATCGGAACGATATCACTGTACCCACAGGATTATACTATTTTTATTTTTAATGCACTAACCGGTGCTAAGGACAAATTTAAAAACCTATTTAGAATCCCGGCATGGGTGAAATTTTTAGCCTCTAAATAGGTTTTTAAATTTGTCCTTAGCACGGGTTAGTGCATTAAAAATAAAAATAGTATAATAAGGTGTCAATAGTAAAATGTCAATGAATAAAAAAAAAAATTACTGATTGAGTTAATCTCGTTTAGTGTACATTCTCTCCTATGGCTGTGTTTCATTCATCGAGTCTCACAACTTTTTTTCTGGTCGAGTATCTGCGAGATTGGGCGTTTTTCGAATCATCGGCCCGGCATCGGCACGGCACCGGCATGGCCGTGCACAGGCACCGGTGCCGGGTTTCGTTTTTCCACTGTACCGGTGTCGATGCCGGCTTACGCTCGGTGAGTGGTACAGTGCTGACACGGACTTCAACACGATGACACGTAAAGTACAACGCGTAGATATAACAATGGTATCGTCAAGCCGTCGACTATATTTGTTACTTATATCTTTTACACCTACAACGCCGATACGAAATACGAGTCTCACCCTCCGCTCCGCTCTCCTACCCGCCCCGCGCACTCACACACGCACATTGCTACAATTCATATACAGTACACATGCAGTTTTGCCGGGCCGGCACCGAGTGGGAAGCTTGCTACACCGGCGACGGCGCCGGCACCGGCGGGACTCTACGCCGGGCCGGCGCCGGCGCCGGTAAGTGAAAAAGCGAGCCATACATTTTCATACATTTTTGTTACCCGCGGCACCGACACGGCGCCGGCCCGGCGTCGGTGCCGGTGCCGGGCCGGTGAGTTGAAAAACGCCCAAAATACATTAAAGCGAGTATGAAACTAGGGGTCATCGTAGCCTGGTCGCTGGCACCCACATGTGCGGCCAGGACCTACAGCTACGTCACTCCAGGGGCTCACCGGATGTCGTTTAACCCTGAGAAGCCGGAAGCGGGATTACACCACTTTTGCTTTGGTTTTTGGAAACGTTTGAAGCTGGAAACAACAAATGAAAATTTATAAAAATAAGTAATCATCTCAAAAACTTTAAAGAGATTTTGCTTAGCACTAAAGTTTAGTAACTTTATTAGTAATTAAATAACTCAAAAAAAATCTACTTCTAGTGAAGTAGAGTTATTTAATTCAATTTTTAAGTATAGCCTTAATGACACGTGAATACATATACTTAATAGAAAACCATGTTCAAACTGCCTACTCTCCAATAAAAATATTCTTGACTACTTTTATTTCTTTTTATATCTATTTCGGAGCACCTCTGTAAAACTGGCTCTAAAAAAAGGCGGTCAAATTTTACACTTGCAAGAGTCGAAAATAGGCTGTAATTTCTTACCCTTCTAGTCCTGTCCTCGCCTAATATTTGGTTTAAATGTTTTATAATTTATTGAAAAGATATCGAATACCAACACGGATTAAACCAAGACTAATATTTTTGTGTCAAATCCTGTTTTTTTTTACACTAGCACTCTATGGTAGGCGAATACGGGTTCTAAGCCGTTACGTGCTTGTATGTTAAAGGATAATAGTATGCTTGTTTACAAATCGCTTTTGCAAAACGTTTCAGACCAATCTCTCGATCACTTTACTAGTTATTTTTGAGACCCATGACCCTAATCCTAAACAGAAACCCCAGGATTAGATAGCTTTTTGGCATAAATGCTCCATTAGCGGCGCAAGTGTGTAGCTCCTCGAGATGTTTCATTATTTCTCAATTATGCCTCAAAACATTATCATCGAGTCGAAACAAAATTCTGCGTATAAAGTAAACAAGTCAACTGCGCATCAATGGACCTTGGCCAGAGCCGATCGACCCAAATACTAATGATAATATTTGTGTATAGCGCGAAAGGAAAAAGGGAGGTGAGACATGGTAAACACAATTGGCACCAAAATACTGCTTCGAACCGCCTTAAGGAGCCTCCGACCGCCACATGTGCATGAGCGGCTGTGGCTATGTGCTAGATTTCAAAGACTGCATGGCCTTTACCTCAAATACTACCAGACGAGCCGACTTGCTAAGACGAGATGACTTCGATCATGATCTTACTTTACGTAGATGGTAGAATGGGAGCAGGTGTAAGTGACTCAACTAAGTATATCTCTATGCATCGAACTTGATACAAGATTCTGTCAGCAAATATTCGTGTAGGGGCACAATCAATAAAGAGATCTTAACAAAGTGGAACGTTGTCATCTTTGGGTTTTGAATTTTGTGATGGAACAGTTTGAAGATCATTACCAAAGTAAGTTTCGAGCGATATGGAATGCATCTATTGATTGACAAATATTTAGGTAAGTGCACTAACATGTAAAAGACGTGATGCACAGATATAACGAAGCTGCTAGTACAACCATAAAGTATAGAATAACAATGCAGTGAAACCGGTTTTAAAAACCTATTTAGAGGCTTAAAATTTCACCCATGCCGGGATTCGAACCCGCAACCTCTGGCTATCCGTACCAGAGGTTGCGGGTTCGAATCCCGGCGTGGGTGAAATTTTTAGCCTCTAAATAGGTTTTTAAATTTGTTCCTTAGCACGGGTTAGTGCATTAAAAATAAAAATAGTGAAACCGGTTTTGTAAATCTGAAAGTTCACCGTGTTAAAACTCCGTAAATGTGATTCATCACACATAATGTACATAACATAATAACATTACAGTTATACGTAAGCAGCCTATCTGCTTCTCACAGAGAGACCGAGGTACCTACAGAGATATAATAATACGCTTAATTATTACACGTCCTCAACGAATTGTCGATTTCAAGCGCTGTGGTACCAATGTACGTAAATTACAATTTATTTTATTTATTTCATTATAGACTCCGCCCTTACAAAATAAAAATAGTTAGTCGCATTTTTTAATTTCAGTTACTAAGTTCTACTCAAGTATATTGAGTGTATTAGGAACTCGCGAAACCAGCGGAATGCCTTATCTTGCTTCTGGAGTAGCCCATCGCAGCGATGGGCTATCGCAGCCAAATTCTACCCTAAGCCGCGTAAAAATAGGGCATGGTGGTTGACAATAAATTAATCGATTACTAGTAAACCGAATAGGATTAGCCAATGACGTAGTGGCAGGTGTGTTGGCGCCGTGTGCGCAGCTGCACTGACGTCGCTGTTTGAGGAAATCAAAGGAAAACCCGCGACGCCCGAGCTGCCCTCGACACGATAGATTCGGCACGGACTGGCTCGCGAAGGATATTTTGTAGACGTTGTATTTTTAAGGTGATTTTTATAATTTGTAATATACGAGTATGAATCGCTCGTAGCCCCGGCTGCTTGAGTGATCTGAAAAGATCGCGAAGCTTAAGCTACACAGGGCGCGTTCAGTGCATGGATGGTTAATCCGTCCGTGACTAACGCTAGTGGCATTAGAGCGGCTTGAAAACTTCTGATAATAAGACCCTAGTCTTGCAAGCCTCTACCAATCCGGACTTGGCCCCGTGGTGGAGTCTGGCCTATACCTTGCTCAGGGAAGAGACCCGTGCCCTTCGGTGGGACATAATGGGTGGATGATGAATATTAATATCAGTAATATTATTATGTCGACTGATAATATGATTATCACTTGATATTTTCACTAAGAAAACGTATGAATCACCGTATTTGCAAAGGCATCTACGTAATAAGATTATTTATACAGAGCCCAATAGTACCTTCACCCATATTACGTAGGTCAAGGAACCACTCGGTCAGTGCCTGGGACATTGGTTTTTAGATGGAGAAGGCTTGCCCAGCACCTGTACGATCCTGGCAGCTTAGGCGACCTAGCTAAACAAGCCGCAAGAGACACTTATTAAGAGACGTTTTAAGATGTATTTAAGGGCTGACTACGGACGGACTGACTAAGTCACTGTTTTCTTCAACTCATCTATTTAGTAGAGGAATTGACTAATAAAACAAATATTCTATTCGCTTACGCAGAAGCCGGAAATATTAACTTAGGTAGCATTAGCTTAGTTAGTCATAGATCACTATTACCAATGTCGTTAGCGATTACTAGGACTTTCTCTGATTTTATGTTTAGTGGAAATCGTGGCGCCTGCACGTTGTAATGTGGATATTATTTTAGTGAATTCAATCTTGGGCATTTACATTTTAGTTATGTACATTTGTGTACATCTTATGTTAAGTTATGTACATCTAAGATTCAAGGAAAACACCGTGAGGAAACCTGAGTGTTCAAATACCTCAGGGTTTGAAATTGCCAATACGCGGTGGGCACGCTTGGTAATTACGCCCATTTTAAAAACCACTTAGAGGCTAAAAATTCCACCCAAAACCCGCGACCTCTGGCTAACCGTGCCAGCGCTCTCCCAACTGAGCTAATGAGCGGGTTCGAGTCCCGGCATGGGTGGAATTTGTAGCCTCTAAATAGGTATTTAAAATTGTCCTTAGCACGGATTAGTGCATTAAAAAGAATATAATCACACCCATACTCTCGCTCTGAGAGTAGGCCTGCGCCCTGCAGCGGGAAGTATAGGCTAGATAAAAAATAATCTTGGTCATGTTCTACTGGATGTTGTCTGGAAAAATAATTTATTTCCACGTACCTATCTATCCATTCAGTATTTTTTCTTAGCGTATCGATGGCATGCTGTCGTGATGAAAGGATTTGCCAATCAGCGTAAGGGACTCGCTGATTGTTGCCCAAGATGCGCCAGTCGTACGAGCTCAGTGAGTATGTCGATCGGGAGGCTTCTTTCGTGCACTTATTGCATGCATGCACTTATCCATCATAACGAACATAATTAAACAACAGTCCTTCTTTTTCATAAAGAACATAATTAAACATAAGACACGTTCTTCTAGCGGTACTTTTCCTACTATCGCGCTGAAAATTGGTTCTATTGTTCGGGCGCCTACTGAAGGTTGTTGCCACCTCTAGGAGGCCCTTTGGCGCCATACAATTAGTATCTACTTCTTTACAACGTGCGACAATACAAAATTCTGTTACAATACGAATATGTTTTTTCGGTACACATTGTAAATCTGTAGGAAGAGTATAGTTACCAAGATCTGGGTGCGAAAAAATAGCACACATAGCCAGTGGGCCAGTTTCTGAATTGAGAATTTCGCTAAGTTGACAGTGAAGTGTAATGCTGTCTCTTCGAATTTCTCAGAAAAGAGCGTGACAGAGCGTTACTTAAGTATTTACTGGCCCTCATTGACCAACTGATTTACTTACAAATAGATCATTAAACGTTTGGGTATATCGAATTGGGCTTGACCTATAAAATTTAGTTTGAATAGTTACTATATAGCTTAGATAATATGAAAATTACTAAAAACAATTACATAAACATGTATATTTTAAAGGTTTTAATCGTTCTTTGAGATGGCGTACCTACCTATTAAGGGTACCTAATCTGTTGTAGATAAAGAAAAAATTTGCTAACATAGTTGCATTTATCACTTTTCCGTTTTAATGTGACCATTAACCAATTATATTTCCCATCAACTACCACTTTTAGCACTTCACAGTTGCCAATAGATATTTTTAACGACTAGCGATGCTCCCAAAAACAATCGCGATTTGACCCGTGAAATGGAAGACTATTCACAATTAACCACTTTAGTAGACAAAGCAATCTTAATAAAAAGTCGTGCAATCCCACCAAAATTTTTAGTTACTTAGCCAAGTTCTTCGCCTATACGAAATTAGCAGCGGTTTCATATACGGAGAGTTTTCATATACATATACGGAGACATATTGGGTAACTTTTAAGTTTTAAGTTCACAAACATACTTGGCATAATGTGATTTGTTTTCAAAATTTTACATCGGTGTTTATAAAAATACCTACTACTAATTCCGTGTTGGCAAGGAACTTGACAGAGTTTCTACATTTCATATACTTATTTTATGAGACGACAAGTTGGCGCATTTTTATGGTTCCTCGAAAGGGAAAACGGAGCCCTTTAACATCACTTTGTTGTCCTTCCATCTGTCTGTCAATACCTACCTTTTATCTCGGAAACACGTGGACTCATGTAATTAATGCAAGAAAGAAATAAAATAAACTAGTATAATATTGCTGAAGTACAGGTTCACGCCTAGTTTAGCAACAGGTGCTACTATTTGCTTTTTGAAAAATGTACCTAGCATAATTCTAATTTAAGAAACAACTTGTATGATTTTTTTGGAACAAATAAATTCTATTCTATTCTAATATTATGTTAGGAGCGCGAATTTCTTAAAAAAAAAATATTGTATTACCAAATATATCAAATGAGAATATCAAACAAAACTACATCTTTAAATTCAATGCTGTAAAACAATGTTTCAGGAGTAGCGCTTTTAAAGGTACCTACGCTTTATTGTGCCTATAGGTATTATTAATTGTTTTAAGGCATTGCTAAAGTCTCAATAGTTCTACTTCTTACTTAGGTATCTGCTTGAACTTAAAATTTTTGTTTATATCTATTTAAATATGTACCTATATTTTATTTTGTAGTTCATGTTCATGTATAACATTATTTAAGTATATGTATTTATTACATCCACCTATTTTATTCCAAAATAATATAGTAAGATAAGAATATTATTTGTTGAACACTACACAACACATACCCTATTTGTATTAATTTAAAATAGAAAGTACAGTCGACAGTAAATAAAGCTTACACGTACCTACCTATGCACTCTACTCAGTAACGTTACGGACGAATTTACAACAAAAATGTAAAGTTCGACCTGCTGTGGATTTTACCTAACTTTTTTTAAATCGTGGTTCAATAGTAAGAGTGTACTTAATAAAAAGCAACCATACCCCAAAATCCAACCGAACCATCAAAAGACAAAACATAAATTCATTACAACTCCTAATACAATGATAAGGCGAGGAGCTAAGCGCAGAGAGAATGATAAGGCTAACTGGCGCGAGTGTGCGCACGGCGTGTCCGCCGCGCGCGTGTGTGAGTGCGGCGCGCGGTAGGTACCAGCGAGAGGCCGAGCGGGGAGCGCACGCACACAGCCGCCCGCGCGCCAATCACGGCGCACCGCGCACTCACTCAGTCACACACAAAATCAGACTTTTCTTATGAAACACGTGACTATTTTATGAACGTTTAGGGTTTAGCTGCCCCCGCGCATGATCCCCGGCCACCCCGCGGGCGTTTCCTCGCCCCCTACGGCGAAGGAAGTGATTGAAAAAAATCCGCAACAATTCGCGCCCGCGACGCCACCACGTGGTTTTCTTGGGATTTTCACAAAAAAACCTATCTGAATATTCCAGGCTAGCGGAAGCCATTCGGAAGATGAGGTGATGCGCTTTCATTTGAGTACAAACAAGTAGACGTGAAAAGTTGGGCGGGCGGAGATATAGAGCGGGGAAGTTGCGAAGGGCTTGTATGGGCCCTTTGGATTTTTGTTCGAGTTTTTATGATTTATCCTGTTCAGAGGAGTCCTGAAGGAGGGTTTAGCGCGGTAAAACTGTATGCAAGTGGTGTTGCGGCGGCGGGGCGGCGGGGCACGCGGCGGCGGCGCTGGCGCCAGCACCTGGCCCCAACCCTGCGCACTGCCACGCACACACTCCGAGTTACTCACACACTCGAAAATTCACCCTCACTGCTCAGGCGCAAGCCTAAGGTACATGTTAAAGCAATGAAAACGTCAAAATAGCGCAGGGTCTTTCGAGGAAAATTGTAGGAAATTTTCCGGTGTCGCGTCGCATCTGACGTCAACATCTCAGTTCATATACGAATAAAGTGCATAAAATTGACATCAAATGTAACTTCTGAATTCAGTTTTTCTGTTCCAAATGGTTATATTAGCATTTTATGTTCCATTGTAGAAAATTAAAATATTTAAATTGTCTCTATGAAAATTTTCGATGCCCATGTAGGTAACTATTTTTTTTAACGAAAAGTGGCTGAATGTTAACTTTTATGCACAAAATAATTATAAAACGTCTCTAAATATCAGAATATAAACTAAAAGTCTCCCATTTTCACTTCAGAATCGTTTTAACAAAGATTCTTGCAGATGACCAATTTAATGGTAGGACTATGCCTGCCTACTAACGCAATCTAGAAATGGGGGGAGGGGTTAGGTACTTTTACCACCTATCGATAAAAGATATGTTGATATAGTAGATTTGAGTTTGTAGCTACTTAGGTGCCTTCACATCGATTTCAATTTCTCAAAAACAGTTTGAACAAACATATAACAGTTAAAACAAAATAATTAGGCAATGTAGGTAATGGTAGGTAACCTACCTACAATATAAGCATCCAGCGTTCAGTAGTAGCTATCCTAAGTTATCATAACGTTTGACTGAACTTAGCAAACCTGCTTTCTACGGTTGAGCTATGCGAATAGGGAACATTTAGGTTGTAGTCATTACATCTGTCAGAAGAGTAGATATATAGGGACTTACTTAAGAATTTGTAGGTACAGTTCGGTGCAGCGACGATTTGATATAGGTAAACAACCAACTCTTGAAACTACAGCATCCTCATCGATTGGAAATTTAATTAATTTTAAGTATCTCCATTTCATATTTCACTAGCTCTACATTTTAGCTATTCGCTTTTGCGCCAATGAAAACAGTGTAAAGCTTATTATTAAATTAATTCCGAAATCAATTACTTGTTTTTGTCGGAAAAGTCCAACAAGGTTTTGTTCTTACTAAGCAGTGCTAAGGATAATTTTATACAAAACTGTATAAAACCTACTGGTTAATAGTCCTTCTTGAATTCCATGTTTCAACATTCAATGCAACTGGCATTAGAGAAAAAAATCTAAATATGAGTAATTAAAAAAAAATCAGATCCAATCTTTAAAACATCCCGTTGAGTGTCAATTCTATAGCCACGTCCTCCCTCCAACTCTTTTTGCAAGGAATAATTTTTTTTTTGGAATAGTTACTTAAATTTATTTCAAAAACAAGGTGGGTGCCTGCCTACCCCGTGTTCTGCATCCGTGTCTTGAAGGTTAGTGTCACTTCCCGTGGCGCAAGGGTGAACGGCTAGGTGGCAAGGGCGCCGGGACGTGCGGTGTCAGTGACCGTTAGAGGTGCCTCTTAGGCGCCATGCACAGGGTCGCATCACAGATGTATTAAAAAATAACAATTTGACAATTAAAAGGTTTTATTCAAAGTAGCGCAAAAACGGCGGCTTAATGAACGTTATACAATTTGAACTAGGTGTCCATTTCAAAATCGAGATCATTTCGGAGAAAAAAAGTACAAAACCATTCCAAACAAATTAACAGAGTTTACATAATCCTTACAAAACATAGAAGTCATGCATTGTAGGTACTGGCTTTAATTCCAGACATCAAAAGTTATTGTAATATGAACTTTTACACAATACAATAACTTATCCTGTTACCAGTCCTGATCTAGGTTACCCTGTTCTTAGGTTACCAGGAAATCACATCACAAACATAGAAACACACTCAAACTGAGGCCATATGTACAAATAAAAAAATCTGGCTTGAATGCAGCTCTTTCCCTCCAGAACATGAGGAATGTTAAAATTCTTACTTTTCTGAAATTTCGTAGTAGTAAATGTGTTAAGGGGATTAAATTAATATCACCTATTTGTAAAATTTGCTTGTGCTTAATAATATATACTATTTTTACAGAGTACGGCGGAGATTGCATTTTGCCACTAACCCCCTGTTTTTCGTTCCCTAACAATCTGTCAATGTAGATTGATATTACCGAAGTGCGTAAAGAAAAAACAAGGGATAATTGTAGGTATACGAGAAAACGAGGTCCCTTTTTCGCCATGTCGTATCCTGAAAGAAGAGTAAAAGGTAACAGGGAATAAGGCATGTAGAAATGGCTGATGCTCGTTTTTCCTGCCTCAGTGTGCACGGCGCCTTAGGGACTTAGCGCAGGAATGCAGCCGCGCGCGCATACCGTGCTGGTCCCATTCCAATTAACTACGCTCCTTTGTATCGGAACTGTTATTAAAAGAAAGCGAATCGAGCTAGCCTATTTGGTGGGTTATATTAGCGGCAGATTCGGCTTCTAATCTTGATAGTAAAATTATAATTGTATGCAAGGGCCACTTACTGTATGATGAGTATGATGATTCAACAGAGGGCTCTATTCATAGCTTGGATATATAGACACATGAAATTGTACGATTCTGTCTAACTTCAACAAGAAAGACTCATCTTTAACCTAATGCAGGGAATTCATATTAGTGGCATAAAAAAAATTATTTAGAAAATACTCCCTTCTGCTTCATAACGAAACATTCCGACCTCCTCAACCTGCGGAAACGCGGCAGGTGGTTGTAAATTTGCGTATTATAAACGAATATACAAATGGCAATTAGCCCCGTCCAGCAAAGGATTAGGTCTGCTAACGGCAGTAGATCGAAAAGGCTGATATTGCAACCAACAACCATAAAATAACAATTTAGGAGGAAGCGAGTTATTGAAGGGTCCCTTCAGTGAAACGTCTCTGTTGTGGCTTATTTTATACATTTCTATCAATGAATTTAGTCAAGATCATAGCAATGATCAGATCCCGGTCTCTGCCTAGCTCTCCAGGATACAGGCTTCAGTTTATGTATGTATTGTTAAAAAACAATCCATCGTTCAATATCCAATATATATGGTAGCGTATAGGGTACATATATATCACAGAGGAAACATTAAATAAAATTATATGAAATAAGTACGAACGGGTGACACGAGAAAAATATCGAGCATATAGAAAAATCACAGAAATTTCCTAACATCGATTTATTTATGAAAAGTATACGGACAACATAAGTTGATATAGTGGTGCCGAAGAAAAATACTTCGAATATCGTGTTCAGCACTGATGTTTTGATGATAAAGAACTTGAAATTAAGCAGCGTCTATCAACTATAGTAAAATATCGATAAAATATCTTTCGAATTCCGACGTGACGACTAGTCCATTGAGAATATCGTACTAAAGAAAGCTAGAACGCACTAGCCTTCGCGGTAGAGCACCAATGCGATGGACCGATCAAGTTAAACACACTGTGGCCATGCCGCTGCTAAAATGCACTATAGAACAGCATCTGACTGGAATTAATGGCAATTATCGTGAGAAACAATCATCAGCCCAGAATAACACGTCTTCAGGCTGATTTTTGCCTATCATCATAACCTATTCAAATAACGCAACACTTAAAACCTGTCTTTTCATTCATTGATACATTAAATAAAGCACATAGGCTGACTGAGGCTGGATATTAAAATGCAAGTACAATTAGATCATAGAGTTCGATAGCAAAGGAGATAGAAGAAGTAGGACCAGTTTTCTTGTGCCTTTTTCTCCAAAATGTCTAGATTATGAAATGGACATAGCTGAAGTTAATTTAAGTGACATTTTCTGTATAATTTTGAATGAAAACCGAAGTGAAATGCGTAGCTAAGAAAATACTCTATTAATAGAAAATAGACCGCACTGACAATTAAAACTTTTGACGACGGATTCCTCAAAAGGATGAAATCTTTTTTGGGCTCTCACATCTCAATAGTAACGTTCTCTATATATACAGTTTTTTTATATGATAAAATAGCTGTGCCCCCGATATTTTCCCGCAGTAAAACATAGCCTATGTGTTAATCCAGGGTTTCAGCTAACTCCATACCAAATTTTATTAAAATCGCTCTAGACGTTTGGGCGTGAAGAAGTAACAAACATACACACTCACAAACTTTCGCCTTTATAATATTAAGGTGTTGTGATGTGATGGTAGTCGAGAATAACTAAACAGCTACGAACTAAACACAAATAGTATCATTTGAATATATGCTACTGGCCAGTTCTTCAAAACCAGCTACGTCATATCATCCACCTTATCGTAGAATATGGAGAGTCCTGCACTGACAAGAGTAAAATTACTAAATATGATGATCTTCTACGGGTATATACTTCCACTGGCAGAGAACTTCAAAAGCTCCGTATAAATACATTAATATGCCTTGCCCTTTAGCGAGCGTCCCGCAGGGAAGTCGAGGGCGGAAATAGAGTTACACACGTGGTGTGCATGCCACGATAACGACGCGCCCCACCCCCCTCGCGGCCCCTTCGCCTATCCGTCAACCCGATGACTGATAAGCGATTTGAAGAAAACGTAGCGAAGTAACATGACATTTCGGTGGCTAAAGAGCCCAACGTGTGTACGTAAAAGATGAATGGAGGTGGATGTCATTAACTGTTGAGCGAGATGGTTTTTTGACATTTAAGGTACAAGAAACGGACAAAATGGCATACTTTCTTATAACAGTAATTTCCTAAGTTTCAGCAGCGTTGTGCCCAGCTGCCAAAGTCTCGGACGGATAGGGCCGCATTATAATACGATACAACTTATGAATTCGATGTACAATGTACCTATACGATTAGTCTTATTACTTGTTCATCTGTGGGTCAATCGACTATATGATGCATATCGAATTGTCTTAGTAAGTCGTGAATTGAGTTCTATGAAATGGGAACTGGCGAGACATGGGGAGCGGAGTCAAATCTAGAATCGGTAATCCTACTTGTAGCAATCTATCCATAACTCCTTTATAGGAAACTGCCTTAAAAACCTCTAACTAACATCATTGTAGTCGTCTAATATTTTTCCTGTTAATTAATTTAATATTTATTACAAGGATGGGGTTTTAGATTATTAGGAGTGGAAAATTAATTGCCTTAGTTGGCTCTGCAGAATATAAAAAAAATACCATTTCTTGGAGACGGGATCACAAAAACAAAATACAATGCTTTACTTACAGCGCCTGACTGAGTTACCTGTTACGAGCTGAATGGATCCTGTACCTGCACTTATTATTTACTTTTTTTTATAACGTTCAAGATATTATTATGAATAGACAAGCATATAATAAGCCAAGTCAGAGGCCTTGGGGCGGCTTGAAAACTTCTGACTGTAAGACCAGCCACTTGTCTTGCAATCCTCCAGCAATCCGGACTTAGCCTCCGTGGTGAAGTATGGCTGATACCTTCCTTAGGGAAGAGACCCGTGCTCCTCGGTGGAGACATAATTGGTTGATGATGATAAAGCACTAATAAGACGAGATGTTTATTTTTTAAAACCTATTTAGAGGCTAAAAATTCCACCCATGCCGGGACTCGAACCCGCGACCTCTGGCTAACCGTGCCAGCGCTCTCCCAACTGAGCTAATGGGCGACTTACCGACATCAGTGAAATTTCGAACCTCTTTACAATAGTCTCTGTATTACGTACATATTTCTTTTTTTGAAACAACACAAGTTTAAAAACCTATTTAGAGGCTAAAAATTTCACCCATGCCGGGATTCGAACCCGCAACCTCTGGCTATCCGTACCAGCGCTCTACCAATTGAGCCAATGGGCGACTCACGGCATCAGTGAAATTTCGAACCTCTTTACAATAATCTCTGTATTACGTACAACACAAGTTGATGGTTAAATTCATTAAGACATTAATTAATTGTTACTATTGTCACAAAGTAAGTAATTATGGCCCTAAGTACGTTAACAGCAGTGATTACCTTAAACGCAAACAAAAACATGACGTATTTTAGAATATAAGTTATAGATGCAAATCAGCTTATGGTTGGTAAACCAGATATCTATGTCACATTTGATCATAATGTTAATTAACTACGTTTTTAAACAAACATTGCAAGCAGCACGGTGGAGTTTCCAACATTTAGGTTCGCGCGTTGAAATTCCAAACGGAAATAACCTATGAATATAAACCTATATTACCCATACTACACAATCGTGTTGTATTTAGGTAGGTATGATGAGAACGGACATATTTCTAGGTAAGTATAGAACACAGAACAGGAAAATAGACGCCGGCAAATAGCTACAGCCAATTGCACAAGTGCATGCGCACAATAATTTTAATTTACTTCTGTAAACATCTAGCTTCTTATTCAGTAGGGGTCAAGTTCTTCAAATAAATTTAAGTCAGTGTTCAGATAGTTATATATTAAACGGGTCTAATCGCGATTATTTATTAGGTAAAACGTAATTTTGGGTCATACAAAGGTTTGATGTACGAGTATCGCGAATCATTAAGAAATACCAGTGTTCAGATGTTTCAAGCTAAGGTGTATACTTTATTTAATACATTGCCTACAGCCGATTAGAATATTCTGTCGTGAAGTTTCCTCACGACAAAATATTCTAATCAAAGCGCACGTGGTCCAGTCGAACCGAGTGATTGGAATCAATCACTTGAGTTAAGCAACAACAGGCGCGGTCAGGTGCAGGATGGGTGACCGTCCCGTGACTACCGCTAGTGGCATTTTTTCCGAGCGCTTCCGTGCTTCGCAAGGCACGCTAAGCTGTTGGTGCCGGCTGTCATGTAATGGCAGTCGTCAAACCATGTCAGAGGCCTTATGGGCGGCTTGACAAATTCTGACGTTAAGGCCCCCACTGCCTTACAATCCTTCACCAACCCGGACTTGGCCCCCGAGTGGAGTATGGCCTAACCTTCCTGAGATGCAGAAGGAGACGAGTGCCCCAGCAGTGGGGAAATACAAGGCTTGATGTCGAAGTTTCCTCAAAATCTTTTGTAAGACTGTGTTTTCTATCGGGCATATTTATTTTAGTAATTTTGGCGAAAACGGGCGAATTTTGTCTGCTAAACAATATCAAAGAAAAAGTGCATACTATATTATGCAGTCGATTGTACGCGCGAGCGCACTGTTGAGGTGACACGTGTAAAGGGCCTTCCAGGTAATTTAGGTAGTTGTTCATAAGTGTCGATTCAGACTAGAGCGCCTAGCTGACGCACCCGATTACTATGCAAAACCATGTGAACAGATTCCAAAGGCATTTTATTTACCTACTAGAATGTTTAACGAGAATTTTATTATAAGAACCTATAGCTTTTAGCTTTTTACTTAACCCGACTCCCGTCCCTTATGATCGTAACATAGAGCAATTACTTGTCAATTACGAGTATGTTAGATGAGTAAAGTTGTAGTTATAATCGAAACGTTTTTTTTGTTATTATTACTGTGCAAAGATATAATAAGTATACACATTTTTAATTAGTAATTTATCTAATAAGTAGGATTTATGTTTTCAAAAAAAACATATGTATTTGCGCGTGCCAGTATCTTCTATTTAACAATCTTTGTGTTGTTTAATTCTCTTTCCAAAAGAAGGCTGTTGTTTATGTAGAAGCGCTCGTGGCCTAGTCGATCCGAATGATTGGAATCAATCACTTGAGGTAAGCAACAACAGCCGCGGTCAGGTGAAGGATTGGTGACCGTCCCGTGACAAAAATGCCACTAGCGGTAGCGCTAGTGGCCTTTTTTCTGAGCGCTTCCGTGCTTCGCAAGGCACATTAAGGCGATGGTGCCGGCTGCCACGTAATGGCAGTCGTGAAGCCATGTCAAAGGCCTTATGAGCGGCTTGATAACTTCTGACAGTAAGGCCCGCCAATGTCTTACAATCCTCCACCAACCCGGACTTGGCCCCCTTGGTGGAGTATGGCCTAACCTTCCTGCGATGCACGAAAAGACCCGTGCCCCGGCAGTGGAGTCATACAAAGGGTTGATATCGACTCTTGTTAATTGCAAAGGATAAAATTATAGCAATCACATAGCATAAGATAGGTTGTTCGATTAAGATATTGTTCGGCTTTAAATACATAATTTAAAAATATTGTGTAATTAGTCATCTAAACTGAACTAACAGTAATAAATACTGTAAATAAGAAACTAAATTTCTCGAAAACAATTCTAAAACGAAGTCGGGTAAAGGGAAAGACCAATGTAACTATGAACAGTGGCTAGACCATCGTGAACAGACGCTTCACAATAGATTTAATGGAGTGATTTCGAAGGATATGCACTGGAAGGGCCTGACCAAAGCTGAATTTGTAGTGGTTCTGGAAATAAAATTATTTATTACCTATTTATCGTTCACCTGTCCATGTTTTTTGTGTAGAAGGCGCTACAACCACTGAGTGCAAGACCATTTCCGTAAGGACTTCACAAACAGAGTGACGACGACGATTTAGTTAGCTGATGGATGATGCAGTTGAGCTCGGCCTTAAGGCGTAAGGAGTTTCCTGACGAGTCTGCCAATAGTCGTCCGCTGAGTGTCACTTTTCTAGGCTTTTTAGTAACTACAAGTGAATTTTCCAGTAACTGTTCTAAATGTTGTCTTCTCATTCTCTCTTCTAAAAGCGTCGTTCTAAAATTTTCATGTCTGCGTCGTAAATTATTCAAAGTCGGAAGTATAAAAACAGTACTAAGCGTTTTTTTTCTTCAAATTTCTCTTTTCATTCAATCAATAAAAATCTATAGGTATGACTACAAAAAGTAAACTCTGATGTTTTGCTATAACTGCCGTTCGACTAGCAGAGTGAGATCCACCGACCTCCATCCCCTTTAACATTTTTTTCATCGCGTTTTTCGCGATTATATCGGTCTCCATTGCTCCAGTGATATTAACCGCTATTATAATAATTGTAGAACATTTTTGATAATATTTGTTTTAACCATTTTTTATGCACACAACGCTTTTTGGGGTAGAGGGCGGTGAACGAGCTGCATTCAGCCATACCTACGTATTGTAATGCAAGACCACTTTGCAATGAAATAGCATTGAGGCAAGCTTGTCCATTACACTGACTTAAGGGCTAAAGTGCATCGAAAGCCTGCTTTTTTAATTCTCGCACCGTGGACATGTTTATGGAGCAATGGTAGCAGAGCGGTAGAACGCTTTTTCAATCCGGCTTCTCAATCGGAAGGTCATGGGTTCAAATAACGGCATGCACCAATGACTTTGTTTTATAAGTTATGTACATTGTTAAATTATAGTAGAAATACCACTCGCTAAGTGTGAAGGAAAACATCGTGAGGAAACCCTAGTGTCTGAAATGATGACATACCTCGGCTCTTGTTACGTACAATGGCCCAACTAAGAGGCTAAGTGCGGAAATCTCTGATCTGGCTAACCGTGGACAATTGAACACTGAGTACGTGTGAGGTTGAGCACTAAGCGCTAACCGCCCTTCTTCTTACAAACCGGTCAAGCGCGTGCTGGCCCATGCGCATTGGAGGGTTCCGTAGAAAAAGCTTATTTATCTGCTTTGCAGAACTAGCAACTTTATCAAAGTAATTTTATATGTAATTTGTACGAAGTTTTCCCTTTATAACTTGGTGGCCTACTCGTTAACTTGTAAAGCTTACTAAGCCGTGATATACCGATAGATTTCTAGACCTCTGCCATTGAATAGAGTTGAATGGAATAAATATATTGAATTTAATCCATCCGAACTTAAAATTGATCCAAAGAACATAGGTACATGATATACAATCATCTGAATCGTGTAGGTATCAAAGGTATGTCGGTAAAGGAATGTACCTAGCTGATGAAAACAACGATAAATTACATACATGGCATATTTAAAGATAGAAACTAACCCATTACTTCCCCACGCCTACTTAACACGCACACACTGATAGATTCATTTATATAACATACGAGTACCACACATAGCCACTCTTATATGAACACCCGTGAATGTATTGGTAGGCACGTAAATAGTTTAAAGGGGCCATTGTATCTATGACAAGTACTTTGTGTGTATACAGGGTTATTTTTAAAATGCGCAATTCCTGTAACACCTACATTACAGCTTTTCATATACGAAACTTTTGTTTTACGGCTTTCAGTAGGTATAATTTTATTCTATTTTTGTTATTTTTCGGGTTTAACGGTTTTTCGCTTTATAGTTACAAATAGATAGCTTAAACTAATAAGTGTTAAATGAAATGGGCACACTTCTACGTAGAAAAATCGTTTACCGGAGGCCGTGTCATTGGCACCTGCGCTTTTTAAAAATAATAAACTCAAATATACGTTCTCATGGGCAACTTGATAACTTCTGACATTAAGGCCCGCCACTGTCTTACAAAGGATTGTAAGACAGTGGAGGACCACCAACCCGGACTTGGCCCCCGTGGTGGAGTATGGCCTAACTTTCCTGCGATGCAAGGAGGAGACCCGTGCCCCAGCAGTGGGGACATATAAACGGTTGATATCATACGTTCTTTAGGAACTGTACAATTTTAAAATAACGCAGTGTAGTAACCTGTAACTTTTGTCGCAGAGATGTGCCATTTTTGAACTCAGAAGCATCGTGTACACATAAGAAGCTGTTTCAAATAAAATATGTATTCCAAATAAATATTTTATTAATTAGAAGGCGATTTTGCACATAATAACGCATGGTATAACGATATTAAGTGTTAAATCTACACTATAAGCTGAAAAACATTTATATACTCTACCTAATGAGGTAAATACCTACAATACAATATTATGTCCCGGTAATAAGAAAACCAATGAAGTAATTAAATCAAAACCATGTTAAATGCCGCGAGGAGGAACGATCCGAACGATCGAAACGAACAATTAACAAATAAATGGTCCGAAAATCACGGCCGTTCGAGTGGGTACAGTTAATTGGCCGTAATAGTATGGAAGGTTGGCCCTCCCGTATTTATTACATTATGATTTCCCTAATCGGAGCGAATTCGTGCGCCGGCGCCGCAGCGACGCTAAACTACTGGGGCCCGCGGGCTGCGATTGTGTGGCACTTGAACACACGTCAAAATGTAGTTAAATTCAATATTTACAATAAAAACTAATCAATTAAGCTTCATAATTGTTCACAACCTCTATAGAGATGAAAGTCATGCAAGTTTCCGTGAAAAGCTACAAGAAAATGCGGTCTCGGGGCTCGCGCGTGTAGTGGTGTGACAGACACGCGCCTGTGTGCGTGATGTCGGCCCACCAACAAGCAACAAGGTTATCAAACTTTAATGAATCATTTAAATTTTTATACTATGTATACGGTTTCAGTAGACCCATTTACGGCCTGAGTTTTGGTGTTCCCGATATTACACAATTATGTTATAATTAGGTTAGTTGAATCCTTACTGTTTCCTACAGGAACATAGATTTAGCTGCCTAGTTTCATCTAATGAGGTTTTGTTTGATTTCAAGTTATATAAGAAGATACAATCAGTAACAGTAGAGCCACCAACGGGACAAAATACATCCATTTTTACAGATCGTTTTAGCGAAAAGGTCTGTATAATTCTCAATTATGGTAATAGTGATATTAAGGACCAACGACCGAAAACCTGAGGTTGCGAACCTGGGTGTCCACAACATTTATGCCAAAAATGGCCGTGGGCTTAAAAATCACATGATTGATAGATTGTACAGACGCCTTTTGCAAAAACTTAAGCTATACAAACGATTCGTTATTGGAAACCGAAAACCGTTTCTTCAGTATCAATTTCTATTTCTAAAAAACCTTTTTATAAGCAAAAGCTGAAACTTCTCAGTTTAATTGTTCGTACAGATTGACCACGTCAAGTTTCAAGAAATTAATCTGACGAGTCGCCCATTAGCTCAGTTGGAAAGAGCGCTGACACGGATATCCAGAGATCGCGGGTTCGAATCCCGGCATGGGTGGAATATTTAGCCTCTAAATAGGTTTTTTTAAATTGTCCTTAGCACGGGTTAGTGCATTAACAATAATATAATCTGACCAATCAGAAAATTCCTAAAACTAAAAAAACGTAAAACCTATTATACCTAAGTGATTTCAAAATCTATTCTAACAAACAATGCATCTACATAATAAGATGATTTATACAGCGTCCAGTGGCATCTTCACTCACACTAGATGGGACCACTCGGACGCTGTAGTGCACAGACACAGGCTTGCCTGCACCTGTACCATCCTGACAGCTTAGTCGGCCTAGCCCACAGGAAGACTAGTCAATACTAAAGACAGACATTTTATGAAATTGTAGGTTTAGGCTATACGTTATTTCAATATCCCGAGATTTAAGTTGTTGCTGTTAGCTGTGGCACCTACCTCGAGATCGATAATTTTGTCCCGGCCGAGAGCGAGAATCGTAGTCGTCGTCGTCGTCAGGCTATACTAGTCCACTGCTGGACATAGCCCTCCCCTAAAGAGCACCACGTTGTGCTATCGGGGGTAATGCCCATAATCCCCACGCTGGGCATGCGGGTTGGGGATCGCAGTTCGGTGTAATTGTACTGCAGGGGGCGCTGCTGCCCACCCCCAGGTTTGTGTTCCTTACTCGCCTTTTACGACACCCGCGGGAAGAATTGGGTTGGTGTTATTCTCTGGGAGCGAGAATCAATATTAGATAATAATATTTTTGCACAAAATAGGTATCTACTCATAGATCTTAAAAAAGCGGTGTCAGTGTAGCGGTAGGTAGTACTGACTTTTTTTTGTAAATTTGTGAAGTTACTGCAAGCTGATGGTGAAATTAAATTATTTAATAAATATTATTCTTACTTACTTCACAAACTAAATATTTGCCGCCAAGAATATCTTTGGCGCCTAGTTAAGGATAGCAGCATAATTTAAAGACCTTTATAAATAATAATTGCACATTTTAACAAGAGTAAGTGTCATCGTAGTCGATTTAAAAGTCTTCATAAGTTAAATTTATCGTGTCTGAATTCGGGTCAAACGATTAAAGTTTAATATCGTTCGGTTAAGTTGTACGTAGCTACCATTTATACGATGATGCTATAAACCATTAATTTATAAATAGTAAGCTATCATCAGAAACTACTATTATAAACTGAATTTTTACATATTTTCAGACAAAAATGGTGTTTTAGCATTCCTCCCAGCGATTTGGAATGCGTTAAGGAGCCTGCAGGCTGTTAGGGCAAAGTACGTGTTAAGTTAGAGGTTGAATGAAGCGCACGGCATAGTGATGGGCAGTCGAGATTCGTTCAATATAAAGATCTATCGATACACTAATCAGCAATATAGAATAAGCTGTTCATCACGGAAACCGTTCTGAAACGGTGAGCGGGAGTCTCACCGTTTCAATTTTTCAAATCAATTTTCTCCCTGGCATACGTGAGTTTCTAAGATTTTTGCCTCCAGCGAGTCCGTATAGCATAAAATACATTATTATAAATTAAAAAGTCCGATTCTGAGCAATTATGAAACATGCGGATATCTCACTCTAGGATTAAATGATATAAATTTGTTTCCTTAACATATAATTTAATGATTTAAAATAAATCCGCCTGGCAAACGAAAACTGAAAAAAGAGTTCTGAGTCTGTATCTGTTGAAAATGCGAACCACCCTTAGCGACCACTGGCTTGATTTTTTTCAAGTTAACGAAAGCACCCCCCTGGGTACTTTGGCTTACCTCAAAAAGGATCTGGCCACTCTCGGTGCAGTCGACGTTTTCCGACCGAGTGTGCATCCCTACTCAGAGCCTAGCTTCCGCGCTTGCGCCCGCCGCTGGAATGCCACAGGTAAAGCGATTCCGGGAAGGCCGCGGCCCGTTACCGCACACCGAATACCGAATATCTCCGGTCAAAGGCGCCGCCAAGTGCAGTGGGCACTTGCGACAACACCGCGCCCCGCACCCCGCGCCCCGCTGCATTCCGGACGGCCAACGATAGATAGAAACCAGTCGACACAAAGATAGAATAAACAGAAGATTTGACCAGCTCAGTCTTAGCTTATTCTCATCAAGACAATCTTAAACCTACCCGTCCTCTTGAGGTATCATAAAGAGCTTATATAAGTCCCACTGCAGGGCCTTCCCTCAGAGAGAGTATGGGTTTAATCGCCATTGCATGGTCTCCGCAGATTGGCAATTAGTGCTAAGTTACGTGAACTCTTCAACCCTCTGGTTGCCTTACGATGCTTTCACAGTGGACGATTCGGGCAAGTGGTATTGCTACTACAAATACACAAATGTACGTAACTTAGCAGTTATAGGTATACATGCCGGGATACCGACGAAATCTCTTCATCTATAACAGCGTAACCCTAAAGCTAGGTCGAAAGTTTTCTCGAGATGGATGAACTCGAGATGGATGAACTACGCCTAAAACTAGGAGAGGTGGCTGCTCTATGCCATTGAATTCTTTGACTTGTTTACCCACTCCATTCTCAGATCACAGATTAAAAAGACTCATCTCAGATCAAACAAGTCCTTCACAACTTCACTAAAGTACTCTTCACAACTTCACTAAAGTACCCTTACTCTGTGAACTGTCAATCGGGCTATGGTATGGTTTTCTCTTATACCGGCTGGAATAAACTTCTTTTCAATTAAGTCTTTGTACATGTACATACGCCAAAATGTATTTTTTTGTGCAAGTGGCGGAGCATAGGCCAAGCCTTGTTTGGCCAAACGCTCGTTTAAGACACCGATTGCGCATCGATATGTCATCGATAGATACATTGCACATTAAAATTTCATATTTATCTTCTAAAAGAAAGCTTAAACATATCTATAAAACTTCTGTAAGCAGGTAGTAATGTTCGGTATAAAATGTTTGTGAAAAAATATCAAACATTGCGGCTATGAGCCTAAATATCTTATAAGTCATTGAATTTCCAGATATGATTTATTTAACGGGGATCGGGGAGCATTAGTAAATAAAAAACCGATACAGATTGGTATCGTATAGGACGTTTCAATAAGTATTTTGACATTTGTTCCACGTAGTTAGTGTGACAAAGAGAGGTGATAAAGAAAATGTGAACGGAAGTCGACATAAAAATTCAATCAAAGAAAAGACCCATGGAACCTTCTATAGCATCCAGCCGCTGAAAGCTGCGCGTCAGCTTCTTCACTTGCCTCACATCTCGTTTGCTCTTGTTAGCCCTTCTTTTTTGGCTGCACATTTTTCGGCGTGATCTAACACGATAAGCCGCCGATCCGCTTTTGCGAGCCCACTGCCTTGGGGCCTAAGATTTTGACTTTCGGACTATCTGTCAAGGTCTAACAACATAGGTGCCAATATTTTCAGGGTTCGAATTTGTATGTCATAAGGACCTAATTTTTAAAATATCACGAAAACCAATATATTTTGTTATCTCTATTGTTTTGTTATGCTAGCGCTACTTATGTTTTCTTTCTTCGGCTATATACGTCCCATGACTGTACTGCAGAGGATTTCTTCTTTTCTTGTGATAATTGAAATAAATGAAAAACCGTTCAGGGCTAGACCTTATAGTATTTTATATTTAATGCAATTAAAAAAATGCATTAGCATAACATAAAAAAAATATATGATAATAAAAAAAATCGGTTTACGTGATTTAAGTAAAATATTTGACCTTCGAAAACCTCTTTCTGTTAGACCTCATTGTTACCTATTTTCGATAGACCTCATGTATCATTAACACAAGTATCATTAAAACGTTATCCGCTAGGTCTTGAACGAGATTGACAGGGGGCTAAAAAATTTAAAGAATATTTGACATTACCCAGCAACGGACTCTATTCGGACCAACTGACTCAACGGGCTCGATAAATCGAACAGGGCTCTCGGTATGTACGAGTATGTTTACACACTGAGAGAAATCACTGCGGAAGCACTCGAGCGCAATGTTTTTTGTACAACATTTTAGGGCGATGTAAACTTAACGTTTCAGTGAAATCGGATGCAGTGTAAATGTGAGAATCGATTTATTTTGCTATTTTTTATTTTTAGAATAAAAAAAACATTAAACCGACCAGGTTTATCTGTGGATTGGGTTTTTTAGTAGTCACTAGCTTAATAATCTGTTGGAAATAGTACTACTCTAGTGCTATGCTCGGCAAATAGCTTGAACAAAGAGTTTGCGCAGTCAGGATGAGTTTGCGATGTACGCGCAAGAACGCGATAGATTAGTCGGTGCAGATTGTCTTCTGTTTTAAATTTTCATCGAGTAGACAGATAAAGCCGGAGTCTATCCAGCCTAACTAGCAGTTTCAGGTTTTCACAATTCAGTTACATTTTCAGTGATGCGAGAGTATAATGAAATTAATAAACTTACGTTCGCCAACACGTTCTCCCACTATCACTATAAAACTTAACATGGTGGCAAGAAATTTTAATATGTCGCCTGAAGACGGAGGAACGGTGTCGTTAAAATCCAGTGTGTACAATGTGTTGAAAAGTGTTTTTTTTTTCTCAAATTACAAATTTAACAAAAACGTATAATTTTTAGGTTCTTAGGTAGGTTCTTTGTGGACTTAATAATACATATTTTGTTAACACTTGAAAATAGCTACCGTTTTGGTTTGTTAAATAGAACATAAATGGTCAAATGCGTAACTTTAAATACCTACATTTATTTATTGATACTTTTATTGCACTTAATTTTAAACGATCATCGATCATACGAACAGGGATTCCTATTGATACAGATAATTTACGACTACCACAAATAAAAGTTAAGCAATGTTGATCATCAATGCTGAAATAAAATAACAAATTGAGCATTGAAATAAAACAATCGGTTGTTTTATTAAATTTCAATGTATTCGCACTTTAAGAAAAAACAAACAAATATAGAAAAAAAGTTAAAAAAATAAAGTGCCAAATAAAGTGTGCCACTTTGTGAAAAATAATTAGTTGTTTTCGAGTAACATCTCAAGTTCAGTGACTCTATCGCGGTAAAACTCGATCTCAGCCCTCTGTCGCATTCTCGCTGCAGACAGATGTATCACCTTCTATAAATATTAACTGAAGAAACGTATGGAAGACGAGGCGAAAGGTCATAGTGTGATTTTATCCGACTAGTGATGAGAAGACTTACTTCTATTACGATGACCCCGCCGGTGAGTCTTCTATCATTAGAAGTTTCAGTGAGACAATTCTCCAGGTAGCAGACATCGGGCAACCGAACGAAGTGGCAATTCTTGTTGCAGATCAAGATCCACTTCGGGACGGAGTCCAGCTCAGCAGTGGAAGCAGTAATTAATTATCATTTGGATATATAATTTTATTACGGCATAAGATAGCCGGCTTCATCACAAATATCACAACCGCCGAACAATTATCCTTATCAATGCCATCAAAGCTGACGGGGCGCTCTTTTATAGAGCGCCCCGTCAGCGCGCCAACGCGCGGAGTAAAAGTTTTAGTGATGTGTTAAAACTTCCCCTTTTATAAGGATCTCGTGTCATCTATTATGAGAAAGACTGTCATAAAAACGGTCGCATATCCGTAGCACGTGAGCCGCGGCCGCCCCTCCGGAAATATAGGCGAGTATTTCGAGGCGCGCGCCCCCTGCGAGGCATCTCAATCATCCACTAATAAGCAGACGCAAGGAGAGTAATCTAGACAAAAATGTAAAAATAAGACGGCCAATAATAGATCGAAAGGTGAGTGTAGCGAGGCCGGCCCCCCGGTATATAAATAGGCGCGCCCTCCGCCCGCCCCGCGGGTTCAGCCCGCTGCGTCGCTTCAGGGTGGCTCTTCATAGAGACTTGAAAACAGGAGTTGTTACAATTACAATGTCTTTCTTCTCCCTAGAGAGAAACAAAAACATCAGACAATCTATCGAGTCTGTAGTAGACGAAGAAATGGCCGCTAAAACTGTAAGGATTGAGACAATTTAAGATATACAAGTTTACTTACCTAAAAAAATGCGGAATTCCTATAACTCCCAATTAGAGTTTGTGATTTACAACCACTTTGGGTCTATGAGTTTTTGTCAGGGTTATACTTTTCGAAATATCAGGGTCTGCATAACTTATATCACTTAGTACTTACGCTTTACGCGCCTTTACAATACCGCGGCTTTCAGCATCAAATCAAATCAATAGACCTATAAAAATGTCAATTCCATCTAACACATCGTTTTGAAACATATTTTAGCTATAATGTACCTACCTAAATCACAGACTCCAATTGATGTGTTTTACGTATTAAGAAATTTTGAGGCGACCCAGTATAATATCAGAGAATTTTGGCATAAAATTTGATGCTCCAAGCATTTCAAGATTCAGTATTTTTATGTAGTCTGTACTGCTGGCATAGGTCTTTTCTCAGAAAGAGTGAGAGCTTAATGACTGCTTGGTGCGGATTGGCTATTTTAAGCTTTCAGGTAGACTGAATAATCAAGACACGAACGGTCTTACTAATAAATAAGTTATATACTTTGAATAAGTATTTGACGTATACCAATTTAAAGTGGTTTAATCGCATTCAGCGTACAAATAACCAGTTTGTCAGACCTCGCATAACGGCTGTATACACAGCTCATAACCTTTATTAGTAAGGCCGTTAGGTTTGTCCAGGATTCTCTACACCCGATGAAAAAACGGAGCCCTTATAGGACTCTCGTGAAGTTTCGTGTATATTCGTGTCAAGCCTACTCGAACTTGGTTTAATTTTATTTTGGGATTGTACTCAGAGGGTGTCTAGTCAACAGAACCCTAATTAACTAAGCTTAAGGGACTTCCTTGAGCTAGCTAGCCCCACCTATGGGGAAAAGTAGCCTAGACTACGACTAGAGGTTCTAAAAATGCCAAGACCATTATTGGTATTTTAAGATGTTCACTTTTTAAAATTTGTATTATAGCTGTTAGACCTGGTCGACCCTTAATGCCGTCTATCTGTTGGTTTGTCAGTCTGTCCTATCTTTTCAACTGAATCCACGATGTTTTTTTTTTTTGTAGCTGGTTAGTTTATTTTGCTTTGTGTTGTGATACGGAACTCTCGGTGGGTAGTACAACTCGTACTTAGCCGCTTTTGTATAGTATCTCGTTATGCAGTAGATGTGTGGACGAACCAAAAAGTGACTACTACCGTAAAAAGTTAAAAGGTATATAAAAGTAGGCCCACGAAGATGGCGATGTAACAAAACCTCAATTCCACAATGACTACTTCCTATAAAGTGGAGAAACCTATAGGCACGTGATGTAACAATTTTGGGTGTTTTTATACACCTGCCAGGTATAACTATCTGCTTTCTTCAGATTGTAGAGCGCAGTCATTCGAGACAAAATCGTTTTTACAAGTCCACGCAATGTAGAACCTATTGCACTGTAAATCCGGCTCTATTGCACAAAGTTAAGGTTTCAAATTGGAAAATGGATACATTGCGTTCTTTGTCGCACGCTTGGCTGACCGAAATCGATATGGACGCGGGCGCAAGCAAGGTATCGCTTGTCAGATAATTCCGCGAAAACCCACGTTGTTATCGGGCCAGGCGCAGCGCCTTTCCCAAAGAATATTCGAAGGCAACAATAGAACCTTTATTCTTACCTGTCTTTAAGCTGAAATGTATCGTAGTGACGATTTTTAATTTACCTACTAGTTTAATAGGCTCTTCGTCTTAAACAAAAAGTGACGTCTCAACGGCAAGTATTTTACTAATATTATACGTGTTTAACATTTTTTTGCGTCTTGCCATTGCTTATTTTCAAATAGCGTGGCATTATTTTAATGGAATTTCGTAGGCAAAGCAAGCTAGCTCATAGATGGATGATTAAAGTAATCAAATCAGACCCAATAAGGCATGCAGTTGTAGGGAACGTGTCACGATCACGATTGCAGCCGAGTGCAGCGTTAACCGCTTGCGTCATTTTGAGGAACGCGCGGAGGTGTCACCTTTCCCATACTCCCACCGGCGGCGCCGCGGCGCCGCCGCCGAACAAACGTCGCCTTTTGTTCAAATCACAATATTAATAGCCGTACGAAATTTAAACTAATTCCACTAGTTTCCGTTCACATGGAAACTAGCCGACTCAAAAGGTGCAATTTAGAAGAAAAAATCGGGCCAAGGATGCGACAAGTAGTAAAGTATTGGACGCCTTCAGAGCTGCGTGGGAACTTCTCGGCTTCAAGTAAGAAAAACATATTTATCGCCCGACTTTGTATGCAATAATAGGACTTTACTAGAAAATTTTCACAGACGAATAAACTAGGTATGTTTCAGTGAAAATCGCTTCGCGTTATAATGAAGCGCAATAATGAAGACGAAAGTTTGTGAACACCTCTGACAATTTTTACAGAAGTAACGTCGACACTATAGGATAAAGTGTTTAAACACTCCATAACCCAAAAACATCTTATCATATTAAGTTTAACAAACCTACCAAACGTGCTTAATGAAACCGATAAAAAATACAAAAACGAAATTACTATGTCAAACTTCCACAAAATGCGCGCAAACGCAACGACAACAGAGAGGGACCGCTCCAGATGTAAACAGACTTGTAGAGATTCATTCAATTAGACGAGATCCTTGTTGTGGGAGTCAGGGGCCGTCATTGAAGGGCCGAGGGGCGGGGGGCGCGGGGCCGGTCCCCGGGAGCGGGAATATTTAAAGCGTGAGAACGGTGCGCGACCCGCATGCCGCAACTTCATATATCTCACGCGCAACCTCGACGCGCCACACGCTAGGAAATTCAACTCTACAGGCACGCAATAGAGCTAAGTTTCGGAGGGTGTGATGTCGTGGTTATCGCTCGGAACATCGAGGACAATACTTTTCTAGTTTACGGCTGACATTGGCACGGATACCGGCGATGAGCGAACACGTCCACCCGCTGACATGCCACTACTCGCACACACGGCTCCTTATAGCCTCTAGATACCGCTAGGCAGACTGGAAAGTATAAAACCTCACTTTTTTGTTTATGGAATGCATCTCAAAAAGCAAGAAATCAGTCTAATTAGATTTAACTTGTCGGTTACCACATTGACCGTCGCCTGGTTGATGATGTTTCGTGCTCGATTTTATGCAGGGCTGTAGCCAGGCGAACACGGGGATAGACTAGCCCTAGCCATAACTGAGCAGTGCAAAGAAATTTATTTTTTTGAGACTTTCATTCGAAACGAATTCCTAAAAAATTTCTAATGAAATCCAGTACAATACAACTAAATCGAAAAATTATGAACTGTACCTAAGTCTTATATTACAAAATGCATCAATAATGAAGGCTTGTTGATGCCATACTATAATTTGTTTTATCTGATCACCATTGGGGCTAAGTACGGCCATGTTTTATTGCATTTTTTTTATTAAACATTGGTTTATATATTTTCTTTTAGTGCATCTACTTATTACGTTGTCTGGCTATGGCCCTGCACGAAGAATGCTTGTAGAACACATATTTTTCTAATCTCTAGAGCTCTTGATAGAGTTTAAACTTTAGCTGACTACCACAAGATTTATACGAAGACGTGCGGTATTATAAGATTTTATTGTTTCTAATAGGTTACATTTAGATGCTGGTAGTTTAAATCCTCGTGATGTTTACGCAGAAGCCGAGACGTGGTAGTAATGGACCTTTTATTTGTCGAAGCACCGCTCATGTGACCGGTGGGCGTCGAAGAAAAACTTCACTTTCAGCACCAGTTCTCCGGGAAATAAAACCCGTGATCGCAGGCGTTTTAGAGCCTGAAGCATATTTTAAGGCCGTTTCGGATTTCAAAGCACACCAGTGAGACTTCAGTAAATTTTATCAATAGACCATTTTACTGGGATCTTTATTATAAGACGGACAGTTGATTGAACCTCCATGTTTAACTTGGTTATGACGACGAATTAGTATTTCAGTTCCTTGTCTCGGCAGACGAAAAAAAGGTGTAATGTCGGCGGCAAGTTCTAGTTCTTACCTTGAGACTGACTGTCTGTATCCTAAATATAGACATCGGATTACGTACTCGAGGCGGCAATGCGACTTGAGAACTAGAAACTAGTCGGTTTGTTGGCGAAATTTTCGGTCGGGGGGTCGCAGGCCCCGAGCGTCGACCTCGTGCGCGGCGTGCGCGCCGCCGCCGCCGCTCGATCGCCTTTTTACGCGCTCTTTCCCGCGCCACGCTCCGCCGCCAACCCCGCGGGCCCCGCGGTCGCCGCCCGCTGATAGCGCGTCAGTTCTGCCCAACCGGCGGACCGTCTGACTCTCGCACCTCATATTTGCACAACATTGCGCACATACACTCGTTAGGTCTAGCGAGGAGAGTGATACCACTGCTGCGGATCATGGTTGTGATCGTGGCTCTTTAGAGCAAAATTTTGCCCTGTTTCAATAATCCCAGCCCCTCTTTCTATGGAAGTGTAACAGCAGTGCAGATGCATGAATGTCTCTATGCCTGGATTGGAGAGTACAGATGTGGCTTTAAGTAAGAAAGTACTGTAATACAGATACGTACCTACTATTATTATTATTATTATTTGTAATTCAGGCAAGCAGTTATAGAACTGGTGAAGCCTGTATCCAGATGTACATTTGTGTTTAAATCCTTGTCTGTTTTGTTTCCTTTAGATATTTATCCAGTTTGTTTTTAAACATTTTAAATTAAATTTATACTTAAATTTTTTGTGGCGTAGTGACTCACTGTTGAGTTGGCCTTGTTTGTCGTATAGCGTACGTTAGTATAGCGTACCGTTGATGTTCGCAAGTGTCGTTTTAGTTTTGCTACTGTCATTTATCAAATCGTATATTTTAAAGTACAGTTTATGTTTCTAAAAAATAGAATAAACGGCAAATATTTAATGAAAATAGCTAATGCATGGCATAACTGAATATGTATATTTTACTTATGACTCATAGGCGATAAGTTGGTAAAATTCTCGAATCGATGGTCTTTTCTGTACTAAAAACCTATTAAGAGGGTTAGTGCATTAAAAATAAAAAAATAGTATAATCTTTTCTATACTTCCAAAGACTCCAAATTTAGGTACCTAGTTCTAAGTAAACTGCATATCATAATGTTTGGACAAAAAATAATAGAAATGTAGGCTTAGGTGTTAGTATATTCCGTATCCAAGTAAACAAATAGCGCAAATAACGGAAAAATATTACCGCTCGTGACGTACTAATGTCGGTAGATTTATGTAACGCGGGCCGCAGGTTGGTTTCCCCTAGTCGCCGCTTCGCCCTAATTAAACAATAATCGAAAACTACAATGAACGCGGCACCGTCCTCGCTATCCCGCGGCCCCCCGCCCCCCCTCCTCACGAGACACCCCCGCCGTCGCCATTGACGTGTGACGTCACTGTTGCACTCGCTAGGGCTGTTCCGTTTTGATCCAAATTGATTGCGAATAATGATATATTTGCTCAATTTTATATGATAGTAAGTTTGCTAGGCGCCAGACATCAGACAAAAAGCAATAAACTCCAATATTTTACAGTTAAGCTCTATATGCAGACGGTGAATGTCCACAATTACAATGTAAAGGTTATGTCATCAATAAACTTTTTATGGAATTAACTCCGTACGCCATTAGCATTCATAGACAGCGAACAAAAATTGCTCTCTAATCCGTGGAAGTAAACGAAGCCAGAAGCTTATATATTTTTTAATGTAATGTAATCACATTTATCATCATTATTTTCATAAAATAACATTTCTGTTTTTAAAACACCACTAACAATCGCCATTAATTCGATAGTCAAATATGATTTGAAGGTTAATTAAAATTAAAATTATTCATAAGTCAAAGGGGCATTAACTAATATTATGTGAAATCAGACGATGCTTTATAGCTTGTAAACGACCAGAGTGAAATATGACAACATTTTTTTCGGTCTTATTATAGTGAAATGAGACATAATAAATGTGGGAAAGAACACACTTGCTTTCTCCGAATTAGGCTAGAGATGCGACGAGGGGAGCACACGGGAAGCCACCAAGACCGGCGGATTTACTAAGACAGAAACGTACAATGGCAACACCTCATTAATCGGATTTCAACACGATCATTACACAAAGAACTTTAAAAAATACCGTATCTTTTTTGTGTTTCTTTGCGGTGACACCATTTAAATATTAAATTGTCATCGATCAGTTTTAATAAAGAGCATTGGAAAATATTTAGGAGAAAATTTCGTCCAAACAAAAGGAGTATGCTGATTCGTAGATATGCAAGCGTTTGTTTTTATTATGCACGTATTTAATGAGGTTAATCTCTTAGCACGTCAGAAGTCTACTCCTGGCGCTCTTTACTAACATCCAGCCGAGCTAATAGCGAACTTTTGGCATTAATCTGCGTCCCTTTGACGTACCCGCTCTTGGTACATATAGTAGTGGGTTAGGGCGTCACAAGCTAGATTTGTATAGTGCCGTCATAGCGGCTGCGTCACGGGTGTGAGTTGCCGCGCCACCGATCGCTATGACCAACGCACGAGCCTCGACGTATACTGAAGCCAACTAATTCAGTTTTTAAGTTAAGTAGTGTTTAGTTTTAATTTTTATTTCTAGGAAGTTTCTCTTCATCTGCTAACGGATATTCATAGTTAACTCTCTAACGGGCAGAGCAGCATAAATTTTTCGTTGGTTTTACACTTCATCTCAAAAGCGATAAGGTTCAATTTATGGTAGAAACTATTACAGAACTTTCTAGTAAAGGGTTTATTAGGAGGTTTTTCCCCACACTATTAGAGATGGGGCACGGAGAACGTTTAGGTATGGATAATTTACGAATTAGAATTTATTTATTTATTTATTTATTTTATTAAGGACATCAACAGCGAAAACAAATTATTTGATCACAATAATAAAAATATAGTTCACAGGGCCAATAACAGCCATCCACAAATAGGCAGCTCATAATTACTAAAATTATACCACGACAACGCTTTGTAATAAGGCTACAAATAGGTACATGTTTTTTAAATTTGAAATTTAAAGAGCATCGATGTAACATGTTGAAACTTAAACATTTGTCTTATTTCATTCATGCAAATATAAACTACAACTATTATGATCTCCCATTGTAATGCAGATCGTAGAGGCACGGTCAACACATTATACATATAATCATTAAGTCATGTAAATGGAAAAAAATGTAGGCGTAGCCCATTCAAATGAACAAGCATGTGTTCGTTTGTACAAAAACGTAATAAACGTGAAAACTTGATAAAGCTTTCATTATGGTATATTTCATTTATCTTTTATTTTAAAATCAAACACCTTAAGAAAGATTCATAATATGTTAAAGTAATGCATAAGAAATAAGGTCAAACACAGTTTTATAATTTTAAACTGTGAAATTCTAATCGACATTAGTTAACAACTTAGATACGCAATAATATGTGAATACCCGGACCAAACAAGAGCCAGGGAAAATCGGCCCTTATTCAACTAAACTTTTTAATGAAAAAGAATTAAGGCGTAAGATTACATACAAGAGGTAATTGGAATCTCTAAAATGGAATAATAACTTATGCGTCCTTTCCAACATTAATAAGACAAACCAATACCTCATGAAATTTTGGGTTTGGAGTAATTAATTGACCCACAATTTTAGACAAAACACGTCATAATAGGTCTTAATACTCGAAATTTCAGAGTTAGTGCATAAGAATCATTTTTTTATTGCATACATCAGATTCATAGTTTACTATGACAATTCGGTATACATCGCGTTGCAGATTAGTATAATTCTTCCTACATGTTAATTGATCGCCTATGCAACGTATTGTCATGAATTCCATGAATTCAACCATGAATTTCATGAAATCATGAATAATGAATTCATGGTAATTCTATAATGTATTCCATAAAACTACAATTCATAGTTTAACATGACAATTTGCTGTGCATTGCACAGGGTCAATCGTTAAAGGATGGCAATACTTGTGTCAATGAAATTATATCATAAATTGTAGTTCTAAGATACAGGCTCCAGGGTCCTGTTTTATAAAACCTTAGTTCATTAGGTACTAGTATTCATAAATTTATTATGACAACTCTTATGTACATCGATGTATTGTAGGAAGCAAGACTCCTACTTGTTAATCGGTGGCCATCATATGGTCACAGTAAACCATCAATTGCAGGCCGATGAGACATGCCACAGGTAATATAGCCAGCGCAGTGTACGTCGCGGCTGTCAGCGCGGTGCGGCGACCTTGCGACTATTACCGTACTTTTGACGGATACACCTCGGCATCCAATGGGACCAGCGCCAAAAATTCACTCTTATAATCAAATCTATTGTCAAGATAATTGGTTGAAATTTGCGATCCGGATCGTGACTAATAAATTTAATTTTTAACAAATTTGAATTCCTTTTTTATTGTTTACGATAAAACGCGACAACTGTTTTTTTAGGGGTTCGAAGCCCAACAAGAAACCCATCTATTTTCATTAGTATAGTCAGTCATACTGTCATACCTTAAGCGTCGTGTGTACAACATAACTGCAATAAACGGATATGAATATGAATCGTATAACTAGTTAATTCGCGAATTAAATAATGTAAAAATTATAATATAAGATGTAACGACATGTAATGCTATATTCTTTTCTTATCTTACCCAGTAATGAATATAGGTCTTGATTTCAGAAAATACCTAATAAAATCCCATTTTAATGAACAAAATGTCCGTAAGTACTGCCAACAAAAAATACACAATACATACCTAGTACCTAATGAACTAAATTTTATTTCTTTATATCTATCAGACAATAACTTCTTTATCCTGTGCTCCTCCACTGAGATTAACCGTCAGCTCTGCAGTAGCAGCATATTATTCTTCGGTTCTTGCCAAGTGAAACAGATCTTCGAGGCTGGCTACATCTGTCCATTCCCTGATGTTTCTGAGCCACCACTTCCTACTTCTTTCAACACATATCATTGCGTGAATTTTGCCCATTGTAATAACTTAATGAAGTCTGTAGCTATCGTGTCGCAACACAAGACCTAGATAACTATTTTTCTTCTTTTTTATCGTCAATATTAATTATCTTTGTCAATATTCATTCGGGAACCACTGGCACGTTTTAGAACAGCCAATTTCGTGACTCAACAGAAAGGTCTTAATTTAATTTATTGAAGAACAATATAAATTGTATTGCTACGGAATCTACATACTCGATACGCTATTGACGAGTTTTATTTTTAATCGAACTACTTATTGTAGCCCTTGTTAGCGTCATCGACGATTTCATGGGAATAATACTATGTTCAAATATCTCAACGATAAATTGATTTGATCGACAATAATCTACATAATGTGTGAGAACGGGGTTTTATCATCGCTATCGAAGTTTGTTGTAGCGGCGGGTGATAAAAAAGTGCACCGATAAGCGGGAAATGGGTTAAGAAACTGCATAGCAAATTATCTCTATCGATTCTCCTGAGATGATTCAAAGAGTCGATTCTCACGATAGATCGAATCGGAACATAGAGGAACGTACTTTACCGGTACTTACACATTTAGGTAGGTAACCTGTAATTAAATTTTCAATTACACAACATAACATACACTGACGCCTGTATCCCGGAGGGCTAGGCAGAGACCAGCGTCAGTAGTACGATGGCACGAATCAAGCGTTTTGTGGCGCTAAAATGTCAGAATTATAGAAAGTCGCGGCTTTTGACATTTAAGACGCGTGACCAGCGTCTTCAGCTTCGGTTCAGACAGGGTTTCCCACTTGCAACGATCCTGAACTGACAGTTTTTATTTGCTTCGTCAACATTCATTAGTCGTTGCATGCAGATACAGGGTGTCCGGTGGCAGAATTAGGATTTGAAATTCGAATATTTTTTTAACTATTAAGAGTAGATTAGTGCAAAGCATTACATTCGATTGAGCGTTAGTGCGGATTAATTAGTCACAATGTCGGAGTGGACGAACGATCAGCGTGCGTATGCTATTGAAGAGTTCTTCAAAGCCAATGAATCCTGCGTAGTTGCTCGTCGAAGATTTTGTTTGCGGTACAATATTCGACGTTGGTGTGAAGGACCTAGTGAAAATTTATTTCGTTCATGGATGCGGGGTTTCGCGAAACATCTTCGGCAGCAAGAAATCCGCGGCCGAGCCTGAGCCGCTCGTCAAGAACTGATGAGAACATTGCCCTTGTCGCAAACAGTTTGCCACGAAATTCACGTCAGTCTGTGCGCAAGAGGGCGGCTGCGCTAGGACTACCGAAATCAACTGTTCATGAAATATTAAAGATTGATCTTAAATTCCATCCCTTCAAGATTCAAATTGAGCAAGCTCTCAAACCCAACGATTATCCATTACGCAAAAAGTTTTGTGAAACAATGTTACAGAGATTTATTCATTCATTCATTCATTCATTCATTCATTCATTCATTCATTCATTCATTCATTCATTCATTCATTCATTCATTCATTCATTCATTCATTCATTCATTCATTCATTCATTCATTCATTCATTCATTCATTCATTCATTCATTCATTCATTCATTCATTCATTCATTCATTCATTCATTCATTCATTCATTCATTCATTCATTCATTCATTCATTCATTCATTCATTCATTCATTCATTCATTCATTCATTCATTCATTCATTCATTCATTCATTGCTTCATTCATTCATTCATTCATTCATTCATTCATTCATTCATTCATTCATTCATTCATTCATTCATTCATTCATTCATTTATTCATTCATTCATTCATTCATTCATTCATTCATTCATTCATTCATTCATTCATTTATTCATTCATTTACGAACACAATACTAAAAACGAACATACCGAAACGGACTAATAACTAATAATAATTTCGTAGTGTAAACACGATATTTTTTAGTGATGAAGCCCATTTTCATCTAAACGGGGCCGTCAATAAGCAAAATTGTCGATATTGGGCAGCCAAAGGAAAAATCCACGATGGAAACATCAGGAGCAGCTTCATAGCGCTAGGTTTACAGTTTGGTGTGCATTATCAGCAACAGGAATAGATGGTCCCTATTTTTTTGAAAATTCTCCAGGACAAAGTGTTACGGTGGATGGCGCATCATACAGACGCATGATCACTGCCTATTTTATTCCACATCTGCAAGCACATCATGTCTCTACTTCACACACATGGTTTCAGCAAGATGGTGCTACTCCTCATACTGCTGGAGCCACCATGGCACTATTGCCTGATTTTTTCCCGAACAAATTGATCAGCCGCTTCGGAGACATCCCGTGGCCTCCAAGATCACCAGATCTGACTCCCCTTGATTTTTTTCTGTGGGGTTACCTCAAGATCAAAGTGTACGAAACAAATCCTGCCACTATTTCTCAATTGAAAGAAAATATTGTACGCGAAGTGAACGCCATTCCACTAGCTGTTCTCCAGCGCGTCGCGCATAACACAGTTGAAAGGTTTCAGGAGTGTGTAAGACGTGATGGTCAACATTTGGATGAATTTATTTTTAAAAAGTGCAGTCCGCATTTATCCTTTGCTAATAACTTCTTTTATATGAATATTCGTAGCAGTAATTTATTTATTTCAATTTAAAATCCTAATTCTGCCACCGGACACCCACGGTTTCGGCTAATGTTTATCTTGCTCTTTGCTAATAAACCTAAGTAACTAAGTAATTGAACCCGAATGGATAATACGGTTAAGGGCAAGTTCAGTTTTTTGTATACGTTGTTTCTGCTCTGATAGTTTGCTAATCTATTTAGCAGAATTTAAATTAGTCGGCGAGTTAAACTGCCAACCTTACGCAACCTAAACATTGCTATTACCTACGGATATAAAATTGTGTTGTAACTGATGGTTATCAGATACTTATGTCTTGAGTTCATCTTAATAACTATTATAAAATAACAAAGGCTTAACTTGGTATGTGTTTAGGCAACACAACTCTAAAATTAATTATAAGCTCACTATCTTTATACCACAATTTTGCATGTGATTGAATGGGATTTTTTAACTACATTCAACTAGAGTTTTAGTTTACATGACTCACATGTACTAAATATGTCATCCATTTCAATACCCAGGTACATAAAAGTAGAAATGTTTTAGTTGAAAAGCCATGATTGTTGAAATGAAAAGCGATTTACCATGAATTCGAATTGATATGGTTACGCCCCGGCATTACGAGTTTGTTTGTAAACTATGTGATGTAACGACAAAGGTTAACTTAGAACATTACGAGTGACAGTTTATTCATCGGTTCATGAAAAGTTGAATTTAAAATAGTAAAAATGGCTTTCATCCCTAGATACTGAGATAGGTACTCTGGTTTGTGACGTATAAGTCACTTTAGTTGGCATATTATATCTTATTAGATCTTGTCGATTTAAATTCAATACAAACCTAATCAGTATGAACCCAATAGTGTTCTTACAAACATTAAATAACGCCACTTGACATGTAAAGACAGTTACGGCTTTACTGGTCATTAGAATCAAAATAACTTTATTAGACGCTGTAACAAAGGCCGCGAGTGCATATTGAGAAAACAGAAGGTTCTCCTTAAATTATTTGTCAGATTACGCTGATGATTGCTAATACATATATAAGTTCACGCCTGTTTTCCGGACCCGAGAACAGTTACCAGGGTTTGCCACTGATAATTATTCTGACAAACGCGTTGGCTTTATCAACATGCACACACACATTGGTTTCGGGTACTTTTTGTCGTCCTCTTCGCTAACACAGCCCGTATTTGTTTGACGTATAAATATCCGCTAGGAAGCTTCCATATTTCATACACATTTGGTCGATATCTTTGTTACGTCAACCTTTCTTCCTTCATCCACTTGGACATAGCCCCACATTATGTTCTGTGCATAGCCCAAACCAATGAAACCTTGTGATCTCAACTGGTCAATATTGTCTCTCTCAGTCCACAAACTTCTCTTATCACAGTGGTGCGTTCCTTTTATTCAAAGTACTTACATGTAGAATTCAATTACAATCCCTATGTCGTCACCAGCTTAGCAGTACAGTGTCATCATCATACAAAGGACAGGAAAATAAAATATTTTGTTATCCTCTCAGTGGAATTTCTGTATCTCTATTTGTACCGCACCGCTGATGAATACTCTGCTTTACACACAGAACGCCGGAAAAGGCTTTGGTGACCCCTGTTCTCTACTCGTTGGCTCGACTAGGATAGGCGACCAAGCCTCTATCCTGTGAAATGTGAGACGGCCGACCCACTGAGGAGTCAAAGGCTTCACTGAACATTCACTAACAGAAGATTTGCTACCATTAACGAAACTGTAGGTCCAGCAGTGATATTGTTTAGTCCGCTGAAGAATATTAGCATTGCATTAAAAAATATATATTTTAAACATAGAAATTAATTGAATTTAATTAGTAGCATAAAAGTAATACTGAAAAAATATACTAATAATATAAGGCCGCCGTCTGTACTCTTAGGTTAAGAAATATCTGTGTAATTTCCATTTTTATGTACAATAAAGTGTTCTCTATCTATCTATCTATCTATCTATCTATCTATCTATCTATCTATCTATCTATCTATCTATCTATCTATCTATCTATCTATCTATCTATCTATCTATCTATCTATCTATCTATCTATCTATCTATCTATCTATCTATCTATCTATCTATCTATCTATCTATCTATCTATCTATCTATCTATCTATCTATCTATCTATCTATCTATCTATCTATCTATCTATCTATCTATCTATCTATCTATCTATCTATCTATCTATCTATCTATCTATCTATCTATCTATCTATCTATCTATCTATCTATCTATCTATCTATCTATCTATCTATCTATCTATCTATCTATCTATCTATCTATCTATCTATCTATCTATCTATCTATCTATCTATCTATCTATCTATCTATCTATCTATCTATCTATCTATCTATCTATCTATCTATCTATCTATCTATCTATCTATCTATCTATCTATCTATCTATCTATCTATCTATCTATCTATCTATCTATCTATCTATCTATCTATCTATCTATCTATCTATCTATCTATCTATCTATCTATCTATCTATCTATCTATCTATCTATCTATCTATCTATCTATCTATCTATCTATCTATCTATCTATCTATCTATCTATCTATCTATCTATCTATCTATCTATCTATCTATCTATCTATCTATCTATCTATCTATCTATCTATCTATCTATCTATCTATCTATCTATCTATCTATCTATCTATCTATCTATCTATCTATCTATCTATCTATCTATCTATCTATCTATCTATCTATCTATCTATCTATCTATCTATCTATCTATCTATCTATCTATCTATCTATCTATCTATCTATCTATCTATCTATCTATCTATCTATCTATCTATCTATCTATCTATCTATCTATCTATCTATCTATCTATCTATCTATCTATCTATCTATCTATCTATCTATCTATCTATCTATCTATCTATCTATCTATCTATCTATCTATCTATCTATCTATCTATCTATCTATCTATCTATCTATCTATCTATCTATCTATCTATCTATCTATCTATCTATCTATCTATCTATCTATCTATCTATCTATCTATCTATCTATCTATCTATCTATCTATCTATCTATCTATCTATCTATCTATCTATCTATCTATCTATCTATCTATCTATCTATCTATCTATCTATCTATCTATCTATCTATCTATCTATCTATCTATCTATCTATCTATCTATCTATCTATCTATCTATCTATCTATCTATCTATCTATCTATCTATCTATCTATCTATCTATCTATCTATCTATCTATCTATCTATCTATCTATCTATCTATCTATCTATCTATCTATCTATCTATCTATCTATCTATCTATCTATCTATCTATCTATCTATCTATCTATACTAAATAATACACAATACAATAAAACTAAATATATAATACTCGATACGAGGCCATTCGTTGGACAGTTTTTGTAACTTTGATGCATTCTATTCTCCCTATAAGGGCGTGCTTTCTCGATATGTCAGAAAAATATTACAATACATAATATTGAGTTAAACTCTTGAAGTGTTCTAAGTCTTGTACTCGTTAACAGATCTACACAGTGATTTAACAGTGAAATTATATAAATATGTACATTATGTCCAACTGTAATGCACTAAGTGGTGTGTGTGATAAATTTATTGCTTCGATATAGGTGTATGTACAGTGCAATCTTGACTACTTAACCAATACTTATTGGATTTAAAGATTTGAATTAATTTTCTTTAGATGAAAACGTCTACCAAAAACAAACGCTGATAGCAAAAAAGCGCAATACCCTCTATGTTGTACACTCAAAATAATAACTGTGGATTCCTGTGTTTGTGTGCGTGTGATTATCACCTCGAGCAGTGTTTAGCGCGTTTTGGGGGCCCGATGAAAACCTACATAAGTACACACCTACCTGCTAGATGTGCTGCTAGTATGTACCGACAAGACAATTCTGTTAAGTGCAGATATTGTTCCGCATGTTTGTTGATTGGAGATTGTAGAAAATTACGACCAGCGCAAAGTACAAAACTATGAGCGAATCACACCTTGTTTTGACAGAATCTAATAAAATGGAAGGGATCATCATGGTAATACTTAAGTATAGTATTTCTTAATGATTCGTGATACTCATACATAGTTATATATTAAACGGGTTTAATCGCGATTAAACGAAGATGTTGGTAAGCGGATCACAGAGTTAAAGTGGAGATGGGCGGGACACTTGGCTGGAAGGGAAGACGGCCGGTGGACCAGGGCAGTATCAGAGTGGTGGCCAAGGGAGGGAAGGAGGTTGGTAGGCAGACCACCGACACGATGTTCAGACGACATCGTGAGGGTTGCGGGTCAGAGATGGATCAGATTAGCACAAGACCGCGAGGAATGGCGCAATAAAAAGGAGGCCTATGCCCAGCAGTGAATTGATGTGGGCTGATAATAGATAGAATATAGAATCGCGATTATTTAAAATAATAAGGTTTTACTTAATAAATAATCGCGATTAGACTTATGTATGTTCCTCATTGTATGATATTTGATTATTATAAAAATTATATGCTTGCTTTTAACAAATATTGTCTAAGCCGGTGTTAAATAATACAATCAGTGATTTTAAAAATGTACTTTTGTCGGGTTCCAGACCTTAATTCTACCATCTCATGTTCTACGAACGATTATTCCAAAACACTGGAGTTTTGGTCACGTTTGGCCAAATATTGTAGGTTCGGTCGTGGTTTCGGTTCCGGTCCAAATATGGCCAAACTTTCGGCTACGCCGAAGCTTGCAATCTTGCCTTTTTCAGTTTCCATGGGCTTTCCACGGGCATATTTTTTTGGTTGATCTTCAGACAGACAATGCTAGAATTATTATTTAGTTTAAGTTAGGAGACTAAGATTTGACTAAAGATTACTTTAATACATCGAGGGTGGTATTCTGCTGACAACTTTTTGCTATGGGGCCTCGAGGTCGCTGAGTACCTAACAACTTTATTCCTCCCTTTTCTTATTTCGACACTGTATAAAAATGTAAGACTTTCAGACCCTCATATTCGCTCGTAACGTCAATGCGCCACTCCTGGGCACTGGAAAGTTGAGCCGCTACCGACTCGCTTATCTACGTGACCATGTAGTGTGCTACGGTCCTTAGACTGCATTTAGAACTTTGGTCATTGGGGCTATTTACTTTACAATTGTCACAGTCTAGACGAATAGACATAGATGTAATAAAATTATCATTCAATTTTGCACTTGTAAGTAGTTGATAGAAGCTCAAAATGTTTTGCTATTATCTGTTAGGTAATTATTTGATACTAACCACTTAGTAATAACCTTTGAAAATAATTAGAGTATTATTAGACCAGTAAAATACTGGCACTTCATCAAAAAGCAATGAAAAGTAAGATAAATAAAAAAGAAAGTGCCACTTCCGTTACGCTGAGCTAGCGACTCGCGTTGATGTCTTTTGTTTGGCGCTCTTTGTCTTGTGCGGCAATCTGGCGTTTGTCCATTTGGGAGATTTGTCAAGAGTATTTTGGTTAGGAAATTAAATTATTCGTATCAAATTCGTTATAGATACTTAATTAACGCTTTTGGTAGCAGCATTTTGTATATTGAATACGTTTTGCAAATGTAACCAAAAATTTTTAATACGGTTTTGTTTTTTTGCTGGTTAAATAAAGTCTCATTTATAACAATGAAAGTTATGTTATGTGACATTGCAATATTTATGTAAATCAAGTAAATACCAAATAATAAATGCATAACTGCGGGGTTCTAAGCAAAAGCTATGCCCTAGAGTATTTTAACTGGGAAAATATCTCTCATGGGAAAATCGCTAAACCGCGTGTAACACCGCGGGGCACAGCTAGTATTTCATAAAAAAGTAATACTGTAGTGAGACCCTGCCTTAAAGACGTTTCACCTCAGAATCAAGAGTAATTTAGTGGAATCACTTTTATTAATAACGCTGTTAATTTCCATAACGTTGATCCTTGTTTTTTTCCTGTTTTAGATTCGTGATAAACAGTTTCAAAATTCTACAGTTTTATTACGCAAGTGAACTCGTAAAAGTAAGTATAGCAGCACTGTGTTGGGGTCCGCAGCACATGGCGCGGGCAGGTGTGACGCCACCCCAGCCATCCCGTGTGCGAACCATCTGCCTAACGCATTTACAGCCTTTAGAGAGCTGTCAATAAAGCCCAATTTACTCTGTCTGAGATGAACAGATAGTTTTGTATTGTAATCACTTCCGATCGTCTGCTTATAGGAGACTTCATCGCGATTTGAGTGTTTGTAAATTAAACTGTGTGTAAATGCAATATAAGATAGATAAATAAGAACTTAAAACGCGTTTTAATAGAAAACCAGTCGGTAGTACATCGCACTTGTCGTACTTTGTAGGTATAACCCGTCTTTTATAGTAATGGTGTGGACTTGGAGATGTCTTTTATGTAAATGTATGGAGATATTTAATTCAATTTAAGTGTCAATATTCTTGCAATCTGTCGCTTATATACATCCCACTGTAGGGCACCGCCCTTCTTCTTTAAGAGAGTATGGACTTAATTACCCCACATTAATTTCCAGCGATCAAGTCACATACTCCACTACAGGGCACAGGATTTCTCTCAGAGAGAGTATGGGCTTAATTACCATGCGTGCACACCGCACGTACCGAACAGCGGTGGTAACTCAAAACCATGTCCCAGACACTGCAGCATCCGAGTGGTCCCTTCACCCATCTAGTGTGAGTAAAGATGCCACTGGACCCGGTATAAACCATCTCATTACGTAGATGCAGAGGCCATTAATACACCGCACGTATGTGGACACCTCAGGTATCCTCACGAAGTTTTTCCTTCAAGGTTAGCGAGTGGTATTGCTACTCTTGTTCGTGGTCAGTACGCTATTGACAGAGCGGCTTCACGAATAGGCTTTATTGTCCCACTATTCCGATCGGGTATATGCCGTACTGGTACATTGGTATCTGCCGGTATTCGAGACCACAACCTCCCGGCAGGCAGTTGTTAAAATAAGTAATAATAATTGAATATAAAGCTTCTGAAAACAAGCGAAGCTGAACTAGCCATGCTGGCAGGCTCCTGCGGCCAGCACGAGAATTGCCAAAAGATAGATAAACGAAAGTCAATGTGATAACTTTTATTTATTTATTTAACTTTTAATAGTAGGTACATATGTGTAAAACTACACGCCGATGTTTTGGCGGCTCTAAGGTTTACCCTTTAAGGTTTTGTTCTACCAGGGTATTTAGGAACACCGTATATAGTAATTCGTAATTCATTAATGAATTTGCGTTTACAAACGAATAGTTTAGGTAACGCTAGTTCGTTGATGTTGCTAAACACAAACAAGTAACAAATGGTACGAGTAAACAAAACGTTAGATGTAAGGCGAGTCGCTATCAACATGCGTTTATAAGATAAGAGAGGAATTCCGGGGCAAATAGTAAACAGTTTTAACTACTTACTACGATGTTTGTATAGGTAGTTCACAGAGGGCATAATTGGGCTGAGGATAGAAAGTGCATAGTTTTTTGACAAAAAATGTCTCATTATTACCTTCATTACGCGTTCACTTACTTATTTTATTCGGATGTGACGGACCACAGCCTAGATTCTGCTAATGCATTGTGGTACAATGACAATTGCATGCTGAACATGGCAATTTAATTTTATTGCCGCTTCAAGTGCGCGCGCACATACATCGAGCCGTCTAGGCGTCAATGGTATGAAAAAACTCCCCACGTGACTCGGCCATGTATCTGTCGTGGTACTACAATGCACTAACAAAATCGAGACCCAGGTTAGGGGCTATCTATAAATTACGTTACACGAATTTCGTGATTTTTTTGACCTCTCCCCATCCTTGCCACAGCTGGTCACATTTGTGGAGACGCCCTCCCTAGTGTGACGTCACATATTTTGCAATTTTACTTTTAGAAATTATTGAATTCAAACAGCAAATCAAGAGTTAAAAATGTTTTGAGTATTTCGTTAATAGTGCAAAGTCCGTGTTTTACACGTAGATTTGGAAATGTGCCGTCACGAAATTTAGGACCCCTCTCAGCCCCCTGTCACACAATGTCACACTTCGTCCACCCCCTCCATCCCCCTTAAAGTGTGACGTAATTTATGGATGATCCCTTAAAGACCAGCAACCGACGACGCGAGCTCCGACTCTACCCCCCCTGATTAAGTTCTGCGAATCAGAGCGAAACCTGGGCTCGAGTAACTAAAATGCATAGTTGTTCAAAAGTCATATTAGTCCGACAATGGTCGTTTCATTCACACTATCGGTAGCCTAGTAACCAATGGTATTGCAATGGTATAACCCGTGCTACTAACTCAGCGCCTCGCACGATTCGATCTTCTTCGCGAGAGATGCCTATTTAATTGGCGCGGGTTATATCCCCGAAATGACATTGCTACTGCTTTATAGACTACCAAATCGTGGCAAATAACAACCATTGTCGTGCTTCTCTCATTCAATTGAAAAACGATGTAAGTATTAGACTCTAGGGCCGGGTCGGATCATCGGATGCCTCCGATAAAAATCACGTAAATGAATGCTGTATTTATTAAATATCGTATATATTTTTAGGAAGTTTTGAGGCATTTCTGTTGCGCAGTTTATTTGTATCGGCTAAATTACTGCTCTTTTGATTTAAGTATTTAGGTCGTGGAAACCTATAATTCCTTATTCGTATTTTCTGTTTCATTATCAATGTAAATTTGGTGTACTGGTTGGTTTTACTAACGTGTAATGCTTAAGAAAGTTTTTGTTCAAAAAATTTGTCTCGTTAATACTTTTGAACAGGCTCCGTTTTATTATTATTAAAATTCATTATTGCATAAAAATGTTTCACATAGGCGAGCTTAATGCTACTTAGCATTATCTAACAGCTAACCAAAGATTTGGAGACAAGATTAGCATGTAGTCCAATATTAAACAATAAAAATTTACTAATTATATCTATTTTATATATATTAACTTTAAAATAGTGGGGGCATAGTTATTATAATTTTAAGAATAATATAAGAAGTTCAAGAAATAAATCATTTTTGTACAACTTACAATTACTTACAGACAGCTGCTCTTATTGCGTGTGAGATAAGTGCGACAATCGAAATCAACGTCTGACAGCGCTACTATCAAATAAGCGTAAAAGAAGCAATCAAATCAGTGATGAACACATGTTATATGAATTAGCTTGTAAATATTGCTTGAATAAGTTTAAGTACCGCAATGGATAGGTATGATGTTTAAGGTTAGAAAACAACCCTAGTTAATTACTAAATAAACAATAATATTTGGCAGATAAATAAAGTTGAGTGAGTTTTAGCCTCTTCGGATATGTATTAACGCACGCTATTATATGTTGACACACAACGAAAACATCGCCGCCAAACAAAACAGCTCGGACGAGTAAACAAAATGCACAGCAATACGACAGCCATTGTGAATTCCATTCAGGGCATGCATAACTTACATCCATGCGCGATTGTCCGCCGCCGGCGCGTTAACTAAACGGTCGGAGGTGTATATCGCCCTGACGCATTTTAAAGTTAGATCCAATTAATATCGCTCTTCTTATTGGCAATACTTTGTTTACATTAGAAATAAAGAGTTTTTAAAACGCAACAAGTCGTTGCGCGAAGACTTTTAGATTTAATTATAATAATATTAACACTTATTATATTTATTTATTTAATCATAATAGGTACCGCAACAGTTTCTTCCTCCTATACTACTTACATATCAAGAACAAAAGTTAACGAAGTTTCTTGCCCGTTGCGTTTGCTTCACTGACATATAAAGTACAGTCAACAGCAGGTCAACCTTTACATCTTTGAAGCAAAGTTGTCCTCAAAGTAATGACTTGTATATAAAGATCGGAAGGTCGAAGGTGATATGCCGTCGACTGTACTAAAACTATACAGGTCAGTGAAGTTTACTTAATTTCACCATAAGGTCCTTTTCATATGATTCGTTTACTTGATTTCTTTCTAGATTGTTCTGTACCACAAATCTGTACATTCAAGATATTATCGGCCGCTAGCAACAAAATACATAATTTCTCTGCTTAATTATTAACTCCTATCCTAGGTAAAAATGCAAAGCATCATATTCATGCTGAGTAATATAAACTACACTGTATGCAATAAAGTTTTTTAGTTCAAACTTAAATAAATAAAGTATCCAATTAAAAACTGTCAAAAGACTGTAAGCTGAATAAGACCTTATGAATTCCTTCCTGGGCGAAGCGCACCGCGTGGCACGTAAACATGGGGGGCGCGGGCGCGGGGTGTGGACGCGGGCGAGCGGGGTCTCAGCGAGACGTGCGCGGGGCGCGGGCGCACCCGACCGACTGCAGGGCGCATGCGTCTGCCCTGCTGACACGGGGAGGCAGCGAGGAGTGCTGCACTCTTAATTGAGGGTTTGTTTGGATATTAGGTGACAACTCTGACGGTGACGGAAACTGCAGCTTTACGAGGGCTGCTACTTATGTATGCGGAATAGAAAAAATAAACAAATGTATATGGCTAAATATGCTTTTATTGTTTTTCAAAGTATTCTCCACTATGATCGATGCACTTTTGCATTCGATGAAACCAATTTGTAAAACACTTTTTCCGCTCTGATTGAGGTATCTCCAAAACGTTTGGGAATAAATATAAATCATTGGGAGCCAAATCAGGGCTGTACGGTGGATGACCCATCAATTCTATTTTTTGACCATCCAAAAATGTAGTGGTTTCCTGAGATGTATGACAGCTGGCATTGTCATGGTGAAGTATGATTCTGCGTCGCTGGTTGTTTTGATGTATTTCTTCAAATACTTCCGGCAAACAATTGTACCACTCCGAATTAACCGTTCTGCGATTCTCCAGTGGTATTGTAGCCACATGGTCATTAATACCAAAAAAGCAGGCCACCATTTGCTTTACAGTGCTTTTTGCACGAGCCACTTTCGTAGGGTTCGGCTCATTTTGAAACACCCAAACTGTTGATTGTTGTTTAGTCTCGGGATCGTACGCGTAGATCCAGGATTCGTCACCTGTGTAGATATTATAAACAGATTTTGAGTCGCCTCCGTTGAATTTTTTAAAGGTTTTCTTGCACCATTCGACGCGAGCATCTTTTTGATCCTGAGTTAAGTTGTGCGGGATCCAACGCGAACAAATTTTTTTTACAGACAAATGTTCATGTAATATCCTATGAATGCTCGTCATACATAATGCCCAAAATAACCTCTATCTCGCGATACGTAACATGGCGGTCTTGCATTATTAGATTTATTAGTTTGCGCACAGCTTCATTATTTTGTGGCACAACCACCGATTTCGGGCGACCTTCTTTAACTTCGTCCGTGAGCTTACTGCGCCCGCGATTAAACTCACTTAACCAGTGATACACAGTCGTTTTTTATGGAGCTTCACCACCAAAAGTCGAAGTTAATTGATCTACGCACTGTTGTTGCGTTAAAACACGTCGAAAATCGTAATAAATCATAGCACGAATATTTTCACGAGTGAGTTCCATTTTTTCAGCGATATGACCTTTTAAACCCAATATAAACAAAACACTAACGTATATAAGAGAAAAATATTAGCGGCCAGTATTTAAAAAAAGAACGAATTTGACCATGCAGGTCAGACATTGCGTTTAAAATTATTGGAATCCCAGATTCCGCATACATAAGTAGCAGTCTATGTAACATAGAAACGCTCCTAATTTTCCGGAACAAATTTGACGATTTTAATTAGAATAAACGTCGGTCTCAAAGAAAGAGATAGTCGCCAATCTTCGTTAGCTGCTTGCCAATCTCCGTTAGCAGACAGCACACGAAATATTTTTTATTACATGAAATATTTTTTACTACGGTAGGAATCGACATTACTAAACACTTTTAAGTGTAGTAATTAACTGAAAAGTCAGAAATATTTTCTTCTTTTACTTGTTTCAAGCTTTCTGATTTGGTCTCCCGCATATTTTTACGAACAGCCAAGCCAAACCGAAGTTTGTAAGGGCCAGCTTAAAACTTGTAGATAGAGATAGATTGTAATTAAGTAACCAAAATATTTTGTTCTACGGACACATAAAGTAAACAATTTTATTTTTGAAATCTAATTATTGGTGTTACGAAGTCATTCTATACGAACTAAATAGATTTATGCGCTAAAATACAGAAGACTCAACTAACTCTAACTAGTTACTCATACTTATGCATTGCTAATAGTCGTCCTCGTACCTTCGTACGTACGAAGCACACTTACCTACTGTTGGGTGCTAGACAATCCGAGCTCCAGACGACGCACCACCTACATCGTCAACAAAAAATTGGTAAATTGAAGACTGCCATACAAAAAATTCATCTGACCCTCTGACCTGTCAGATTGATAATAGTTCAAATCGGCAAATTGGAAATTGCCATACAAAAAGCCATCTGACCGTCTGACTCGTGAAATTGACAATAGTGGAATTCGGTAATTGAAGACTGCCATACAAAAAGTCATCTGACCGGCTGACCAGTGAAATTGTCAATTAAGTATTGACAATTTCACTGGTCAGCCGGTGAAATTGTCAATACTTCCTAAATTGTCATACGTCTGGAAATCGGTTAATTAAAGACTGCCACACAAAAAGTCATCTGACCGTCTGCCCGGTGAAATGGATAGTGGAAATCGGTAAACTGAAGACTGCCAAACAAAAAGTCATCTGATCGTCTGACCAGCGAAATTGACAATAGTGGTCATGGAAATCTCCACGCACTCAGGCAGGCACCAAGAATCAATTTAGCTATAAAACGCAATTGCAATGTTGTTGGGGAGTAGAACCCCTGCTACAGGTCCGCTATAGGTCACAATGAATTCAAAGGGAAGAAAAAGTGTCAAGTTGTGGAAGGTTCTTGCGATTACATAATAAAATATATATGACTTCGATAACATTGTTTATTTTAAAACTGTAGATAGACACTGTTGGAAGCTAGAATAAACGATAAAAGATTCTTTGTCAAAAGGTGAAGTGGCAAGTGGAAATCCAATAGAAATTTTGAGCTTGAGGGACCGTGGGCTAGACTGCCGCTCCGGTGCGTATCTTGGCCGAAGGGTCTCTTTGGCGGTGCAGAGCGTGGCAATGCTGCTAGCGTGTTGAGGTCCTTTGGTTAATATTTTCCGGAGTGGTTTGTTCAGTTAGGATCTTTTTTGTATGCTGAAATTGCACCAACTACCCGTCTCAATTTCTCCTTCAGCAATCTTTCCGATTTAAGGTTGCCTGGAAGAAATTTCTATCAGCAATAAGGCCGCCAATAGTACCTCTTCTTTTGTAACTGTTGTCTCTGTAACTATTTTCTGGTGTGTACAATAAAGAATATTTTTATCTTATCTTAAATTATTTTTGTTTATTTGTTCTGTCTTCTTGACGAAAGTTTATTGGACACTATCCATGCATGTTTTTTTATTTGACTAGAATTATAGTTTAATGTCAGCTCACTGTTAAAGAAATGTAGAATGAGTGACGTAATTTAAAATTTTTATTTATACCTACAAGATAGGTTAGAATGATAGATGTATAACAAATTTAGGAATCCAACTTTTGAAAAAAAAATCTGTCGTATCCATTTGAAACTTTGCATAATACAATAATTTGACATTGTCGAGTTGATAACTTGAGTTAGAAGTCGAAAGTGGAATTCTTTAACTCCCTCTACAACGTACATGGCGCAATGTCTGTCTGTAAATTGTCGAGCAAACTTCAACAGGAGCAACATCTAGCTTAGATATATTTAATTAGGCGTCAGTCATGCAGAACCAATTTTGATATAACTAAAACTTTTCGCATAAATTGCCATAAAGAACAGTCTTTTGTTGGCAATGTACTAAAAAGTAGAAAATAATTTACCTAATTTCGTAATATTCAGTGGTTAAGCCGTAAACGTCTAGTGTTTTGTCAATACCACGAAATTAATTAGACCATATCGACACCAAAAATTTTTGGTTCTCCTGAAACTCTTGCAAAGCAAATAAGTCCAGATTCTATGTACGAGTATAATGATTTGCAAAAACATAAATTGTACAACATACTCTTTATTTGAGCTCACCCCTATAATAACAATTAAATTATCCACATAATTGAACCAACATCGGAGCCATTCAACGTGCCCGTAATGAAAAGGGTCGCGAGCGCTCGACTGACTCAGTTCCAAGCTAACATAATCTATTCGAACATAGTAACCCATGTTTTTGGAATTCAATGTCGCCCACATGAATAAGTCATGGAATATGCAGCACGTATCCCAATTCCCGATAACACGAGTGTGGCCAACATTGAGCATGCAGTCTACGTCATGATCGCATTTGGTAGTGTGATGCAGCCATCGCGTCCGGTACATTATAATTTCGGTCAAAACAACTGAATACAGTAGTCCAAGTTTAATTAAGATCCAGCTTGAAGCGAGACTGTCAGCTCGAAAAAAAGATCACTATCTGAAATACATATTCTTTTGCAGTGTAACTGTCGTTCAGGTATGAAAAACCTTTTTCTGTTGCTTCACAGCGGAAGTAATTTTGTTTTAATGAAGATCCTAAACAACTGTATAACTCCACCGTTCTTTCACTCGAAAAGAACAGCTTACTAGGACTTTTTACTTCAGATTAATGGGAGCAGTCGGTATCGCGAACGAAGGCGCCGTCAAAAGCAGCGTCACAGTAATTTCCAAAACAAACTGGTAACCGCGCGTCGATGGCGCCACATGCTAGATAAGCTTCCTACAGCTAGCTGGAGATTCCATTGAGAGTGGAGCCCTGTTTATCGTTGGCGTCGCGGGGTAGCGGGGGCCGCGGGCGAAGGGCTCTACGCGCAGGAATTCGGCTGTTTAGCTGCGCAGGCGCGCGGTCGACGACCTGCAAGCGCCGTGCGCCCTTTGCTTCACTTTTAGGGGTTCCGCAGTCCTATACAAGAGGAAACTCTGAACGAGTATAACTGGGCATGTCCGGGCATGTCAGTCTTTTTCATTTTACATAATTTTCTCTCGAAAAATAAGTTACATATTTTAATACAATATGCGATCGTTGATTATTAGATACTTATCTTGTCTATAAACCAGGTAGCGCTAAAGCCATTTGAATATTGTTCTCGGTACCAAGCTGTTACAACTTATAACCTAAAGAAGATTTAAATCCACATACAAGTTGTTGAGCTATGTGTTCGAGCAAGCAATTATCTTGAAATAGCATCAGTAATGTTCTCAGTAACACTATTCTTGAGCTGATAGACTGCTACGAAACCTCATGGGCAAGAGAACACCTCGCACATAGCCGCATTTTTTCTAATTGCAGTTGCATAACTGTAGTAAAATTCCTAGGAGTTTTTTCCCTGCACCTTATTATAGAAGGTTCAGTAAAAAAACTCCTGTTCGAAGAGCCACGTTTGGGAAATTGATGATTATCGTTTCAAAGGGAGGAGCCCGTGTTTGTCAATGACTCTTTTGAATAGAATTGTACAGAATAGTTTGCAGCTGCTAAGTAAAAAAGGTCAAAACTTCATAGTAACCCTTAATCAAGTACTTGGCTATTAGTGGGTAGACGGGATTCAAGTGGAATAGGAACGAAGACTAGAACAAGAAAAAACATATTAGAGATTTCATACTTAATTATAATAATAATAATAACAAAGGAGCAAATTTCACTTTTGAGCTACTTTAAAATTTAATAAATAATTTAATACACAATTGGGGTTTCTTTTTTGGGTATTTGGTTAAAATAATATAAATTATACTCAATAGCACGCAAATTATCAACATTGATAATCTCCAAGCTCTACATAAATTATTCACAATAATTGTAATATGATTTCTGTATAAAAATGGTAAATATCTACATGATCAAATGTAAAACCATAATAGTTATGATTTATTTCACTATATCAATATATATATATATATATATATTGATTTATCACATCACTACGTCTATGTATACTTTCGAAGTAAATAAATAATAAAGATAAGATAAGAATATTCTTTATTGTACACTGGAAAAACAACAAATACAAAACAATTGCAAATATACATAGTACAATAAAGTGTATTATTTTATAAATTCAACTGTAGATTAATTTAAAATGCAATCAAACAAAAAGCATATAATGAAGAGCATAGTACTGTACCTATCTGTGGTTTATTTCCATGCACGCTATGATCTTGATTTGAAATATACTTAGTGCTAATGTGGATTTCTACTTATTGTTTTTTGCACACAATTGAATTTATTAATTTCACATTGACGCACAGGAGCTTACTTAAGCTACTACGTCTAATTGTAGGCATCTATTTTAATCACAATGATCTACGTCTAATTGTAGGCATCTATTTTAATCACAATGATCATTCAATATTTATACAGCACACAATACAACATTATTTAGATTTATGTTACGTAGCACAGCATGTATTATTGGCAGTTTATTCCCCAGCTTTGTAGGTAAGTACACTGTACACCTAAAATTTATCATACCACATAAACTATACATACATATAACTATATTAACACTAAGCTTAAACGATGAGCACCTTAGTAAGTATACGAACCAGGGTGCAATAGAGATAGCACGCCACGCGATGACACTAAATCAAGTTAACGGTAACGCTCTGAACAACAGACAGCCCCTGGATTCGCACGAAAACGAAGGAAACTCATACCTGACTCATGTACTTTCGAAGTTAATAACAAAGCAGCATTTAATCAAAAGTTTGCTAAAATTTGTTAAACAGTAAAAACTAGTACGTATCTAGTAACGTATCAATGTAAGTTTCGAAGGTTCTTGAGTGGAGGTATATCCGAGTAAGTAGCCACGCGTCTAGTCGCCGGTGTGTGTATGAAGGCACGGGTGTGTGAGCGCTGCAGTTGCCATAGTTACCCGAGGCCCACGTCCAGGCTCATCATCACCACAAAGCCGATGATGCAGCCCCAAGTCGCCAGCTTCCCATTGCCACTGCGCGTATACAATACATAGATATAGTCATAGTCATCGTTAATATTTAGGTACGTAGAAGTTCGTATCAGAGCGACTGAAACTTCAGTAATACCCACCCAGTATTACTGAAGTTTCAGTCGCTCTGGTTCTCTATTAAACATCTCTATAAGAATACATATATTGCCAAATTACTTATAGGCACCTAAATAGGTGTTTCTTTCAACAGCATGAATATGACCTATGTTTGACGCAAATCTGCAATCTATATACCCGTAATGTAATATGATGTATGTAAATGATTTACATTAATACAAACGTACACGACACGACAAACCGTTACAAAACGTCAACGTCATACAATAAAATCCATTGAGAAATGTGTGTACCACATTTGAATATCAATGAGTTAGCAAAATTACGATATCGGAAAGGCCTTCCCGCCGTTAGCGCTTTCGTCTCATGCATTCGAATTTATAGGAACAATAGTTATTGACGGACGCACGGTGTCCACTTACAGAATTTATGGCCTATTAAAAACGGATTCTGCGTACCCCTACAGCTACATGTGTTGGACATGGACTTCAGGTGGTAACAATTTAGATGTCTATCTATGCAATAAATGAATCTCGGTAGGGTTATAATTTTACGGATTATATCGAAGGTTATGCAATAGCAACGTCGATTTGGATTGGGTTTAGTCAAGTAATATTTCAGCGATGGGGTCTAGACATCCGGGTCGCGTGCTAAGCTCACTGTAGAACAGTTGCGCTCACGCAGGTCACGTACCGCCAGCCAGGGGAAGTCCAATACACCGTGTGCTTCCAAATATTACAACGCAGCTGACATCACGCACAGAAAACACAGAATTTTCCAGTTGCGCCCATTCGAAATAGACCTGACATGAAATCAAATTGCCTATGCATTACCAATCGGTCGCGAATAATCAGTTCCATGAAATTTAATTTTACTGGTCCCATGAAGTCATGACTTGCGAATCAATAAAATCATCGAGATATACGAAACGCAACGTTTACGGGGCAAGCGAGCACAATGCCTGGTATCGTGTTGCAAAACTTGCAGACGAAGACAGATTTACGATAAAGCATTTTGCGCCACCACAGATTATCGTTCTAATAACATCATTTATACCGGGCATTGTCGCTAAACTGGTGTTATGTATCAGCTTAAACAGCGCGTGCGAGGGATAGTTTCTGCAGTATCGCAGAGTCCTGGATGCGCCCAGGTTGGGTCAGGGAGCGTCGGCCGTCGCACCGGATTCCCAGACGATGACGTCAGAATATAGACAAACTAGAGTCGAGTCACCGGCCTTATCCCGGTTACATACGCACTATTTTATGTAAGTATTTATTATTATTGACAGTGGCTAGACTGTGACAAGAGAAGACCGAATTTACTTCATAGTGCACGAGACGCGACGCGGCGACGGCGGCGGCGCCCCCGCGCGCGGCTGCTGCAAATAGACGCGACGCGCCGGCAACGACCTCGCGACGATTACCGAATCTCCTAATCCTAACTGTCTACATATTTCAGTCTGTAACATTAAGCGATGTCGCTACGCTATATAGCGCACGACGCCGCTATTATGCCGACCGATCAAATGTGCTGCAGCGTGTCAGATATTGCGTTATTGGTCGCTTATTTGGTTATTTGATTTTCTCCGCACCATGAATGAAGTAATAGATATTGTGTCGCAAAGACATCTTTTATCGCAAAGTCATGCATAAACTAGCCTTGCCTTTCCTCTATAAAACCATTGGGACTAAAAACCTAATTATTACAACTCCAGGCCAGAATCGATCAGTACTCATGGTTTAGAAACACACGCCAATATCCCATGACCAAACGTGTGTAGCGTGACGCAAGGCACCCTCATATTTCGTCGACCGCATCACGAGTCGCTCTCGCAGCGCGATCGCCAATCGCCGCATAAGGGAAGATGCGTGAATAGCCAAATGACCGTCGACGCGCTCGCCGAGTTTTTATCATTAAGCAAGAACTAGTAGAAGATCTTCTGAATGATCACTAAGGATACTAAGTCGAAGTGGTGACATTGGAAGCAGAAAATCAGGCAGAAGGAAAGTGTCTCTATGTCGTGATGGTTTGAAAAGGTCATGTTTTCAATCCAATCAATCAGCCCGTACTCGCCCACCGCTGGACATAGGCCTCCCCAAAGGCACACTATTTCTTTCTGTTCTCGGCCATCCTCATTCATGCCGCCGTGTATTCACTTCCGCGCGGAGTATTCACTCCAAACAGATACATCTTTCTTAATAAATGTATAATTGAAACTGAAGCAGTGCTTCTAAAGATTGCTGTTGAGTGTCCGGGGTGTGAGACGGCACGCCGCTATTTCGGGCGGAGTATTTGCGTCGGCGCCGGCGCGCCCGCCGCGGACTGCAACTGTGCGATTGTCTCCGGATGAATTGTCACGCGACGTCTATTATGGGGTGCCTAAACTCATCTATGCGAGTCTTCAGAGAAGATAACAATTAAACACAGTCGCGGAAGCGTAAACTTTTCAATTCGAGTGAGTTTAGTATTTTCTAAGGTTTCGAGTGAGTTGGTAATCCGCTAATAACCATTAGAAACAACATAGTGATATCTCGTACATATTTACGTTGCGTTACATCAACTCTCGTCTGTCTCTCGGAGGGGTAGACAAATACTAAGGTTTGCAACGACATTCTGACACGTCACTTTCTCTTTATCGACATAATTTCGTAAATTAATCAAAATAATTATGGCGTTTAAATCAAGATGAAACACCATTCGAATGTTTCGTTATTGGCGTTGGAAACAAAACCAACTGTTTATTGCTGCAAACAGTCCGAGAGTCATTGAATTACAAATGCTTGGGCTGTTAAGTTTCCATAAGCCAACAAACACTCAGGCGCAAAGCGGGCTAAGTGATGCGCGGACGCACTTCGCGAAGGCGTGACAGGTGTCCCGGTCGGTACACGCCGCCGACGACATGGGCGGACAACACTTCATCGACACCGCATCGAAGCTTACGAACTTAATTACTGTCAATTCTACATTTCGGTAATCATTCGCTAAATTATTGCGGTCGGTGTAACTGTCGTCATCCCGTAATAATAATGAATAAAAGACGGACTTCAACACAACACATTCACTTGTCATAAGCGAGGATACTTTGTGCCATAACCATGAAAGGACGTCACATCATGGAAAACAAGCAGTCTGAAGTCACTTGTAAGAACGACGTACGACGCCTTCAGAGGTAATCGAAGCCACGACCTCTGACTCGGTGGTTAAATATATTACAGCTCTAGACTGTGAGACCACCTCGAACGCCAACTCCTTCGTTAGGGAGGCGGTAATAACTAGTAGAAAAAATTAATTAATATCTCCATTTAATTCTTAAAATTGTCGCCGCTAAATCATAATTCCCATAGTACCAAATTACTTTGTTTTATTGGATCAACAATAAAGAACTTGAAGTTTTTATAAATACGTTTACAAGATTACCGTAAAGATGAACAATAACAACACAAACTAGAGTAGACATCTCTAAGTATGAAAATCTTTGCCACATATTCAACCCTTCAGTTCAATAATAAACCGATTCGGGAGACCAATTAAAATTTATCTTGCTTCGCCGAAGAAAAAGGCGAAGCAGCTAAAACATCGCCTCCGTAAGAGACACTTCGACTCTCTACAGTAACCGAGAAACTTTTCTCATTCTGAGAAACAAGTCAAGTGTGACAACGCGGCGACCGTTGCTCCACATAACTCGCTATGATAATGCGAACAATTAACGAAAAGCGCTCCGCGACCGGTGAGTCCGGAAGCGAGAGACCGTCGACCGGTCCCCCGACAATGCTCGGCCCACAATGCACGCTGTAGCTAGGGGATGGCACAAAGACACCCTTCGCGAACACGCTAACGAACTTATGGATGTGTCACAAGACTCACAAATCGATCGAACGTCTTTCAATTTCGTCAGTATAGGACCCTTGTCAGTTCACTGACGTCGGTGAGAAATGGAAATAAATAGTAGAGCACCAGTCTACATCGTAACACAGTTGGGTAGCAACTATCCAATAAACAAAGCAGCCTTCAGACATACCACTGTAGGGCATAGGCCCTTTCAAATAGAGGAATAAGGGCTTAATCACCACGCAAGAACACCGATGATCGGCGATTTCAGGCGCGGAAGTATGTGAGAACCTCAGCCACACAGCTTTTCTTTCTGATGTTTTCATCCACAAATAGAGTGTCATCCACCTTTACTCTCCAAAACATAAATTTATATCTTCAGGGGTCGGCAAAGGAGTGCTTCATATTATTTCGGTTTTCATATCAAAGAGAATCTACGATGTTATCTCAGCGATGGACTTCCGTAGGCAGCCGCGAAGAGTAGGCATTGATTAGACGGACAAACGTTTCTCTGGGTATCTCAGCACCTTGTGGGTACCGCGGCACAAAGCTGTCTGGCCGTGGCGGCGAGGGGCGCGAGCGCGACAAAGAACGCAATTCCTCTCATGATCTTTTTAGGTCAATCCCAAAGTTGGTCTCCTTTGTTCCAGGAACCTTATTCAAAAATCGAGGGGTCTGCCGCTGTCATGTACTTACTGTCAGTACTCGACCATTCTTATTTACGACGTGTTTAACGACAGTTAAATTTAGCTTCAATTGAAACGCTGGCTTCGAAAGTCCTTATTCAATGATTTATTGCATGTGATTGCGGAGAGACACTGCAAGAGGATTTGTTTGATTGCAAATAAGAAGCAACTTAAAAGTCATCACGCCAAGGAGTCCCAAATAACTGACATTCGCTTGCAATGATTTCACCACCGATTGTGATGATGACATTTCGCTATGACAAGGAAAACATGCCCTGCATCATGTTTGTCGGAGAAAGAGGTAAAACCTATAATGTTAGCATATGAATATATTTCAGAATCATCTAATTAATAAGGTTGGCTACAGCTGGGGGTATTACTGAAAATTAGATAGCTTCTATGGTGACAGTTCATCTAAGCCCTTAGAAGAAATGCATGGATATAACGCTTCTTTGTAGGGCATTTCTTGCGCTTCAGATATGGTCTTACTCAGAGCCCATTTACGTTCGAATCGTACTTCTTTGCTATAACGACGTCGGTAATAATTTAGGATGTAATCACTGAAAATCTCACGCTTTATCGACAAAGAAGTTACTAACGATGCATTAGCCTCCGGAATGATGTCGTCGGCGACGACGTAGATCATTGCGCCAGCTGCGAAGGCGAGGGCGTATGGTAGTGCAGGCTGTGCTGCGGCCACCGCCACCGCTCCTAGGACGCCGAATACAGGCTCTACCATGCCGGAAAGCTGACCATACCTGTATGAAACAAAAGGGTTGAAAACACTTTGAAACAAAATTTCATTTCTTTTTTTGTACTTTTTTCGTATAGAGTTCTACGAGTATGTCCTACGCGCGCCAAATAGGACTAGCCGTTTCTCGCCCATGCGTATTGAAAACGTAGACGCAAAATATTCGAAGGACTACGCATTTTGTCGCATAAAAATCAGTTTCAGATATTCTCACAAAGTCGTATGCGCAAATTTGCTAATACATTTCGCTCGTTTTGAGGTATCTATCATAATCATAATTAGCTGTCGTTCGACCTTTATGTAGACTTCAAGTCATACTCTAAAGTCGTATACGAATTATTTGCTAATGAAGTGAGAATTGGCTCCCCTGTTACTTAGTCCGTCCGTCTGTATGCCTTTAAAGGGCTCTATCTTTGGAAACATAATAGGTAGCCGGTTCAAATTTTCATAGAATATGTGTATAACGGCGGCTTACCTCTCAAATAAGTGGGGTGACCATATCACAATCGTATTTTTGACCGTTTTCTTGTTTAGCCTCTATCGTAAAAAGGTAATACATACAGATATCAAGCTGGACGTGATTGTGGGAATTAATATAATTAGGCGCAAATCGGAGTCACTAAATACTTTAGTAATTGCACTATTAATTTAAATTAATACTTGTTCTATTGATCAAGTTGTTAGTTCTGTAAAGTAGGTAAAAAGCCCTCCTACCATAGAACGTTACACTGCGCGTGGCCCGATACGCACGTGGCCGGTTTTTACTTGCGTTAAGATATTTTTAGACAGTTTCTTAGATCGCTAAAAAGTGCTGTTAGACTTATGCGACTAGTGTACTTTTTACTACGACATTTTATTGATAGGAAATAAAAAAATAGATAGCCGTTGATTTTTTACCCTAGCTTCCAGGACATTATTGCTTGCAAACACTATTAAGCTTTCCAAGAAATAGATCTTGATATTGTGCTTTATTTGCCTTACCCCTTTATCTGCCTTTTTCATAGTAACTTTTCCATTCTTGAATAAGACCTTTGTAATTCGTTTAATTGAGTTCTAAACTTAAGTCATTGTTACAGATGGCGAGAATGAAAAAGTATATAATGCAATTAGTAAATAAAACGGATTTAAAGTTTTAAGGCTTTAAGTTTAAAGACTGCATCAGGGCCATGGGAAGCGATTCATGATGATTGAATCACGAGCATAGTAAGTGATTCAAGTGTTTGAATCCTTTACTGGTGACCGATTCATGGCGCTAGATATAAATTCGTTTTATTCAAGAGTTGCATACTATACTTTATACTACCTAAAAGGGCTCGAATCGGGTCATGTAATATTTACACGTCCAGTAGACTTCGCCTGGCGCACTGCAAATACTATACAAAATCTATACTTTTTATTGTAGGTTATTTTTAATTCCAATCCCACGCTGACGACATCGCGGGCACAGCTAGTATATCAATGCCTACACCAAGAACAAGAGTTGACTTTCTATTTCTAGTTTCCACATCATCGACGCCCAATGGTATTTCATTTTTTTTTTAATTTGTTTGTTAAACTTTGTGTTTGTGATGTAAGTTCGTGACGAAAACTGCATAGGTAGATGGAGAGATCACGCATGGCGACGACGGAGCGGTGACCAAAACGAGCAATCGTTACTAAATCAGTTAATAGGCACGAGTGTGAAGAGGCGATATCCGAAGGCGATGTTTACACGAGTGATTTGAGCTCGCGCGGCGGCCGATGCGGATCCGTAAAGGGCCCCATGTGCTGCGCTGTTAATTTTCACGTGTACGGGCTCGATAGCGGTGCTGTGCGATGCCGAAAGAGGCCGCTAACGAATTGTTTTGGAGAAAGTGCGGTCCGCTGCCGCGACCACATTCCTCGGAACTGGTCGCGGGGCTGCTGCTGTGGGAACCGACGGCAGCCAGCGCCCCACACGTTGCGACCGCCCGCCCTGGCCGCTCGCCACTGGTCCGAGCTAACGACCACGCTTTTCGTACTCGTTTATGCCAGAGCTAGGCTGTAAGTGCTGGACGAGAAAGGTCGGGTCAAAGTCGTAGCAGGCCAATGTACCAAAATGTACATGTAACTACATAATGTGCTTTATAACGGCGGCAGTAGCTACATGCAATGTGGCCAGCCCGCACGGAGGTATGAGCTCTGTAAGCTACAAGTGAATACCTAACTGGACTGCATTCCACACCGCACGTTGCTGCTAGCTGGTGCCATATTATTGACGAAAGACGCAATAAACTTATTACCCGACTGCGACAGAGCCCACAAGCATAGTAATGTGTTGTATGTATGTATGTATGTATGTATGTATGTATGTATGTATGTATGTATGTATGTATGTATGTATGTATGTATGTATGTATGTATGTATGTATGTATGTATGTATGTATGTATGTATGTATGTATGTATGTATGTATGTATGTATGTATGTATGTATGTATGTACATACATACATACATACATATATGCATGCATGCATGTGTTTGTATGTATATATGTATGTACGCATGCATGTATGGGTATGTAATCCGTTTCTCCTGTTTGCGCGATTGTCATAGGCTTTATATAATCAGCATTTTACCCAAAAAAAAACTAAGACAAAAATAAATAACTGAAATTTAAATAAGTAACAATCTGACTGCTGAGCACTAAGCAGACGGGACCTGAATACAACTAGGTAACTCATAACGAGGTACCTAATTTCGTCCCGCAGCAGTTAGGTTGGTTATTTTTCATTTCAGTTTTTTTATTTAGTAGTCTGATTCTAAGATACGAATTGACAACAATTAAAGCTCATGTAAGTTAATTTTGATAGGCCCATAAAGCAAATCCAGTTTAAGGTGTGTCAGCACGACTTGGAAAACTCGGAAATCTCGTGAGTGGCTCTCGTATGGAAATTCCCGGCGAGGCTGCGCGCCGAAGTATTCAAGTGGCAGAGTGCCCCTTGAGCAACAGCAACGCTTACCATTCATTTGCGTACGAAATTATAATCGAAACATGTACATTTTCGTGAAAACGCCGCCGCCAGTACGCGTTCTTGCGGCGAGTGCGGTCGACTACGTGAAGTTATGTTATCACATGCATTATTCAAGAGGCGGCGATAGCGGCAATTTGCGACAATATCCACGGCTTCGCAGAATCGTTTGAAGGCTCAGCCGCCGACATGCCGTAAAACAGGATGCCCGTCATTCTATAACTACGTAACTATTAACGCCGAATTTAAAATATTCCGTTTACGAGTATTAATTCTTGGCCTGTGTTCGACCGTTTTGCTAATGATGTTGGAAACTTGTGATTCCTCGCTTATTTGGTGTTTCACTTAATGATGCTTTTAAAGATTTTGCATCGTGTTTTCTGGATAATTTTATGACACTGCTGAGATTTGGGTAGGAATGCCATGACGGTCACGGATGCCAACGTGTCAAAACACTTCCTGATACTCAAAACACGCAGATTCGCAATACAACGGCAAAACAATCAATGCATACTGTATAAATATAATTCTATTGCGAAGTGATAGGATAAAGACTTTGTTATATTTCAGTACCTAATGATATCTAGCATACCTGTCATGTTCTCTACACGATAAGACATGACTAACCATAAGCACCGTGAAATGCCGTAGTCAGATATTAATTAGGTTGTAATCGATATTCAGCAGAGCGGCGTTGTTATTGTGTGCGTCATCGATCAACCGAACAGTCTGGGCGGTCGAGCGGCGCAAAATGCGCACCAGAAACCGGCCACGAGTGCGCAGCGCAGCGCCGCCAAGGCTGCGCCTTCAGCGACTTCTTCGGGCCCCGCGGCTTGGGCGACGACAGCCGCCGCGACGGCGATCGGCCGCGGCTTTCTACATTTAATTATTCGTCTTTGAAGGCCGATTGCCCGCGGCGGGCGGCGGGCGGGCGGAGACTGGTCCGACGGGTGCGGTCCGGAAGAACGCGCAGACAGCGCGCCGCCGCGCTCACCTTGCACCGCACAGACTCTACGGCACCGCACGGCACCAGCGACACATCGCACACGCAACGCTAAATTTCCAAATAGAAGACTTTCTCGTGTCCAGTTAGCAGGTGCTTCGAGGCCGCGGCCGCCGCGGACGTGACGACAGCTCGCGCCGCCGCTCCACGCACACTCTCCACTTGCGTGAACGTTACTCAATCGCAATCTCATACTCGTTACGTACAATAAGCCCTACATACCAATGTATTATTGTTCTCTGAATTCAAAGTTTCATTTAGGCTGAAATCCTACGCAGTTTGCATACCAATGGAGAATTCTGACGATAATTATCTATAATAGGTAAACTTATACGGATAAATCTAATCATACATGTAGGTAGAACATCGATGAGGGTGGACGGACGATCGAATTACTTATATGGATCTTAAGCATTGTATGCTACGTCATTATGAGTCATATGGACATGTGCGGGTGAGAATCGTTGACTAGACACATTGTCTGCAACAATGGATCACCTTCGCAGCTTGATCTGATTATGTCATATCTAGGCATAAATAACTAATGGGTTACACCTCGAATACGCCTACCTATATGAAGGCATCGATTTATTCATGTTTCGGCAATAGAACATTAGCGGGAGACAATGGCAGCTCGATTATAAATATGTCATACCTAAATGATGTTCACAATTTTTTCTCTAAATTGTTTAGAAAATTACGGAAGGTCCAAACACATAACTTGTTGGAAAAATTTTACTTTTCTTAACTACTTTTGGTTCGACGCTACTTACTAGAACAAAGAAAAATATACACCTGGACAACTTTTGCACAAGTGATTGAAATGTTGTTTGTACCACGGAACGAACGCGTATCGCAGTAATTTTTCATCATACGATCGGCACCATAGAAATGGGTAGCCAACCAACATATACGCAGTATAACATGTCATCGAATTAGTTCTATTGAGTTCTAAGGAGGAAAAGTAGTCCTCGTTGTTGAAACGTTGAGGCAATACATTTCTGTCAGACAGAACAAATCGAGTATCACAACATCTCTATCAAGTTCAATATGAAGCCTATGACCTGGGGTAAAACAGCTAATGATCTATTAACGGACAAAATACTTAATAATAGTTTTATCAAAGAGCTACCATAAACACAACCTTAGATTGCGTTTACAGTCCATCAGCTCAAACTCGAACGCCAGCGCTCTAAGCAGGCTGTATTTGCCAAGTTCGCGAGGGGAGGGAGCGAAACGTCTCCATCGCGGAATGCGGCGGCGAGGAATGCGCCCGGGCAGGCCTGTGCCCTTACCCTCCCGCCCCCCGGTGGCTCGCTAACTCTGCTCCAATATTCATGAGCTGTACAAGGTTGCTTTTCGACCCGTGATACACATTCCACTGAACCGGCGCCTATGCATCTGAAGAGTTGATACAATACGCATGGCTTGAACTCGGTGTTTTCAGATGTGCCATTATTTGCTATGCCCCCCATCCCGGTTTCAGTGCCCAGACTATCGGGTCACGGCATCCCGACGAGAGCGAATGCCAATTATGAAGGAAGGCAAAGATTGCTTAAGATTACTGCTCTGAAAAGCTATAACTTGTAAAGTTATTAATTCTTTTGATGTTTTATTTTTTTATGAGATTCCTGGAACTCTTCTATGGGATTTGGTTTCAAAAACCATGCACGCATAAGTCAACCTTTTTCAAGTATTTTTTTAACTGACTGAGTGCACGGCATTAATTTTTACAACAAGGTTTCAGCGATTTGTAATTAGAGAGTTAAAACTAAAGACCTTAAAGATAGGAATGCAGTCCGGACCTTCGCGTCTCTAAAGATGGCCAAGCGCTATTTCTACTAATATTCATGGTATAGAATCGACCTCAGAGTTAAAAATCTTCGATGCACGTTTCACCATTGGCAGGTATTGCACGCTTTTGAGTAACATTTTAAAACCATTAGATACAAAAGCGTATAAAACGACTCAAAATTCCCAAAGAGTCAGGCCCTATTTAGTTGCTATAAATGGCCACGCTGGCGCCGCCGACGGACATTTCATCCTGCACTTGAGCTACCTAAAAGGAAACAATAACTTGGGGCTATTAAAATTAAGAACTCCTATGTAAGCTTGGCCGGGGTCGTCGTTCGCGCGTGCATTCCCGCTGCAGCGCCGCCCGGGCAGGATTCCCGCTTGCGCGCATTCTTGCCACCGAGACAAACTACACATACACCGTCAGAAACTCGGTGCCTGCGAAGTTGGCACATCGCTTTGCACATTGCAACGAGTTAAAATGTCTACATTTGGTCTGTCTACCGATCTTGACCACGAATAAAGCACACTTTGGCACTCGAGAGCTACGAATGTGGGTTATTTAATAACATAAACGATTAATACATTACATAAGTACCTCAAACATGCATTAGTGAATAGTTTTATAATTTTTATTTTATTAAGCTATCACCTTCATAAATGAACATGAACTATTTTGTATTTAATCCATATGGCTCTCGAGGGTAGATAAACAAGTATCTTTTACAAAACGTATTATTGATCCATTAATCCTCATGTTATAAAACTAAACATTATAACTGCAATGTAGACTGATTAAGTGCACGGCATTCATTTTTACTTTCCATGCACTCGGCAAGTCTACTTCTTTCGAGAATTTTTATAAGTCGATTATGTGCCTTAATTTTTAGTACAAGGTTTCGGCGAATTGAAACCAATCTTTAGTGATGTGAATTAATATAGATAGGTCTTACTTCTCAGCACCGAGGGCTTTAGCCTTGGTCCTGGTCTGATCCAGTATACATATTGTATCCACACACACTTACGCTGCTGCTTGATTACGTAACCAGAACTGATCGCCACTACCGTAGCGCTATGTTAGTGGACATGGTGCAGGCTTTGTGTGTGGAAATGCAGTCAAGAGCACGGTTGCTCTTCTGCGGTGGTTATTTTGTACCGCACAGTTCTCAGACACCGAGCTACCAGGAGCTATGAACGCGACTTAAGGAAAATGATAAGGAAAACTGCTGAGCGGAACTTTATTGTTTAAGGGCCAATGAACGTCAAGTTCGGGGCTAAGTACAAACTTAATCCAAAATGGCTTCCTCAATTAAATGTAGGTAATACTTATTATAATTTTAGGGAATGCCATTTGTAACAACTTAATAGAAAGTCTTCGGTCAAATAAGGATAAGATCTGCACATAGACAGTTTAAAGTTGGACTTTGGTTAAAAGTTCTAAATGTGTTTGAGTTAGGAGCAGCGGCGGATTTACAAATTTGCCGCTAGTAGGCTATTCAATTTTTGCCGCCCCTACTGACCTTTGAAATTTATTACATTAGTTTAGTTCATAATCATATTAATTACATTTCTTCTGAAATTGCAACTTTATGATTTGTGTTCGGATTACGGACGTAATGTGTATACATATAACTATAAGTTTTTTTTTAGGTAAGATAAAATAAAAATTGGGCTAAATTTGCCGCCCCTCTAGCCGCCCTAGGCTCCAGCCTACTTAGCCTATTGGTAAATCCGCCACTGGTTAGGAGGCTTCCATGGCTAGTCGCCACATCCGTTAGCGGCGTGGGTTTATCGCTCCAGGGCCGGTGCAGCGGCCGGGCGGCGGCGCCATCGCGGTTCCGAGAACGCGAAGGAATGCGACTATTTACAACTTTTACCTATTTGGTACGGCCGGGGAGACCCGGCGAACGCGAACAAATGCCTGCGAATAGGACCTAGACTCTGCTAATGCATTGTAGTACAACGACTTTTGCATGAATTGCATTTAGGCGTCAGTGGTATGAAAAATTAGCTCAGGGCCGTGAGGAATAGCGCAGTAAAAAGGAGGCCTATGCCCAGCAGTGGGTTGATGTGGGCTGGTTATAGATATAGATAGATAGGCATGAAAAGACACGTCACGTGACCCGACCATGAATATGTTATGGTAGAAGCGAGGCCCTGGAAAACAAAGGTCGCATTAGGACTCGCTAATTCGGCATGGGATTTTGAATCGACCTAGCTTTCTGCAATGGATCGGATCGATGTCTCGATTTCGGAAGAGGCCTAATTGTGCGCACCAAATCCAATCGGAATCATGACGTTTGCTATTCTAATAAGTATGAAATTTTACACTTAAACGATTGGAATAATGCGCTCGTGGCCTAGTCGAACCGAGGGATTGGAATCAATCATTTGAGTTAAGCAACAACAGGCGCAGTCAGGCTGGGTGACCGCCCCATGACTTTTCCGAGCGCTTCCGTGCTTCGCAAGGCACGATAAGCCGTTGGTGCCGGTTGTCATGTAATGTTAGTCGTTAAGCCATGTTAGAGGCCTTATGGGCGGCTTGATAACTTCTGACAGTAAGGCCCGCCGCTGTCTTACAACCCTCCACAAACCCGGACTTGGCCCCCGTGGTGGAGTATGGCCTACCCTTCCTGTGCGATGCAGGAAGAGACCCGTGCCCCAGCAGTGGTGAAATACAAGGGTTGATATCGATAGGAATAATGGACTTGGTGTGCGTAGTTTGTATAGGAGCAGCAAGTCTGGGGTGCGATGCCAGATAACCTTCACGTGTACCCCCCGCTTTCCGTTCCATCTGATTCTATGAACCAGATGGAGGGACAAGTGGTGGGGTCGGTGCACCCTGAGCGTTAGTCAGTGACTTCTTCTTGTCGGATCTTACTGGCTAACGGCGAATAATCTGGCGGGAGGGGTCGCGTGGGCCCTGTTCCACTTTGTGGAGCGGGACCCAGGCGACCAACCGATTGAAGGACTGACTGGGGGGGGAGCCGCTGCGCGAAAGCGCGCACGCCTCGTACCAGTCGGACCAGAGTGGCCATGGGCGGAGGGTCGGGGGAGCCTCTGCCTCCATCACGGCGGGAGGGGTCGCGTGGGCCCTGTTTCACTCTGTGGAGCGGGACTTAGGCGACCAACCGAATGAAGGACCGACTGGGGGGGGCGCCGCTGCGCGAAAGCGCGCGTGCCTCGTACCAGTCCGACCAGAGTGGCCGCCGGGACGCGGAGGGTCGGGGAACCCTCCGCCTCCATCACGGCGGGCCGGAAGGCGCCCTTGCGTGTTCCGAGGGTGCCTTCTGGCACGGAAGGGGCCCGCGCGGTCGCTCACCGCCTTCTCTGCTTTCAGAGAAGTGCTGGTGGGCGACGTGACGGGCCTCGCGTGTGGGGCGTGTGGGGGCCAACAGGACATTGGCCCCCATGCGCCCCAACGAGGAGGTGCGCCGCCCTCCTCTAATCCCATTGGACCACACAACAATGGGATGGAGGGGGCGGCGCGTTGGGGCGTGTGGTGGCCAAGGGGTTCGCACTTGGCCACTATGCGCTCCAACGAAGAGATGCGGCGTTCCCTCGCCCCGTCGTTCGGTCCGATGCGATGGGGCAGGGGCGCCGCCAAAGGAGTGCCCGAAAGGGCGCCCGCAGACGGGGTCGCGGAAGTGTGCGTAAGCGTCCCCGTGGTCCCGTCCTTTGCGGTGCGGAGGAACACCCCAGGAGTTTTAGTCGGCATACCGCCCTTTTCAGGGCGGGGAGTCCGACATAACCACTTTGCTCCCCCGAGCCGGTGGTACCCGTAATTGGGGTTTCTCCTGGGTGAAAAAAAAAGGAGCAGCAAGTCTACCGCTGCGGACTTTCATTTGCATTGCCAAAGGATCGGAATATGTAATGCGTTGCATTAAAAGTTGTTAGTAAACAGTTAACTTGTCAGTTCGATAGAGTCGCTAGTAGACTGAACGAAGTAGAAACAGAAAACCCAGATCTTATAAAATGATCAATAGCTTGCAACAGCAAATTTTGCAACTTTTGTGACTGCAAAAGAAGGTGAACGTTTCGGAAAGCACAACAAGAAGTTCACAACGTCGTTACGCCACTTTGGTTATATCGCGCGCGGCCTGTGAAGGAGTATCAAGACCATACTGTTTATTTTTATATATACGTAATTCAAGTCATTGGTGCATGCCGGGATTTGAACCCACAACATCCTAAATGTGTTAATGTACTCATTGTTAATTTTATATTGTTTCAGAGTTGCTGTAGATAGAACATTCATTTAGTTCACACTTAGTTCAAAGTCTTCACAAAGAAATCAAAAAAGTAAACATTAAAAAAAAATGCTCATTTCGTGTCAAGACTTGACTTTGGCATAATTTGTCGACATCGGCTGGTTGCCATATCAATAATAAATAATAATAATAATCCTAAATGTGAGGCCGGTCTAACGCTGCGCCTCCACCGCGCTAGAATACTAGGGAACGAAAAACAGAAAATCCCGACTGCTGAACGCTACTCTAAAGACCATAGGCCGTGTTGAAGAATTATACGATGCCAAGGTTAGCTGGAAGAAACTACTCATTAAAGAAAAAAACTACTCATTAGTATTAAGCTCGCCTTTGTACAAATATGCTTATTGTGCAATGAAGAATTTTCTTATCTAATCTAATGAGACAACAAAACTACTTTTTGCATCCGGTCATATTTGTATGTAGACTATAAATATCCCACTGCAGGCCACAGGCCTTATCTCAGAGACAGAGAGAGAAAGAGAGAAGTTGAAGTTTACTCTATATCACTACTTTTGGCATAAAATTTAAATTATATTACAAGTTAAGCCGAGAAATCAATATGTTTTTTTAAATGAAATATAAAAATGTTAGCAATTTACTTTTAGCGTTTTTATGGAACGGAGCTTAAGTAATAACGCTTCGCTCCTTTGAGATACCGATTATGTAATGTACGTAGATAAAATTATCTTGTCTTTTGAAAGTTAAAAATTTTCAATAACATTCATTCTTAAATTTTTTTTTACTTTAGGATGTACAATACTGAATCAATTTCTGCATAAATATATAAAGATTACTATTTTAAAAATTCATCAGGATTTATTATTCAGATTTAGTTACCTGTATAAAGAATTGTGAAAAAGTTAATAAATATGTAGTACCGGAACATGGTTAGGAGCTATGTTGTCACGGATAAACACACAAACGCACACACATACACACACACACACACACAGACAGATACACGCACGCACACATGGGCACATCCATGTATATGCGTTAAACTTAAAGGCCCTGTTTTTCAAAGTCGGGGTTTAAAAAGGGGTATCTTCTAGAAACGCTACCATGCGTATGTGCGTGCGCGTGCAATAAACCGCGGCAGATGTATGCGCTACAAGGAATCCATCACCATAGAAATGTGTGTTACCTTAGATAGGACTGGGGCGAGTTGAACGTCATTTAATTGGTGCTGCAATGGTGTTGAATAAGCGATATCGTTTTGTAATAGATGAAAAAAACGGAATGCTTTCCGCAGAACAGCCAGCTGGTTTGACTATTAGAAGGTCGCAGGAAGTTGCCCATCCAATAACTTTACTCTATATGATCAAGCATCTGACCGAGGGGAAATGCGAAACATTGTAAGGCCCGCACCTGAGAATCACGGCTGCTCTGTCAAGAGTGTACCCAAAACGAAAATTATAATATGTCAGTAGGCTAATGAAGATTGCGGTTATTCTTTCGGTTGGAGTTTTAGACGGTCAGTTAGGTCATGTTGAATCTTTCTGACGGATTACATCAGAAATGAGACAATCCGCCAAAGAACAGAAGTGACTGACATAGCCTATAACAATAGCAGGCGGAACTGTCAGTAGGCTGGTCACACAGGGCATGAAACCAATGGGCTGCAAAGGTTCTCGAGTGGAGATCAGTAACTGGCAAACACAGCGTAGGACGCACCCCACCTCGCTGGGCCCTAGATCTGGGGCAGATTACCAGGAGAAGCTGGATGAGGATGGCGGGGAACAGAAGGATATGGCGTCCCTTGGGGGAGGCCTATGTCCAGCAGTGGACGATTACGGGCTGCTTGATTTATTGAGGGTAGGTTGTGAATAGGTGACTCCACAGACAGAATTTATGACGTTTAAATTCTTCGCTTATCCTTGAACAGCGTTAGAAACAATCCGGAAAGACGTGCCCGGACGTCACATTTCCACGACTGGAATTTCTAGAATGCATGAAAATCGGCATCACATACAACTCCGAGCAAGTGAAGTCACCGTGATATCACAATGAGTGTCATGCTAGAATATTTCAGAGATGACAGTGTTTAACTCTAAGCGACAAGTGCCGCGTGTTTTGTCGCGTAGTCAGCTGTCTCGCAGCCAGGCACTTCACTTTTGCTACAGTGAAGCAATGACTACTAAGAAGAACTACTTATTTTAAGGAAATTACTAAAATCACTCTTTTCTACTCAATGAAGCGTTGCCGCACGTATTATTTGCTAAGTACGGTGCTGAGGCCGCGAGGTTGGCGTTGAAGCAGCTCGCTTCTTTAGCACATGCTGAGTCAGTAAATTTTTACACTTGGAGCACTCATAACTATATTTCTTATTTACCTTCAAAAGGTCTCACGGCCATCAACTGTTTGCAAATTGTGGATTACCAGTAATTTCAGCAGAGGATCGATGGGTCATAGTCTTCTGGGCATTTATGAACTGGATAACAATGATAACTAATAAGAGAGTAACTGTAGTAGGCGACGATTTAATTATACAATTGACATGTTATTGGTTCAAAAATCGAAATGAAATGGGTTAAAATTTACAGAAATGACAGAATAAGGATAATTTATAAATCTAACACTTAAATTGAATATTACTAAATAAAGACTTGACAAAGAGGGAACGATATATTTGATTCATTATGTTTTCTCTTTGTTTTATTTCATACTACCCGGTGTTCAATGTAAATGCTTTGTTTTGATTTTGTGTATATGTGTAAAGAAATAATTTATCTATCTATCAGTCGCTAAATGAATCGGCCGCGGCGGAATGGGGTCGGCCAGTCTGGCTGTGTTGGCATCCGGCCTAACGGCGCGTGCGCATTTGCTAGCCGCGAGCTGGCGAACGCCGAAGCTCGCCTAGGAACAGACAACAAGGCGAGTAGTCGTTTTGTAAATTTATTTAGATATTTTTATTAGAACCTGAATGGCTGAGGTATCTGATGCCTTTCGATGTACTTTTATACCAGCATGTGTGACCGCTAATTAAAGAGCAGTAGACACGTGTGGTGAATAAGCTCATTTTATCTCTGAGAAAGCCTGTGCTGTGGAAGGTATAAAGATAAGCTTATAAAAGTAATAATAACAAAACGGAACGGAACCTTGGGAGGATGCTAACGTATTTGGTTTAATTAAAATGTTTCATTCCTATGATTGTGACTTTTTTGTCTGTTTATCATAGGACAGGATATCCCAGTTTGGGAACTAAGGATCCACAGGATAAGTCAATGTGTTGCGTGGATGTTAAAAAACACTAAGACGCTGAACGTAAGTATCATCAAACGACACTGGCGGCGTCGAAGCGAAACTCTGATGTAACAAAGAGATTGTCATGAATTATATCAAAATCGCGGTCAGCCGGGAAATTCACGCAGACGCCGCAGACATATGTACACGAACACGTGGTATGTACCTACTTTTCCGGCCATTAACATAAAATAAAGCGTCTAGTCGACGTGTCTGTGAAAAATTTATTTATACATCAGTCGCGACACGAATGTGAATTATCAAGGGTGCCAAGTATGATTTCATTTAATAATCTGTCATCGTTTCTGATAAACGACTTGCTAAATTAAAAATTCCCTCTTATTCCAATGCAAATGTCTAGTTTACAACGCTAGAACGAGATCACACAATAACACGGAACGTCAATGTATGGTGGTGTGTCCATCAAATAAATAATTTTGACGAGCTTCTTTGTTTCTGAAAACTGACCAATTAATATTTTCTCCGTTTCTCTTGTACAGAAGACAATGTAGAGGTACATACCAGAATGCTCTCCAAACGGAGAAGCCAGCCGCCTGCAGAGGCAGACTCACGGCGAGACCCTCTGGGAAATTCTGGATCCCGATGCCGAACGCCAGGTTTCTACAACAAAGAAGACAAAAAATCAAACGTGTTCCTTAAAACTATAAACTAGTTTAAAATTATAGAACGTTGTCTAAGGCCTTAGATAAATTATTTCATTCAGCGTTTTATCTTACTGCGGAGGGTTTCCGAGAAACAATATGAAACTGATAAAGTATCACACTTGACGAAGTCCACCAAGTAGGTACCTACATGGGGCCAGTAGAATGTTAACTATAGATCGGTTTTTGTCGTCGCCAGATTACATTGCAGTAAATGTAACTTTCTAATCCGCGAGACCGCGGCCGTCCACCGAAACGTCAGCGGCTCGGACCGAGACATCGTCACATGTTTCGTAACCTGAGCTTAAGGTTACATTCCAACATAGACTATGGAAGTTAGCAAATCGATTCCGCGCTGAAGGGTCTCACCAATACCTACAATGGCATCGACAGCTACTGCAAAAGGTGGACGGTCAATCGTACGAGTATGGATTGTTCTAAAACTATTTTGTAAGTATAAGTCTATAAAACGAAGAGCAGTTCGAACCCAACTTAATTTTTTAGCACTGGCACATACATTATTCACCTGTAATTTTCGGGACATAAGAAGCGCAACTTTTTCGAAGGTTTTCTAATTTAATTAATTATGTTGCCATCAATCGCCCTGAATGTCTCCTCAAGCGCCTTCACTATCGTAAGACCCGACACGAGCTATGCTGTATTTTGTAATCGCATTTTGGGTGTACACTCGTACGACGGTCTGAATTGACGTATTCGAAGTCACACTCGGAAATAACAAAATTTTTTTGGATTTTGTGCTCAAAAAAGATAGCGTTGGAAACCCTTCTGCGAGGGGTTATAGAAATCCTCATTAAGAATGTTTATCGACGAAGACGCAACAAAAGTATAAAGAAGGTGCTCTTTTTATAGTCTTACGGGTTTACAGAAGCGTGGCACTCGACTGATGCGAGGCCGCCTACGTCGCCGTGTCAAATAGCTTGCGGAGAGCTTCTGTCTCTAATTTGTTTTTGTTTGTCGATAGCCTACATAGAAGAATCCTCTCCACGTCCATGATAAATATTATAACGTAATTATTAGCCCTTTCTCAGCGGAAATAAAGATGTTTCGCATCCCACACGAAATGCTACTTAATGATGAGTGTGTACACGCTGCATGTGCTCAAAGCCTAGCCTTCCTCGCCTGAACATATCAAGATCATGAACATGCCTAGTTCAGTAGATATAATTCCTAATTGAAGAATTACAACAATATGTGTGCGAGTAGCAGCGCAGAGTCGACTTGCCCCGAGGGGGGACATTCCTGCAGTGGTGTCGCCTCGTTCCACCTGCCCCGTCCCCGCAGGAATGCGAGTAACTGTACAGCCTCCGCACCAACACTCCCGCGGCTAAAGGTTACCACTAGAACGTAATAGCCGACTATTTGCATAATCGCCTGTCTCAGCCTATTGGCACAATTTGCTTCACGTAATTGAGGGTCGCTAGCACCATCAGGAGTTGCAAGCAGTTTAATGATAACGGTTACTAACACTATTTGCATTTGCATGTAAAATATGGATAGCATTGCCAACCACTTGCGCGTAATAAGATTCTCTAAATAACAGTAACAACCGTTTGTAAGCGCTCTGTAGAAAATGGAGTTGCAAAATTTTTAAATTCCTTTAAAACGAGTTATCTATTTTCAACGGAATTTCATTGAAAAAATAACGTTCTATACGAGCGGCGTGAGTAGCCATACATTGATGAAAGCCAAAGGAATGCCAGTTTGAATCGTTAATTTAATAAACATGAACAGCAAACGATCCGCGGAGCCTTTGAGCCCGGTGAAAGCTGCTCGCTTGTGAACCGTGCGCTGACGCCGCCGCAGCCGCCGCGTGCCTCCGACATTCCAACCTTTATGTTAAATAATATATACATACGTTATTAAGTCAACATTTTATAACTTTTCGAAAATTATTTATACAGTATCGGTTTCTTAGTTATGGAAAGATTTTCCAATACATAAAACGTTTCATTGATTAAATCTTCGCAATGACATGTTCTTAAGCTATCTATTGGTGAACCTGAATGTACATTCAGGTATTTAACTCATCGTACGAAGAATTAATAGAATCGAATCTTCTCCGACGATACTACAGAAGTACAATATTTATCTAAGATGATTTTGTTTTATATTAATCAACTAACGTAACATTTCAGAGACATTAGTTTGATTCCTGCGATGCGCGACAATGACATTGTTTCTGAGTTGGTTGAATTTATAATAGCAATACTAGTAGCTAATGCTGAAGTAAAATATAGTCAGCGAAGGGAAGTATTATAATACAATACACCTTAGGTAGTGCGTATCACAGACGTGGTTATCAAGCCCACATTCTCTGTGCATTTCTCACCGAGAGAGGGCTTGTGCTAATGCCGAACGATTAGTAAGCCACAATATAGGACCAAGGGAGGAAAACATATATTAAATTAGAAGAAGGCCACTTATAGAGGGAGGCGGAAGTGTCGATTCGAAAGTCGCGGCCCCACACAGAGCCGGCATTTCTTCACGTCCACCCGGTGTCATGTTTGCAGACCGCGCGGCCCGATCCCCGTTAACACCGACAAATTTCTCTAGAACTCTATTTCACTCGTATATACCGACATTAAGCAATATTTTTGCTTGGCTCCGAGAAGTACCGTGAGCTGGTCCATCTGTACAAAGCTTTTAAGCTGTTCACCAAGACAGATCGCTGATGTCCGCGCTCTAACAGCGACCGATTTAATGCCGGACACTATTTCTATTACAATGTTACTGTGTACCAGGTACCTGTGCACTGTTAAATATTGTATGTCGATGTCTTCAGCCTACAAAAAAGTTCCACGAATGTCAATTCGTTATCAACCATTTTATGTCCCCACTGCTGGGGCACGAGTCTCTTCCTGCATCGCAGAAAGGTTAGTACAAACTCCAGCACGGGGGCCAAGTCCGGGTTGGTGGAGTGTCAATGTGAATGTCAATTAACTTTCAGAATTATTTCATTAGAATCTAATCACCTACTTAATACTAATAGCGAAGATATTGATTTGTTAAATATGCATTTAATCGTTTCGGTAAACAATTTAATTGGAAATCCGAACAAGCATGCAATCTATTTCGCCACAGAGGTTCAACCAAATTCCTTCAAGTACCTAGGTATGTACAAAGTGTAAAAAGAAAAGCGCGCAATGGTAGCGACGAAAAGCCATGTAACGCTCTATCGCTTAACCCGTTTACTGGGTCACGTAAATGATTGTTGCGGAGCGCAGCCTATTTATGTCAACCGATATAGAAAATTTATAAGTGAATGGAGTAACGCTGAATCCGGATACATCCGAATTCCAATTACATCACAGACGAGTCCATTTCACTTTCCGACCTACCCGGAAGTGAATTCCTAAGCACGAGCATACGGCGCGTCCAAAATTACAGCTCTACCGAAACAAAGTAAATGGAACCATGGAGCTCAGTGTGTAGAGTTCTCTACTCAATTGAGCTCGGTGGCAAGAGCCACGCACGAAATGCCGAAACGGATGTGAACGTCTCAAAGTGCCGTTGAAAAAGTATCTTAGTTTTCGTGTATTAGAGTGTAATTCGTGGTGTTCATTTTGGAGACAGTCGCGAAAGTAGCAGCAACTTTCACGGCGCGATGGGGGCTCCGGCGGGCGGCGGCACCGGCGGAGGGGCTCATTGACGACACCGTGACCTACATTCCGCAGCTCCATTCATGCCGCGGCCTCGGCCGCACGCACAGGACTCTAGCTGCCACGCATGTGCTGACACCGCGACACCGGAATTTCCATCAGCCACTTGCACAACCTCGAGAAGCAGCCGCTGTCGCAATCGTTCCTATAGGCCGAGGCCGCTGCGCCACCATCACTACACTTGTTCAATTAGAGCCTTCCAATAATATGCGCAATCACCTAGGACGATACATTTATAGCGCCAAAGAGGAACAGCGTGCGTACGCTGAACAAATATCACATAGGAACCATTGTACGGTTGTCTGAGAGACGGCTCATAAAACACTACTTGCGATGAATTCAACCTGCAGGCGAAGAATACCGCATAAATAGCGTTCTTATCACATTAAGCGAGGGCCACTAATCTGAACAACTAATCATCTTTGCATTCTTGCATGTGAATTGTGAAATTTATAAGGCCAACTGATCTACAGCTGCATACATTCTCATCAAACACATCGCATACCTATTACAATTGTATTGACTTGATGAATTGGATCACGTTTGACTCTGCCTCTTCATTTTCTTCCACCAATAGCAACTTAACATTAATTAAAGTAACTTATTTTAATATTTTAGTGCGTGATTCAAACAAGTTTTTGTGTAGAGGTAACAAGTAACGTGCGTTATTTTCTAGTTTATTTTGAACTGAAATCACGGAAATTCGGTGAGCATTCACAAGAGATTTAAGAAAAGACGAGAGAAGATGAGGAAGTACGGGAACAGGTATTGGATAATAGAGAGATAGGTATACTAAACGTTAGGGACTACCGTATACGTGTTCAGTTGTTCCTATTCATTGTTGACCGTGGGCCTTTTAAGACTTCTGCAATGAAATATTATAATCAGCTCATGTCTTAAGATATTGCATTCAAATGGTAAATATTCTCAATGTCATCGTGTTACTCTTATATATTCGCTACTTCAATATAATTTGCTGATAGCAGAAAGCAGATGTAATATTTAGTTTAATAAATTTAAGTTCAGTTAAGGTATGAGGAGTTTCTTGAATTTGCCAATATGATACCGATTATCGTAGTGAAGCATCGGCGATATCGATAAAAATTACAAATAAGGACAAAAAAATCGAAAATATATCAAATTTGCAACGTGCCCACCAGGATTGGTAATTTCAATAAATATATATACATATCATTTGCGAAATTATAACAGTCAAATTGAAACGTTGCAAATTTGATATATTTTCGATTTTTTGTCCTTATTTGTAATTTTTATCGTATATACGAAAATATATACGAATATATTTATACAAAAACGATACCAAACTTCAACTAGTAGCTGAAGTGGACTATTTTTTGAATTAAGATTAACTGTGGATTAAGGGGTGGATGCCCTCAATCTGACGTGTACAAATTTGTTGTAAAGAGGTTCTTGTTGAGTATCCAGAAAACATTAACTTTTCTGTCTCTTCCGGCATTAGATGCATCTCTTTACAATACTATCCTTCCGTTTAACAGTTCCAGGTTCAAATTCAATAATTTTTAGTGTATTTATTATCCTTTTTCTTATGTTTCGGTTGAAACTTCGTGAGTCACTAAAAGTCCGTGCTGAAAAACAGTGCTATGGGCAAAACCGCAACGTATACTGAGCTCGAGGCCCTTTTACCGTTGCATGGACCCCTGCACGCGTAGTACCTACGACGGCGTGAGTAACACGTCATGTGCCGCTAAAATGAAGAAATTTGACAATTAATGTACTGGAAAGTCGCAACTTCTTACATTATTTTTTGGCGGACTGCTCGCGTCGCTCGTCATACTACGTCGCGTCGTTTTGGAATTATAACCTGTTTAATTGTTTGTTTATAATCAATACTTTTATGTAAGTCTCTGTCCTACTTATTACGTTTTACTTGGCTTTATGAAGTTGTTTATTAATAAAAGTAGGCTTTATACACGCTTGGCCAATATATCAGCGCCGACATATCGTATCAGCTACGTTACATGCCTACTTTATTTGTTCACACGACAATGTCGGTCGAATTACAGCGTCCACGGTAACAAACTTAATATCGACATGCAAATCGAAAGGCACAGTTAGGCAAATGCAATCGAGACATCCTTATTGTGTACGAGCGACCAGGCGGACCTCTACGCCGTACCCGGTATCCAGCCTATGGTGTTGTGAAATCGTATCGCGACATCCTTGTTGATTGTTGGCACTAGCTGGTTGGCCTAATGTTAAGTGCAGGCGAAATGGTTGGGCTAGATGTGAGGAGCGCGCGGGTGGTGCGCGGGCGCGGGGGTGGTGCGGGCCGCCGTCGACGGCCGCCAGACAGCGGGGCTCCGCATGGGAGGCAAACAGCAGCCTCTTGCACTGCGCGCTCCGCTCGCTCTACTCAGTCGCGTCGCGACGCCGACGCACGCATGGAATGTTGCTCTACATTACACGCAAACATTTCGCGCACTTTTTCATAACTAAATCTTATTAATAAAACTTTTCATAACTACATTCCCTCCTCACAGTTAAAATTCTATTGTGGCAACCAAAGTTATGAAAATGGTTTAATAATCTAAATAATAATCTTGGTTAGTATCAAATCAGGTTAGTATGAACCTCCTCACGGAGTCTTAATTTGCAAATGGAGGAAAAATCTGGTGTATAATGAGATGTAGACAATTTGTTTTCAATAGTTAAGCACTAGCACTTTTCCTAAAAAGAAATAAATAAAATAATACTACTCCCACCCTCCCTTCCTTACGTGTTGGTTGAATAGAATCAAAAAGAGTTTAGTATTAAACCCACCAATTGTACTATTTTGTTTATCAATAGAAATCAATAGGATAGACCCCGACAAAACTAAAAATATTGCGCGTTAACAATTTTTGGTTATATAAGTGAGCAAAAGAGAGACTTGTTCCATGCGGTTCAACCATAACTCGGCGACCGTTACTTATAAAGATGATGTTTGAGATTGAGAACGACCGCGGCGCGGCGGCGGCACAGACCAGTCAGACTAAATCATAGTACAAAAAATGCCCCAAAGCTGCACACGGATCTGTTTACTGAAACATTTGGTTTAAGAACTTGTTTCATTCTAAGAGCGCCTTCGTTCTAACAGATGTTAGAATGACTCTACAAGTCTAGAAGTAGACATAGTTAAACATTTTTTGTGATAGTTCAAAGCTCATTCCAGAAATGTGAAGCTAAAGTCTCTAGCGAGTGTATAGTACTTTCACGCTGGGTGGCTGTGGTAACACATCGAATTGAAAATGTCTTGCTTTCTACATTATAATTTTCTTACATTCTCACGAGTGTTATTGTAATTTGCTTCTTAATTCGTCAGAAAACACGAATAGTCAAAGAGCTGCGTATTAATTAATCGTAGAATGCATAGAAGATATAAATATCATAATTATATCTTGTTATCTCCGAAATTCTTTGCTACGCTGTCAAAAAGATGCATTTAGGCAAATGACTAAACTAAATCACAATCAATCAGGAGGTTGAATACCAACCTTCATTGATCAACCGTGTCGATAATAAAATAATAACAGCGTGGAAAAAACGCGCGGTACAAACGCCCATTTAAGCTGGGAGGTGACTCGAGAGGCGGTCTGTAGATCACACATAAAAAATAAACACGCCCAATATCCTTAGAGTCTCAAGACAGCCAGATTTACATACGTAATGCCATGCCAGCAAGCTTTTTGTTCCATTCGATAACACATCCACTGCTCTTGATTAGACTAATCGTTGATCCAATGAAGCAAGTAGGTTGATAGATAGGTGGTAGACATTTGGAATCCAACGCCATTAGGTATGAATTTATGAATAGCCCGTCTAGCACTTAAATGAATGGACGCCGCGTCGTTGATTACAGAAATATTAATTCGATAATTTAGGAATATTCCAAAGCGACACAAGAAAGTAGAATTTATAAACGTGACGGGGACATAATTTTCATTTAGACATTTGTAAATTCGAGAAGATATCACGAATGATAGGAATGTAATATCTGTTGAATACAAGAGCCATTAACAAATATTCTACAATCGAAAGCGTAAAACATTACACGTGAGCGTCAGACGTGAGAGGTCCAGTCGGATTCCGGACGCGCTTTGATCGCTCCGGCCGAGATTAAGTTGCATACTTTACGGCTTTGTAGGCCCACAGCGAGACGCATCAATAACCAACTAACTGCCGAATTATTATATACGACGCGTTCACATCACTAACTGTAAAAAGGCACCATTAAAATGACTAATCAAACGATCAACATTCAAGAATCTGGCGAATGTTAATTATATGACGGAAATTATTGAAAGTCTTCCAAATAAATTAATTCTTGTTGTGTCATTGAGCAGAGAGGATTGTGGAAATATGTTATAGACTATGTGACCGGTTCGCGATAAGTGGTGTATCAACCTCGGAGGCCCCGGGAGCCTCGGGCCGCGCCTGCGCTCTGCGGCTGCCGGCGCACGGGGGGTGCTACTTCATTATAATCTCTGCCACTCCATTGCTACTGCTCCCAGAAATATATACTGCTTGTTTATTTATTTCTGAGTTCTTTTCGTCAAATTTCTTTAAAACATAATATTGGAATGAGTCGTTAGTCCCGTAAGTAATTTCAAATGAAAGATTCTCTCTTTACGTTGTCAAGAAAATTATGAATTCATCGTTAAATTCAGTTTCATAAGCATGTTCCGGTTACCCACTATGACCGTATTACTATATTGTATAGTCCACCAAAGCTCTTCATTTGGAATTGATAAATCAACATATCTTATAGCAAAAGGGATGCTCCACATTCACGTAAATTAGGAACGGGCGCCGATTTCTACGCGATACGAAAACGCATTTCCCTCTTGAAAACCAATTGAAGTGAACGGAATATTTGATCCAAATCTACATTTCGCAACCGAAAGCTCGGCTGATGGTTTCGCGCATTACAAGCTTCAAAGAAGAACATCGTGAAGTGTTGCTTCAGAAAACAGTGCATTGATTTAGGAATTCGCCTAGGAGCGATCCTAGCTGATACTATGGTGAATAGCACTGAGAGCGGGTCGGCGCCGCGCACGTCACGCGACCGCATTCCTCGGCGCTTCCATTCATGAAGCGCGAGCGAGATGCCCTGCGCACAACCTTTAGTAAGAACGAGAAAAGCGAAAAAGCGCCGTTACCCTATATGGGAATGCAATTCGTAAGCGCACGCGCACGGATTCGAAGCCGGACTTGCTGCGTCCTCGTCGCGCGCGCCGGAAGACCTCGCTCGGTCCCCTTCGCCCGCGGTGCATCGTTCTACGGCCTATCTATCGATGGGTCTGTTTGCATACTAGCGGTGTGATTTGATCGAAGCGCCAGTTTCCTGTGAGAACACAGGTTGTTTTCGAGTCAGGTGGCACAGGCCGTTAGGCGGTACCCAAGTGGCACCTCTTTATGGGGCGCCGCGCGTAAATCCTTTTAGGACAAGTTGTATTTCGTGTTTGATGGAAGTTTAAAAACTTAGATTTGCATATAGTTTTTTGGTTATAAATTTCCAGTAAAATGACACAGTCTTCAGCTAAACCAAACCGCCTTTATATTTTATTTGGAAAGTCGTCCGTAACATACTCGTAACTAAGTAGAGTTCACGAACGTTGAGGATCAGATGGGCGTGTCAATAGTGTGCAAATTGCATAGTTGTTCAGTAGTATTATTAATACGGTAATGTTGTTTCATTGGCACTAGTAGTCTAGTAACCAATCGCATTCCAATGGAATTCAATCACAGTCATATTATCCGTGCGTCTTAACTCGGCGCCTCGCCCGATTCGATCCTTTTCACGAGAGATGCCTATTTAATAGGCTATTTGACGGTACGAAAAAAAAGGATTAATTAATTGTATGATTTAAAAACCAATTTAAGGCATTTTAAGTAGAAAATGAGAATCATTTCTGCAAAAAACAGGATAAAACTTGATAATTTTGTATCTGTAGCAATTTTATCGAAAACGGCCAAGTCCGGGTTGGTGGATGATTGTAAGACAGTGGCGGGCCTTACTGTCAGAAGTTATCGAGCCGCCCATAGGGCTTCTGACATGGCTTAACGACTGCCATTATATGACAGCCGGCACCAACGGCTTAACGTGCCTTGCGAAGCACGGAAGCGCTCGGAAAAATGCCACTAGCGGTAGTCACGGGACGTTCACCCATCCTGTACCTGACCGCGCCTGTCGTTGCTTAACCAAGTGATTGATTCCAATCACTCGGTTCGCCTAGGCCACGAGCGCTAATTCCTGTGCGACGCCATAATTGCTCAAGAGCGTTTTGGCGGCTTATTTTAAAAATGAATTATTAGTTCCTCTTTTAGAAAAAATACACAAAAGATTGAAAAATTACTCTCTATCTGAGCACTTATTAAACACCAACGAAAAACCTGAGTTGGTTTTCAGAAACCTGTCAAATAGCCTATTTCTATGGGAATAACATAGCGCTGTTAATGCTTTGTAGACTACCAAGTAGAGGCAAATAACATATAGGTATATGTTACATAAAGACTGTCGATATAAACCATTTTATTGAAAATCTATGCTTATTAGACTAAGGCCACAACTTCCATTAAACTTATCCAAAGATTGTGACAAAAGACCTTAATACTTATATTTGAATTCAAAAATGGAACAGAGAGACAGGCATTTTCTAAGCCAACAAGTTACGGAACTAAAGTAAGTGTAAGTATTACGCTGATATCTATGCTTTCTATGGTAGCAGGTAGCGTAGAAAACACTGACCGCAATGCTACTATGTATCCTGAAATTAATAAGTTGTCTGTCAAATAGACCGAGTTCTTTCAATGCAACTACATCAGAAAAAGGCAGCAACGAAGAATCATGACGACCATCATCATTATAGCAAAGCCTTTTTTCTTGTCTCTATTGTTTGATGATACACGTATATACAAATCTATATATGAAACACAGGAACTAAGGAATGTAGATCGTAAAGCCCATTGTATTTTCTTAAGGATTAAAAATTACACTTATTGACCTATTTAGAGGCTAAAAATTTCACCCATGCCGGGATTCGAACCCGCAACCTCTGGCTATCCGTACCAGCGCTCTACCAATTGAGCTCAATTGGTAGAGCGCTGGTACGGATGCCGGGATTCGAACCCGCAACCTCTGGCTATCCGTACCAGCGCTCTACCAATTGAGCTCAATTGGTAGAGCGCTGGTACGGATAGCCAGAGGTTGCGGGTTCGAATCCCGGCATGGGTGAAATTTTTAGCCTCTAAATAGGTTTTTAAATTTGTTCCTTAGCACGGGTTAGTGCATTAAAAATAAAAACAGTGTAATTACACTTATTGGCTATTTGTTAGTAGCTACGTACCTACTGTCCTTACTATGGTTCTAGTTGAGATATAAGTACGTGCGTAAGTGGTTACCAAACCACCATCAAAATGTGTCGGAATGTTCTAAGGGCACGCAGCGCGACCCCCGCCGCGGCTAACTTTGAACAGGTTAATAATTATTCAATTTGAAGAACATAACGATCTACTCGTAATACCTCCGCCGCCTTAATATTTATTCGTGGAACATGTCAATAAACAACAGTCGTTTACCAAGGTGACCACCTACAAGTACGCAACACGCAACTGAGCATAGAGCATTGTCGCGCCGATACAGTTACGCTTAGTCACATCCGCCTATAAACTCGCGCACAATGGCGACTGGCGGTGCTGAATAATAAGGCTTTCTCCGCAGAATGCTACTTTTTGCATCCACCAGAATCTGAGAATGTGATACGAAAATCGTTGATAGTCTCGAAACTCTTTGCAAAAAACATTGGCCTTTTGCCTCTACGTAATGAGATGTAAGAAAGCGTCCAGTGGCATCACGCTAGATGGGTGAAAGGACCACTCGCATGCTGTGTCCTAGCGAAGTTATATATTAAAAACGTCTAATCGCGATTTTTCATTAAGTAAAACATACGGAAGAAAGACTAAGAATTACTCTGAGCAAATCTATGCTAAGGTTGAAAATACAAATGATAGTACGTAGTACATCAATCAACAAATGTCTCTATTTGAATCCATATACAAAACATCAGCGACTTTACAATATTTTTATATTTCAACACGACACATCCTCAATCTCTACACTCATATTTTAAATTTCTTTACATAAAAACGGTAAGTTCGTATTTTTTTAACTGCCTATTGCAGTATCCAATTAGGTCCAATTAGAATCAATTGCAGTGGACTACATAATATAGCCTGAAGAAGAAGAAGAATCAATTAATCTTTATTCATCATCATCATCAAGCCATTCTGTCCCCATTGAAGGGTACAGTCTCTTCCCTGAGGAAGGTATAGGCCATAATCCACCACGGGAGCAAAGTCCGCATTGGTACAGGCTTGCAAGACTAATGGCTGGTCTTACTGTCAGAAGTTTTTAAGCCGCCCTAAGGCCTCTGACTTGCCTTAACGACTGCCATCTATCGACGGCAGTCGGCACCAACTGCTTAACGTGCCTTGCGAAGCACCGAATCGCTCGGAACAATGCCACTAGCGTTAGCCATAGAAGACTTGACGAGCCATTTAATATAAGTTTTCTGTAGCTAACTAAAAAGTAAAACGGAAAAATGGGGTCAATTTGTTTTAGGTGTATGTACAGTTGACGACAGGTCGACATGGCAATTCTCTAGTGACGTGACGTTTTTAATATCGATATATTTTTATTATGTATGTAACAAAATGTGAATAAAATAATATCACGTTTTCATTCAAGTTAATATTTATTCATCTGAATCATCTAACGTATCGCTACAAAAACTTAAAGAATCTTCGTCACTGGTATCTCCGACTTTTATAATAAAATCTTCCATTTCATTTTCCATTCCCATGTCTTTTTCCCAATATTCATTTTCAAGGTTCTGGACATGTTTTTCGAAATTGCTCCAGTTTTCTGCCGTGACTGACAAAATTGCATTCGTTGTTATCTCTTTAAGCTTTGTCAAACACAAATCGCTCTTTATGTTGTGTTCTCTGACGAAGCGTTTAACGGCGGCCCAGGCTAATTCAATAGGATTTAAATCGCATATATATGGAGGTAATTTAATAATATCATGACCATGCCCTTTAATTATATGGTCAATTTTATAATTGATATCAACGGGTTTATGTTGTTCTATAATTTTAAATAAATCTGGCTTTCTCATTGATCTATCGCACGATATATTATTGTCTTCCAGCCAATTTATCATAACTGATAAATATATATATAGAGAACTTTTTGTTGGGGGTTTGTTGAGCTGGACACTATCGTAAGGTGCGTTATCCATTACCACGACACTGCGTTCAGGAAGAGACGGCAAAAGTTTTTCCGTTACCCATTTTTCAAAATTATCGCCATTCATTTGACCATGATAGTCGCCAGTCGTAGTACCGGCCTTAAAAATTAAAGAAGCTCCAGCTATAAATCCGTTTTTCCCTCCTGCGTTAACAACTATAAGTCTATTTCCAGAACTAGTATCTGTGAGAATTCCTTTTGTTCCAATCATTTGCCAACACTTTTTGAAAGTTAAATTATTATCCACCCATGTTTCATCTAAATAAAAAATATTTCTATTTTGTGGTCGGAATTCTCTCAGTTTTTTTAAGTATTGATACCGTTTGAAAACTATATCTGGCCTTTCAATTAAAATAGATCGTTTATTTTGACATTGACGCCATCTGTATCCCATTTTCTTTAACAGCCGTTGTAATGTACGAATACCCCAAGGAAAAGGTATTTTTTCACGTAAAGCAAAGTGTAACTTAGGACATGTCGGGACGATCTTCTTTTGTAAATAATATTCTGTTATGGTGTTGTGAATCACTGTACGATCAAAATCATCAACACAAAATTTTAGACCTGTCTTCTTCCGTTTTTTGGGTGATTTCAACTTTTCCTATGCTCCCACTGATTTTAATTCTGATTTTATCCTAGACATAGTTCTTTTCGATAGACCTGTATAAAACACAGCCCTGTCTAATGTCTGATTGACAGAAAATTTGTAACAATTACTTTTCCGTTCAAAGTCACAATTTTCTAGCTAGTTCTCCAGCTTGAGAGTGAATTATTGGTTTTTTTACTTGAACACGGGACGAAGATGCAACCGTAGCCATTTTTAAAACACAATAGTAATAAATTATGTGAGCGAGATTATAATCGATAAACGCGGTCGATACGGACTCGTGACGACATGGGGACTGTGCGCGTGTGCGGGGCGACCCCGCCTCCGCGGCTTACCTCATGCCCCGATTGCCATGTCGACCTGTCGTCAACAGTACGTAGACTCTTGGCCTTGGGTTAAGCAACAGCAGGCGCGGTCAGGTGCTGGGTAGGTGAACATCCAGTGATTGCCGCTAGTGGTATTTTCCGGAACGCTTCCGTGCTTCGCGAGGCACGTTAAGCCGTTGGTGCTGGCTGTCATGTCGTTACAGTCATGCCAGAGGCCTTATTGGCCGCTTGAAAACTTCTGACAGTAAGAGCCGCCGCTGTCTTAGAATCCTCCGCAAACCCGGACGTGGTGGAGTATGGCTTTACCTTCCTGTGATGCAAGAAGAGACCCGTGCCCCAGCAATGGGGACATAGGGTTGATATCAGACTCTTGGCCGCTATATTAAGAAATGCTAAAAAAACGCTAGGGTTTTTTATTTTCATGGACTATGTCACTTTAATATTTGGTAGGCATTTGTGTAATAAAATAGAAAAAACTTTTTTTTCTTCTACTTTGACATATTATTCCTTTAATTGTTTTCAGCAGTATAGAATGAACATAAAAGGAAAACTATCACGGCTAAGTAGTCTTTACAGGTTAGCGAGTAATATGCGACCAACTTTTAAAAGAAAAACTTCGAAAAAATTCCATTGAAAATTACTTAGACGAAGTTGTTGGATCGTAAAGCATGTGTAAAGCAGGTAAAAAAACCACTTCTACGGAACCCTACACTGCGCTTGGCGGGTTTTTTATCTCGTAAATTGCTAAGAAGGCCCTTAGAAATTTTGGATGTACAATTACAAAATTATTTTTCTTTCTTCACCAAGCCTTGATAAGAAGTTCCTGCGCAAAATTGCACGCTTCCAGACCCACAGGTTGAAGCTGAGCGTTGCCCGTTGCGTTGATTTTTTGTGGTGTTTGAGTTCCTGTGCAAAATTTCGCGCTTACCGACCCATTAATTTAAGCTATGCGTTGCTTGTTACCGGTATTTGGTCGGTTATACGGTAATTCACGTATGTTGGCTTTTCCTAGGCAACCTTGTATCGCAAGCTGCAGATTGCATCGGGTCGGGAAACCTTCGACTATTCTATAGATGCATCTTTGCATGAGCAGGATAGTTTCACGCTAGCAACCAGCGTGAAAGTAAACTCCTCGAGCGCCCAACCTCGGCCCAGCCGATGGGCGTCCTACGCTGCTGGGTTTGTCAGTTTGTGGACTCCACTCGACAACCTTTGGACCCCATCGACATCGATTCTACAGCATGTGACCAGCCCACTGTCACTTCTTTAAACCTTCGACTATTCTATAGATGCATCTTTGCATGAGCAGGATAGTTTCACGCTGGTTGCCAACCTCCTCGAGCGCCCAACCTCGGCCCAGCCGATGGGCGTTCTACGCTGCGTTTGTCAGTTTGTGGACTCCACTCGACAACCTTTGGACCCCATCGACATCGATTCTACAGCATGTGACCAGCCCACTGTCACTTCTTTATAATACACACAGACACCCAAGTTATAAATAGCACCACTTGTTGTCTACCTACGGAACTTTTTGCAAAGTACATGAGGATTATGTTAAATCACTAGATTTTCTAAAACCAACTGAAAATATTTTAAGAAGTTAATAGAAACCTGGTCGGACCGACAAATTTCAAGTAAGTTCCAGTATTAAGTAAATAAAGTCAATATAACTTTGATTGGTGCGTTATTTGTGGATTCATTTAGGGCCTCCGACATCAGCGATGCAAATGAGCATGACATCATGACGAAGCCACTGTGACACATGCCTACAACAAGGAATGAGGCGCCTTCACTAATTTCATTTGACAGTTGCAGCATTCTTAGCGAGCTTCAGAACTTAGTCAGCGGTGGCATTTTCCTACCCTGCGATGCCGGTCGCACGTTAAGCAGTTGAATTATGAATGGAAAACGTAATTACGGCCATTGATGGCCGCGTGCCACTGCTGCTACAATAGCCCTTGTCTACAATTACGGCTTAATGGTCCCAGCCGAAATGTTGCCCGATATCGACACTAATTGTCCGCGGTTTCGAGCCTGCCTTAAACGCCCTGCGGGTATGCTTATTGTTCCGTACCATCGAAATTGCTTTATTCGATTTAATTTCAGAGTTGTCTATAGCGATCACCTTAGTGGGCTTAGCCAGCAATAAAATCTGTACACAGACAGCCCTCTTCCAAAGGTAAATAAATATCTAACGAGATTATAATAAATAACTTCAACACAACACAATCCTTTGACCTGGTTCCAAACTAGGATACCCTGTACTATGGTAACCAGGCAAGGACATCACAAACATAAAAACATACCCAGGGGCCGCCGCCGTACGGCGGCCCCTAGCGGGAATCGAACCCACGTCCTCTGTCTTGGTAACCAAGCGCCTTAACGGCAAACGAGTCAGTTGATTGCTAAATGAAACTGTCACTGGTGTAATTGCAAAGTGGTGACACCATTCACAAGCAATCATGCCTGCGGTAAATCAGCATAAATGCAGTATAGTAAGTAGCACGAAGTGCCTCTGGCGGATTTCCTGCAGCGGCGCATTCCGCGCTCGCGCCTGACTCATGTCATGACGGACGGTAAATACATTCATTCATATTACCTAAACGTGTCAGGGACGTAGTTAACCCTAACGACACCGTAGATTCTATTCACGCGAATTGACTGGAAAACTTTTAGTAATAGGTTTATTTATGTAGCCGTCCCACTGCTGGGCACAGTCCTTCTCTCAGAGAGCATTATAATAAATATTAATAATAGGACTGCAGTTAAGGATAACATCGCTAAAGATTACCTACTTTATTATTAAGACGGTAAAACCTCCGATAATGGGGTACAGATGTTTAATAAGCAGAATGAAAAAGCTGTTCGGGCTATAAGATCGAATTAATTCTTACAGAGATGCGAGAAATTCCCGGCAAATACTATCAGCCACATCATACATGGCCATGAAAGTGTGAATCGTGCAAGACAATCTTTGCCCAACTGCAACTCAATGCCATGAACACATGTAAATATTGGAAGATGATTCACACGCGGAAAACTGCATGAATGCGTTACTACAGAATCAGTTAAGTAAGAGTAAACAATGGTGACTCATTGCCAACACTGATTGATAAATATATGTAAGTAATTAATAAAACATTACGAATACTACAATTATTTTATTCAGCTACTTATAGTTAATAAAAGATGACTCATAAATGGAGAATTATGGCGCCACCTGTAATTTAAAAGGTGGTGAAGCACGGCTGTCTTGAGGGCCATGGAATATTGTCCTTGAGAAACTCTATGCAAGCCAGGCTGTGTATAGTTAAGAACCGAGGTATAACTACAGAAAATCAACAATAAAAGTACTTGGAAAACAGTGCACGAATTGGTCAATGTCGTTGAATCTCATGTCCTCACAGTACTAACTACCAACTACGCAGCGGAGTCAGTTCTAATACATACACATACAATAAGAGAACTAAAGATGTTGACATCTTTAACTTATCTAAGGCAGGGTCCAAGGGTCAAATACGAGTAATAGAAATTCTCACTAGATACTAGCGACTATTACTAGGGCTCCAATTGGGCTCTGGACGAGAAACTGGAACTTGCTAATTTATATGCTTTTATTTCATTCCGTCGAAACGAAAGCCGTCGGTTTTCGTTTTGAGGGTTTCACTGGATGGATGCCTATTGCCTAAGTGCCAATGAGCCTCATTATTGTAATTTTAAAGGAAATATTAAGGTACAACTGATACTTGGTTGTTGGCTAGGTGGATATACCCGTCTCGGAGACCCGCCGTAAGTGGTGAAGTGCCTGTTTGTACGACTCTCCTTTCCAGTGATTTCATTTTGGACCCCAAGATTGTTTTCATAATCGTAGGGCAGGAGGATAGAGGTAATATCTATTTACACTCACAGGCCAACACCGACATTGTGAAAATTAGCAGAACCGTATTTATGATAGTATCATTATTATATTACACAATTTTTTTTATTTTTAATGCACTAACCCGTGCTAAGGAACAAATTTAAAAACCTATTTAGAGGCTAAAAATTTCACCCATGCCGGGATTCGAACCCGCAACCTCTGGCTATCCGTGCCAGCGCTCTACCAATTGAGCAATGAATGAATGAGAATTTAAGTAATGCAATTTGCTTAAGTCAGATGTCGCTGCCTGTACGTAATACAGAGAATAGTGTAAAGAGGTTCGAAATTTCACTGATGCCGTGAGTCGCTCAATTGGTAGAGCGCTGGCACGGATAGCCAGAGGTTGCGGGTTCGAATCCCGGCATGGGTGAAATTTTTAGCCTCTAAATAGGTTTTTAAATCATTATTATATTCAAGAGAAGGCCGGGCAGGAGAAGGATATCATGGATGTACTCGTATAACATCAAAGAGTGGACCGGTGTTAAAGTCGCAAAGGTTTTGTTCAGAATTGAACTGAACAGAGACCGCTGTAAAGAGCTGAATGCCAACCTCCAGCGATGGAGAGGCAGTTTAAGAAGAATTATATTCAATGCACCTACGTCCCTTCTTCTCAGCGGTATAGTTTTAGATCCCGAAACTGTATTACTAATCGCAGCGACCGGGCGGACGAGGAGTTATTTGGTACATACTTTTACTATGGTCATACACCACAATTACAAAAAAGTGTTCACATTTCTTCACGCTCTACAATGTTAAATATAAAATTTATCTACATAGCATAAATTTAATATTTTCATATAAAAATATTCAATTATACATATAAAAATATTTTATTTATTCTTTACACGCTGTTTTAATAAAATAAGTAAATATGTTTTTATTCATTTGATAGATATAGTCATGTTATTCTATTTACTTACTAGCTTTAACGAATTCCCGGGACATTTAAGTATCTTATGTCTCAATTCTAATATTAGTTTATCTATGCGCTAAGTTTTATGAAAATTCGTTCAGCCGTCGTTACGTACTTCGTGGATTTATACGTTATACGAGAAATACGTGTGCCAGCGGTAGGTAACGTTGGAGCCAATCAGCGGGCCGTAGAGGAAGTGCCAACCATTCGTATTTATGGGGTTATGGTCAATATTTGGTTTTCAACGACATAAAGACTAAAAAAAATTAATTAATTTATATTTTTAATTGTTTATTTTTAGTACTTCAAAGCTGGTGGGTGACTTATTAAAGCATTTGGACTTATCGAGTGTCCGAAAACTTGTATAAAACCAGAAATTTATTTTTTTGTAGTTAGAATCGACGATTTCACTCAATCTGTTGATTGTGAGTTTACAACACCACAGCACTTACTTACGTCAAAATGAAAATTATTAATTGTTTTTTTACCTAACGGAAATTTGCGTTTTTCACTTGTTTACTGATAATTTCTTTATATTCGCTCTAAAGCACTACAAAGTTTATCAGTTTTCTTCAAGATTGAGTCGTGGATAACATTGGATTGCATAAATGTCTGTAAATTTGTAGGTTCTGACAATTTATGAGACAACGTGTGCTGCTGCGTTGTGAACATTATGTGAAGTCACTTGGTGCTTGGTAAGTATCAAACCACAGTAGATTTTCTGAAATGCACAATCACAATTGCTGAAAGTAAGCATACAAGTAACCTAACCTTGTTATTACAGGAACGATAGCAGCACGTAACAGGCATAACAGATGTTGTGTTATGGGATGTAGATCGACAACACAATTATATATGTTCCCCCGTGAGAGCGCACTACGCTCTTCGTGGATAAACATTATTGAATTAAAAGATCAGTCGCCATAGAAAAATATGCCGCCTCAACTTTGAAGACAGGTACATACAAGGAGAATAAGGAGATGGCTCCAGGTTGCGTTATGCAGTACCTACTTTATTCAAGAGAGAAGAAATTCTTACATGAGTGCCTTCACATGCAATCACAGTTTGTAAGTAGGTACCTATTTAAGCTCCAATCACTCTGTTCCACTGGGCCACGTGTGGTACTATAGGTAGTTAAATTGGTGTGTTTGAAGGACAATTGCTTTTTCAGGCAATGAAGCTGTGTTAGTGCCCCAGTACTCGCAGCTTTCACATGAAGCTGAATCAGAGAAGGCCATGGCTTCCTATGAAGGTATGGATCTCTTGTGTACTTACTTGAGTGCCATCCGGGTGACTAGTCTAGGGACTAGGATGGTTTGATAGTCTGAACGTTATAAAGGAATATTCCTTTAAGATATTGTGAGTTTTAGACGACCTCTGTGGCGCAGCAGTAGCATATCTGCCTACAGTGCAAGAGGTCCCGAGTTCGAACCCATAAAAACTCCAGGTCTAAGATGTTTACATGTTTGTGATGTTGTTGTTACTGGTTCCCCACGACACAGGTTATCTTAGTGTTTGGCCAGAAGCAATGTATGTGCCTGTATATTAATGTTATGTTATTGGAACTCCAATAAAATTGGTGTTAATATCAAACTGCAAAATACTTTTTGCTATCAGTAGTGCCATATTAAGTCCTAAGACACAAAAAAGAAATACAATGCAAGAAAATACATGCATAAAGGCGAGCTTATCTCTGTAAGAGATTTCTTCCAGCAAACCTTAGGGAGTCGGAGTGGAGATGTGTAAACGGGCCTATCAAGGAGCTAAGATATCGACAGATAATGCTCTCTCAACCGTTTCCTGAAAGTACTGAATGACGGGTTAGCACGAATACTCTGCATTCCACAGCCTGACCGAATGGACTGAAAAGGAATCCCCGTAGGCTCCAGTTCTTTTATAATGTTTTGGTTGTTTTTTGGCTTTAATAAAAAAATTGTACAGTGTGTTAGCTTTTAGAATATACCTCGGCTACTATCGGATAGAATCGGATATATTTGCGTAATAGAAATATCGGAACTTAATAAGAAAAGTTTTATACAGAGCAGGAAGTAGTATTACACTCGTGTGCTTTTGGCGGAAACCAAAGCCTAGAGCCCGAGGTATATACTAAAAGCTAACAGACTGTATGCAGTTAAAATGGTAGATATGCCTAACACTATGCACTATTGTGATTATTCATAACAGCTGAAGGCAACACGTAAATACAAATCAACTTTACATTACCTTCATATCATTCCAAATGGGTAAAATTATACTTTGTTGCTTTATGGTTGTATTAGCAAGTATCGTAGGTATTTAATTAGATATCTTAGCTTTGCAGTTTCGTTTAGAATTTGTTTAGATATTGTTACACACAGTTGATTCAAGTTTTAATCCCTGCCATTAAACAAAGAGGGATATTATAAAGGTTATAATTAAATAGTAACTAATTCATTTTGTTTTGAATTTACAGACACTTCTGCTGCTGAACCAAGCCACTCGGTAGATATCCCATCTGCCTCAAGCTTGGAGCATCAATGTGAGGTCAACATTGGCGACATGTCATGGTAACAGCAGATTCCTACCTCTTTAACTGGTAATTTTATTATATTCTTTTTTATTCACAAACCCGTGCTCAGGACAGTTTTAAAAAAACTACTTAGAGGCTAAAAATTCCACCCATGCCGGGACTCGAACCCGCGACCTCTAGCTAACCCTGCCAGAATAAAAAGGATGGTTAGCCAGAGATTGCAGGTTTGAGTCCCGGCATGGTTGGAATGTTTAACCTCTAAATAGGTTTGGTAATTTTATTTTATTGCACTAACACATCTTAGGAGGAAAAAATTAAGATTTAATGTGAATCTTCTGGGGTGGCGGTCAATTAACTAGGGTGGAACCAAAGTGATTGATACAAACTACTCGGTTCCACTGGTAATTCCACATAGAACCATTTTAGTAAGTTTGTGGTTTCCGTACTCAGCCTCATAGTTGGGCCAGCAGGGCTGTGAGGTCACTCCAGCCATCCAATTTCTTTCGTGAAAGCCATTGGTGCACCAATACATAAATAAATAAGTATAAAAAGGTGTAAATTATAACCAGAACAAATCAAAGCACACCACAACTATTCAGCAAAAGTAATGCCATCAGGTGCTCTAATTCCTTTAACTTGATTTGAGCACTTTCAAACTAAGATTGTCTCATCATATTGTTACGGGCTAGGGTTCTGGATTTGGATGTAAAACGCCAATGACAACTTCTTAGGATTTATTCACGCCGGGTCTGGTCTGCAGGTCTTCACGACACGAAGTCCACACGTAGATTCCAATCGCAGGTCCAATCGAAGTCCAATAGTATCGCTGAGGTCGTAGGTTATCGCTCGTATCGCAGGTATGTTCGCTCGATGTTCACTCTTCGCTATTCCAAACGGAACTGACAGCGCGCCGCGGCGGCCGCTATTTATATCCGCCGGCCAGGGTTCTAGAACATTCCCGTAACTATGTACCTACACTCGGTACACGCGGCAAGGTCGCTCGAACAGTTACTCATTTAAAGAGTTTTGAACCTTACTCTAGTGGACATACGAGTCATTATTGCTTGCAACGTTTATTGTTTACTAAAACGCAGCATGCGGCGACTATTCGATAGGCTTCCAGAAGGCTCTATTCTAGATGGTTCGGGATAGGACCGCGACACTGCTCCCCTCTCAGAGATGCTCGTCCCGAGCATCTTCATTACTGCCGTGATAAGAAGCTAAGCGGTCGATGTGAACCACTTTTTTGTGCACCTCTTGGCTGCCGTTGAATTCGGTACGTCACGTCATTTAACCGAGTTACCACTTTGTACGGTCCCTCCCATCTTGTCTGCAATTTCGGAGATTTTCCTTTTCGTCGAGTTACATTGTGAAGCCAGACTAGTGCTCTTTCTTCGAAGCCGCTTGTATTTGCTCGGCGGTCATACCTAGTCTTCATTTTTCACTCGACTCCAATCCGTTTTCCCGTACTATGGCATGAATCTCTCGCATTTTCTCACGTAACTCGGAAATGTAGTCGTGTAGAGAACGTGAGTCGTCAGGAGGGCCTCCAGTCAACAGATCTACTGGTATTCTCAGTTCTCGGCCAAAATTTACACGCGCCGGGGTTACCTTCGTGCTTTCATGTTCTGCAGTTCGGTAGGCCAGAAGAAATGGCGGTATGTATTTGTCCCAGTCTCTCTGGTGCCTGTCAACGACTTTTGCTAAATGTCTCTCAAGTGTTTGGTTAAATCTTTCTACCATGCCCTCAGATTGAGGATGATATGGGGTGTTCCTAGTCTTATGCATTCCCAATATTTTACAGACTTCTTGAAATACTTGAGACTCAAAGTTCCTGCCTTGGTCGGAGTGTATTTCCAAGGGCACACCAAACCGGCAAACTACTTCCTCAAACAACTTGGAGGCAACAGTCGTGGCTTCTTGATTGGGTATGGCGAATACCTCTGGCCATTTAGTGAAGTAATCCATAACTACCATGAAATACTTATTTCCTGATTCCGTTACTGGGAACGGTCAAGCCACATCAACTGCAATGCGTTCCCATGGCGCACCAACGTTATAAAGTTGCAGATTTCCTCGGCTTCTAGTTGGTGGGCCTTTCACCGCGGCGCAAGTAGTACACTTGCGGCACCAATCTTGCACATCTTCTCGACAATGGAGCCAGTAAAACCTTTCTCGAATCTTTGTTACAGTTCTTTTTACGCCCAAATGTCCACCTGACACACCGTCATGTACTTCACGAAGGACATCTTGTACCTTATCTCTCGGGACAACTATCTGAAGATGGAACTCTCTGCCGTTAGGTTTCTCCCATTTTCGGTAAAGTATTCCGTTCCGAAGAATAAAACTGTCCCATTGAGCCCAGTATGCCTTGGTGACAGCACTAGTAGGAGCGACTTCGCACCATCTTGGCTTGTCCTCGCCTCGTTTCTTCCATGCGACAATGAGCCGTACATCTTCGTCATCTTCCTGTGCTTCTTTCATCGCCTCATCTTCCCAAGATCTCGATGGACTCGTTTTTGTCAATCTCAATGGCAGTTCCTTTGTCTCTTGTTTGGCAAAGTGCTTGCAGTCTTCCGGACACGGCCTTCTTGACAATTTGTTCCCATTGCATACTTGTGAGATTCTGGTTACCTGGGCTTTCTCCGCTCCAGACAGTACGCGCCTCGGAATCCTGGCTTCGTTTCTCTGATTCACAGTGGAGGCCGGAGCGTCATGCTTCTTTACGAACTCCTCAAAACGCTGCTCCATTTTGTTGAGGCGCGCACCCAGTCTGTCATCTGTTTTGGTCGGTTGCCTCTCCTTCTTAGGACACGTGAACTGCAGATGCCCTCTTTCTCCACACTTGTAACACATGGGCCTGGAGTTCCTCTTGGGCGGTGTCTTGATCTCTTTGACCTCCTCCTTAACTTCTCGAAGTTTATGCCCATGCCGGATATCATGACGCACAGCTTCAACTTCCAGGGCGTGTGCCAGAGCTTCTTTTAATGAAGAATGGTGGCGAAGCTTTACTGCAGCCCTAATTTCAAGATCCCTAATTCCGTCGACGAAGGCTTGCAATGTATTTGTATCCACCATTTTACTATCAGCAGAAGGGTACGCCTTTCGAACCAGCTTCTCAATTTCCAACGCCCATTGTTGAAGTCCTTCACCCAGGCGCTGGGTCCGGTCGCGTAGCTGGGCACGAAAAACGTGTTCCAGGTGCCGTTCCCCATATCTAGCCTCAAGTGCCTCCATCAGATCCTTGAACTTGCTGCCTGAGGTGGGCAGTGCCTCCAGGACAGATAAAGCCGAACCTCTGAGCGCGACGGTGAGGGCTGTCAGGCTCTGTTCGTCCGTCCACCCGTTTGAAGCAGCGACAGTCTGAAACTGCTGTCGGTAGGCGACCCAAGACGTAGTACCATCGTATGGAGGCAACTTCACTTTAGGCCCCTGACTTATGCTGACAACTCCACTCGACGTAACTCCATTAGCTTTTATACGCCGAACTTCTTGCTCTAGTCCAGTGAGGCCGTTTTTCAGACTTTGAAGGTCCTCCTCTAATTTGGTAACCCGTTCGGTCACTACCTCTACATGTTCATGTAGCTTAGCGACCGTATCACTGAACTTTGTAACGGCAGAAAGGATCACCTGTTGATCTGCCTTCTGTTCTTCTCGCAGGCCTCTTTGTTCTTCTCGCAGGCCTCTCTGTTCTTCTTGCAGGCACTGCATCTGCTTTCTCTGTTCTTCTCGCAGGCCTCTCTGTTCTTCTTGCAGGCACTGCATCTGCTTGCTCTGTTCTTCTCGCAGGCCTCTTTGTTCTTCTCGTATGCCCTTCAACATTGCCATCAGACACGACATATCCAAAACCTCCATTGTACGTGACTGAGGTTTAATGTCTTCGGTGGGCGTGGCCAGGTGGGCGTGGCTACGAGGCGGAGCCTGTTGGTCGGTCGGCGAAACCTGGTGATCAAGGCCGGTGGGCGGAGCCTGGTGCACGGGGGCGGTGGGCGTGGCCTGGTGGGCGTGGCCAGTAGGCGGAGCCGCTGGGCAGGTATGCTGTGTCTCCACTACGCGCGTGGCCTGGTGGGCGGGGCCAGGGGGCGTTGCTTGGTCGGTGGGCGTGGCCTGGTGGGCGGGGCCAGTGGGTGTGTCCCTATGGCCAGTGGGCGTGGCCTGAGGGGCAGTGGGCGTGGCCTCCGCAGCACTTCTGGACCTGGTCCTCACTCCAGAAGTATCCTCTCTCGGAGTCAGTGGCATCTCCAAATCCCCAATTCTGACACCAAATGTTACGGGCTAGGGTTCTGGATTTGGATGTAAAACGCCAATGACAACTTCTTAGGATTTATTCACGCAGGGTCTGGTCTGCAGGTCTTCACGACACGAAGTCCACACGTTGATTCCAATCGCAGGTCCAATCGAAGTCCAATAGTATCGCTGAGGTCGTAGGTTATCGCTCGTATCGCAGGTATGTTCGCTCGATGTTCACTCTTCGCTATTCCAAACGGAACTGACAGCGCGCCGCGGCGGCCGCTATTTATATCCGCCGGCCAGGGTTCTAGAACATTCCCGTAACTATGTACCTACACTCGGTACACGCGGCAAGGTCGCTCGAACAGTTACTCATTTAAAGAGTTTTGAACCTTACTCTAGTGGACATACGAGTCATTATTGCTTGCAGCGTTTATTGTTTACTAAAACGCAGCATGCGGCGACTATTCGATAGGCTTCCAGAAGGCTCTATTCTAGATGGTTCGGGATAGGACCGCGACACTATTATAGATAATTCCACATATGAAAAGGTTAGTTAGTTTGTCCTGTGGTTTCTGTGCTTAGCCTCATAGTTGGGCCAGCACGGCTGTGCGGTCACTCCAGCATACCATTTGCTATCCAGAAAGCCATTGGTGCAATATATAGTGGCGATATAATACATATATCGCCACTATATATATATGTCACCACAACTATACACCAAAAGTAATGCCAGCTCTACTTTATCGGTTATTGCCAATAACATTATTTATTTTCGTTTCATTTCAATATTTCTTTCCATTGCTTTTCCAGGTGCGGTAACTGCCAGCGTAGGTTTTTTGGCGACACCAGCAGCAAACCACTCCAACCAGACCTTCTTCTTCAGCAGGTGTTGTAACAAGGTAACTATTTTCGCTTTACGCTTAAAAATACAGTTGAATCAAATACTTTTTTAAACGCTCGCGGCCTAGTCGAACAGCGTGATTGGAGTCAATTACTTGATTTAAGCAACAAGAGGAGCGGTCAGGTGCAGGATGGGTGACCGTCCCGTGACTACCGGTTGTGGCTTTTTCCGAACGCATGTCTTACAATCCGCCACCAACCCGTACTTGGCCCCCGTGATGGAGTATGGCCGAACCTACCTGGGATGCAGGAAGCGAAACCTGCCCCGGCATTGGGGAGGGTTGATATCGAAAATGGTTTTTGGTGATTTATGACATTCCTAGTGCTCATACCTTAGTTTTTCATTTTGATCATTGCATGAATATCTCAAAAAGTTATGGAAGGTCTCCTTACCTAGAACATACTGGGCTTACAAAGTTGTAACAGTCTGCTGTATGCTTACTTTTTTGTAACCTATCTTATAACTCCAACTCTCAATTTATTTTAAACTTCAGGTCTTCGAATTTCTTAAAGTTAATTTGTGCACTTTCAAACTAAGATTTTCTTATCACATTGTAGGCAAAGCGGGCACAGACACCGAATTCGAACCCCATTGAAGGTATTTGAAATCTATTGATGTTTATTTTATCTTTATGCTGTAAAGTGTAGGGAACAAACAATTTGGAGACCTCAGTATATTTTGCGATAGGTACGCTATTCCTTTTTGTTAGATGTCTCTGTTAGATGTAATTGATATTCTAAGCACACTTTCCTGTACAAAGATGTTTTAAGAGATATGCAGAGGTTGCGAGTTCGAATCCTGTTGCGAGTCAAAAGTTTAATATTTTAATTTTTTTTTTTATTTTTCCAGCAGATTGAGTACTTTGGAAATATCAGAAGTTGACATTGAGGTGAGACTTTAATTAAAATCATCTTATCTGTTTTACAGGTGCGAAAGTCAAGAGAAACAGAATATTGCGGTCTGTTAAAACTTTGACTCCCCGATGCAAGAGGATCTATACAGAGTGCCAAAAAATTATCAAGTCTAAGCGTCGCCTCTGTTACACTTTCCAAGACTCCATCATTCCCGGACGGAAAAAACCAACGTACACGCCTTGCTGGTTATGTTTCCAAGAAACTTAATAGGAAATTTATGTGCCAAATTTGCAAGAGGTCATTCCTTTCATCAGATCCTTCAGATCTGGATTTTAGAACGATTTTAGACCACACTTGGATTTTAGAACGACAAAGACGTCAACGCCGAAGTTTGGCTAACCCAAATTCAGATTTTATTCTTCTTTTTAGAACCTGAATAAATCACTAACAATTACCTTGACAAAAATGTTTACTTACCAAGTGTTTTTGAAAATATTAAATTTGAGTTTCTACAACTACAAGCCAATGTTGACTGGTTCGTCTGCTCTGAAATCACGTTGACATATTAACTTCATATCCCTAGTTTACAGCATCCAGGTTCATAATTTTTGCAACACAGTCAACAAGATCATAAAAGGGGCCTTTTCCGCAGAACGCATAGATACGTCGCTGGAAATGCACAATTTGGCACTTAAAAAGTATATTAAGTATCATAGAAAGTAATATGCATTGTTTATTTATTCTGATTTTTGTAGGTTGGCTTCGCTTATACATTTTTAGACAAAAGATATTATAAGATGTATTGTAACAATGTTCACTATCTATTCATTCTGTAATTATAATTGTAATTATGTAAGTCGTCAAATCTTATGTTGGTAATGCCGGAACATTCTTTACTGCGAATATGTATTCAGCCTGTAAATATTAATTTATGATCAATTTCCGTAATGTCAAAATCATTCATTCTGTATTAATTCTATGTTTATTAAGATCAATTTGATATCATTGTCAAATCTTAGTATATAGTTAATGTTAGAACTATATGCCTGCCTCGTTGGATTAGCCGTTAAGGTATGTGGGTACCAAAGCAGAGGTCGTGGGTTCGATTCCCACTGGGGGCCGCCGTACAAGTAGTGCCACTCTGGCTGTATTTTCATATCTGTGATGTCATTGCCTAGTTACCTTAGCACAGGGTATATTAGTTTGGGACCAGGTCAAGTGATTTTGTTGTGTGGAAGAGGAAGTTATTCATTCTGTACTCATATTATGTATTAAGTCTGGAATTAGTATTAATTTTGATACTGCAATTACTTTCTGTAAATTGTAAATGTATTTTTAAGAACTGTTCAAATGATGATCCATTAAGTTTCTTCGCCATTCTCTTGTACATACAGTGTAAATATTTAAATACTAGAAATAACCATAAACTTTCGTTTCCAAGATATAGGCTTGCAAAGATTGGTAAATCCTTCATGGGCCATTGTATAATTTAATAATAAATTCTCTAAAGATATATTAAAGCTTGCCTGAAATGCGGTTCAAAAATGTGCAAGGTATACTTTGTTAACAAAAAGGGCTACTATAGCATCAAGGGTTATTTAGATGACACATAATATGTGTTTAAACAGAACATATTATGTACTGTTTTATAATAATTGTGTAAACGTTGTTAATTAAGGACTTTGAAAAGACTAAGTTGGAGTTTTTTTCTCCAAAATGATCTAGATTTTGAAATGGACGCCTAGATTGACGTGTAACGTTTATAAAGCCGCAGTTTCTATGCTACTTTGAAAAAAATCTATTTCATTGAATTTCTTGAATAAAAAAAATTACTTCTGACTTTTATCGTTTTCATTTCCCCTAAAAATTAATAATGGTTCTCTGAACAGTAGAATAGTATCGATAGTGTGGTGGGCATCCCTAGCATATCGATACATTTTTTATCGACTATGGGGTGCTGAATGCACTACGGATGGTGGTCACGTCAATCCACTACGTTCCGGGCCTTTCTATTGGTCGATTCCTATCTGTACCTGTCTAATTTGTGACGTGTGCAAAATTGTAAGTTTCCAACCCTAAACTTTCATCCTCTATTTACCTTGTTACGGGTTTTAATTTTAGAAAACGCTGAAATACGTATTCTTTATTTTTGCCGTACCGAATTTATTAAAATTTCATGCAAATATGTCTAAGGAATATAAAGTTTCATACAAACTTTTACCATCTATTTTATCCCGTGAGAGTACGAATTTTGAAAAATCCTTCCTTAGTGGATGTCTACGTCCAAAGAGGAATACGTGTGCGAAATTTGGCCGGTGCATTTTACCTAAAAACTTAGATAAAAAAAGTTTATTTGGTCTGGGTTCGGGTGGTATTGATCTTTTAGTATGTAAGAGAATTCTTACACGGTCTGGGAGCTGGACTGTAGGGTCGGCCCGATGCTCATGTTTAATCTAAGTTTACGCTAAATAGGTATACTATCAGTTAAAGAAGATAAACCTATTACTGGCTTTACTAATTAGACATTAATTTAAGTCATGAAACGCTCGAGAAAATGAATCGTCCTCTTCCTTTGTTAGTACTCTTGAGTTGAACTATCGATCTCATATACACATATCGCTAATTAAGATTACTCGTACGTCTGCAAGACTTATGCGGACAAAGGTTACGCGTGTTACACATGTATGTACTCGTATGCAAGAAAGTTTTAATTAATCATTCTGGTGTGTTTGCCTTTACTTTTATTTTGTTGAATTATTTTATAACAATAAAGTTTTTTCCTTCTTTAGGTTGTTATCAGTGATAGTTAGTGGTGGACTGTATGGGAAGACTATAATATTAATATTTATTGAAACACGGGTTTGAAAATACTAATTTAATATAAGTACAGACAGATTTTAGCAACAATATAAAAACAAAGAGCATCGTAAGACAGCAAGTCACCGATTAATAAATACAAAAAGGTGTCACTGCAGCAAGTCGCCAACATTCTGTTTTATTTTTTACAAGCTTTACGGTTATTTTTGTCAACTAGAGTTCATGTAAAGGTTCCTTATAGTTTCGCATGTCCGGATGTCCGTCCGTTCACCTGTCCGCGGCGTAGATGTGAGACGAAAAGTACTTGAAAGTTGTGTAGAATATTGAAAAAATAATTGGTAAGTACGTAAAGGTTACCTCTCCTAGCCGACCTAAATTAGGGATGATTTTTTATTCATGTACCCTCTTAGTCTGTAGTATCGTTGAATTGGTCGTTCAAAAGAATTCTGGGTGTAGAAAAACCGTTTTTATTTGTTGTACTGTTTGCGACATACTAATCTTTAAAGCGAAATTTAAAGTATGGCGTCCCCCTCTTCCCCGGCTAAGCGGACGATTGTAACGTGAAAAAATCAGAGCAGTAGCACATTATTATATCACGGTTAAGTAGGCTATACAAGTAATTGTTGACTAACTTATAAAAGAAAAACTTCGTAAAAATTCTATTAAGAGATAATGAATTTTTTAACAGTGCACACATTTTTACACATTTTTGATATTTATTTTATTCTGTCCTATAATTTTTAAATCGAATTTTAACATTACGTCGCGCACTCTAGATTTCTTCTCGATATTCACTGCTAATTCACCTAGGTTACAGGCTTTTTTCCAGAGAGAGAGTATGGGCTTAATTAATACGCGTGCCAACCACGGATTGGCAATTTTAAGCGGTGAAGTATTAGGGTGTAGGGCTTTTCTATATCACGACATCTTTCGCGGTCGCTGACCATTCGCAAAACATTTAACTTGCGCTACAATAAAATTCTATCTATAGAAATTGTCTAAAATATTAAGAGCCCACGGCATCTCAATATCTCCGAAGTTTTACGGCAGCCGCAGATATGCAGTAACGATAGGCGCTAAAATAAAACCTATCAATCGCACCACACAGTCCCCGTTGCATAATTAGTTGCGTCAGCTCTTGCGTCGTTGTTCACTTGAAGCTGGGCATAATTGCCCATTATACATAACTCATAGGCTCCTTTGACGCCATGCGGTTGCAGGCGGTGCGAGGAACGCGATCGGTTTGCGTACGAACGTCTCGATAGCTTATCACAACCCACGTCACGGTTACTCAAATGTATGAGCTGGTTTTCCACATAAACTTTTGGTAAATGACCATGCAGTGACCGCAACGATAATACAGAATGTGCCATATGCTATTTAAGTGTGAAAATAATCACTACTTATACATACTTTTATACATGAGTTTAGAAACCGATTTAAGGCACTATAACTAAAGAACATGGATGATTTCTGCAAAAAAAACAGGATAAACCTTGATGCGTGGGATACTCAGAAAGTTTTGAGAAACTAAATTCCATGAAACAAATATTTTTATTAAATCTTTTCAAAGAACTCTCCACCAGCCTCTATACAAAGTTTCATGCGTCTGAACCAATTTTCAAAACATTTTTTCCAATCCTCCGCAGACACCTTTTCCACGGCCTTCTCAAACGCTGCTAGCGCGTCTTCCGCCGATGAAAACTGTATATCTTTGAGCTGCTTTTTAATTTTAGGGAATAAAAAGAAGTCACACGGAGCCAAATCAGGACTGTAAGGAGGGTGTCCCAAGACTCTGACCGGTGTGAAGTCCAGGAAGTCCCTCGTTTTGATCGCAGAGTGCGCGGGCGCGTTGTGGTGGTGAAGAAGGACCCTGCGGAGCCCGGTGTTCGGTCGCTTGTTGCTCAATTCAGAAAAAACTTCTGGCAGGCATTTTGTGCTATACCATTCAGAGTTGACGCTGCTTTGGTGTCGAAGTGGAATTGAAATTAGGTACCCCGTCAAAGTGAAGAAACTAGCGATCAAATTTTTTCCTGCGCTCCTCGATCGCTTCACTTTCGTAGGCGTTGGTTCATTTTGAAACAGTCAAACTGTCAACTGACGCTTTGTTTCTATATAGATTATATTGATAAATCCAGGATTCGTCACAATGTCGTAAACGCGCCGTGACGAGCCAGCATGAAATTTTTGGAACATATCACGGCACCAATCTTCACGGGCCTGCTTCTGAGCTTCGGTGAGGATGTGCGGCACCCAGCGGGAAACTGTTCTCCTTACACGAAGGTGCTCGTGCAAAATCTTGTGAACACTTCCTGTACCAATCTGCAGTGTATGCTGAATCCCTTCTTACGTAATTCGTCTGTTTTCTTGAATTATTTTTTTTACTGCCAGGACACTTTCTTCGGTGACAGCCGTCGTAGGACGACCATTCCTTTGTTGATCCCCCAAACTAAAACGACCGCGTATGAAATCGCCATACCAGCGGTAGATGGTTGCTTTTGAAGGTCCTTCATCCATAAAAGCAATTCGATGTCGATCAAATGACTCATCAGGTTCTAAGCCACATTTGAAATCGTAAAAAATCATAGCACGAAAATGTTTTCGATGGAAATCCATTTTTTAATGAGACAAGAAAATTTGAATTGGCTCTAAAAAAAATGCGAAGGGAAATTTTAAAAATCGAACAGTAGTATTTTTACTTTTAAATAATCGACGTTTTCAAAACAATAAAATTACTAGTGGCCAGTGTCTTACACATAAAAACTTTTTTTCGAAACACTTTCTGAGTGGCCTGGTATATCGTATCTGTAGCAATTTTATCGTAAACGCCCATGATTGGTCGAATCTATAATGACGTCACAGCTCAGTAAATATAGCAATCCGAGAACCCGAGAATTGACTTCACATTTGTTTGTACACTGAGCAGGGATATCACTAATTCCTGTGCGACGCCATATTGACATAAAATTCAATGATATTGCTCAAAAGCGTTTTGACGGCTTGTTTTAAAAACGTTTTTTTAATTGACTTTGTTTTAAAAAAATACACGAATGATTTAATAATTATCACTTTCTGAGCACTTATTAAACACCAACGAAAAATCTAAGCCGGATTTCGGAATGTCAAATAGCCTATTGTTGTTTAACGATTGTGTCATGACAACATCAAGAAAGAGTACCTGCGTAAATGTAATAATAACTTCTAGTCCCACATGAATTAAATACCCTGTAAGGCCCCTAGTCGGGAACTAGTCTCCAGCAGTGGCTCCAGCGACGACGGTAGTCGAAGAATCTCTGGAGCATGGGGTGCGAATAATCCCCGGGCGAGATCGATCCCCCGTCATACGACCACAGCTAAGAAACTGGATTCCGATGTACTCAATGTTATAACCTACAATGTCCGCACGTTGATGAAAAATGAAAGGTTGGTAGAGCTAGAAAACGCACTCAACTATGTCAACTGGGACATTGTAGGCCTAACTGAAGTCAGAAAACAGAACGAAGAGACGGTCGAGAGAGAGACGAATATCTTCTACCACTTTGGAACTATCAGTGGCCTAAATGGTGTAGGTTTTTGGTAGCGAAAAAGTGGAAGGAAAATATAGAGGAATTCATCGGTTACTCGGACCGAATTCCCATCCTCAAATTTCGAGTCACACCAAGACACCGATTGACCCTTATACAAACCTATGCACCAACATCTGCGCATAGCGACGACGAGGTTGAAGATTATTACGATCTGCTTAATAAGGCATGCGACGAGCACCGAGGGACTTGGACCATGATACTCGGTGACTTCAACGCGAAAGTAGGCATAAGGCAACCTATGGACAACGACGCCATACTTGGGGCACATGGGCTTGGAAGCCGAAATGCTCGCGGTTCTCGTTTGATTCAGTTTTGCTTTGGCCAGAGTCTTAAGATTAGTAATAGCTTCTTCGGCAAAAAGCCGAAACAAGAAAGTCAACGAATTCAACAAGCCTCTGTATGTTGCATTCGTTGACTACTCAAAAGCTTCTGACAGTATTTTCCATTCGTCCATATTTAACGCACTTGCTGTCCAAAACATTGATGCTGCCTATATTAATCTTCTTATAATTATATATAACAATAGTACAGCTGACATAAAACTCATACACCTGGTCAATCGTTTCCTGTAGAAAAGAGTGTAAAACAAGGAGACCCGCTTTCTCCTAAACTCTTCACAAGCACCCTCGAAGAGGTGTTTAGAAAGCTGGCGGTTCCATGGGCGAGCAAGGGCATAGATGTCGGTCACAGTAAGAGGCTTACAAACCTCCGCTTCGCCGACGATGTCGCTCTCTTTGCCCCAACAGCTGCAGAACTCCAACTTATGCTACAACGACTTAGCATCGCGAGCCTTGAGGTTGGACTGAAGATAAATCGGTCAAAGACCCAGTGTATGACGAACAGCACGAAAAGTAGGGTCGAGGTAGATGGGTAGGAAATGCAGTACGTCGATGAGTATACTTACTTGGGCCAGATAGTCTCCTTCGACAACAGGCAGGATAAGGAAATCGATCGCCGCATCGACAACGCCTGGAAGAGCTTCTGGTCTATGAAAGAACTGAAGAAGGGAAAGTTACCACTTGCCCTGAAGCGAAAACTCGTCGACATGTGCATCCTGCCTATCCTAACTTACGGTGCACAAACCTGGTCTTTGACCGAACATCGGAAGTCGAGACTTAAGATTTGCCAGCGGGCAATGGAGCGCAGTATTCTAGGTGTCAAAAAAAATTGACGGGATTCGTAATACAATGCTGCGCTCCAGAACCAAAATTGTCGATGTTGGAGCTGCAACCGCTAAGCTGAAGTGCAACTGGGCGGGTCATGGCGGGTAAGCCGTATGGGCTCAGAGAGGTGGGCAAAATCGTCACTGACTGGGTTCCGCGCGACGGATATCGCAAACGTGGCCGACCCAAACGGAGGTGGCGGGATGACCTTACAACCTTTGTGCCGGACTGGCAGGAAGTGGCCATGAACAGGGAGGAATGGAAGACAAAGGGGAGGCCTTTGCCCAGCAGTCGCACACAATCAAGGCTATATAAAAAAAAGTCCCACATGTTTATTGAAAATCCATTATAATCCAATTAGTTTACTGCCTATCAAGTCTGATAATTCGTTCATTCTCCAAAGTGGATAGTGAACGACAAAATTTAACAAAAACGAATCAAAGTTGATTTGCGTGAAGGCATCTCAATCTCACCAACAGGCCCAACTGAAACTGTTTATTAGAGCGAAGAAACAATCATAAATTAGCTAATTATATCCAAGGCGCCGCCGTTGAGTGTCCGGTGGCGGCCGACCGGCGCACAGGAAACCGTAAGCCACAGAGAACGGAGCCTAATAGACCCTGCATTGGTTGGCGAAGTAGTGGAGTAAAACACAGACTGCACATTATTTTCATGGTAAATAAAAATTATGTATAAAAATAATGACTTTATTTATATTGTAATTATTGTAATTAAAAATAATGTGACCAGTAAAACGATAAAAAAGTAACGTAAGTTCCTTAAAACAAACGAAAAATATTTATTAAAATAGTATGGTAGACAATTTATAAGGGAACAACGTAACCATACATTGAATAAACTAACTCTAAGGAGTGGCAGAGGGATTTTAGAGGAATCGTGTTTTTTGTTTTTAGAAATAAGACCAAGGTATAGAAATTCGGTTTGCGGAATTTAAAATAACGCCGAGAAAATAAATTTTCGAGGTGAGGTGACGCCGCGCATGGGTGAATATCCATAAGTAGAAAAATGGTTAGACATACAGTCAGATAGTTTATATCGTACGTGTTTGCGTCGCCGATAGCAATTTTATTTTTGAAAATTTTTTTTTTAATGAAACGGTGGAGTTTTACACAGAGGCGTAAAATACCGAAGTTTTTCAATGCATCGAACATCAAGAAAACTTGATATCGAAATTTTGTAATCGCCGAATTTTGCTCAACTACTTGATACGTGAAATGCGCAAATTATTGGCATTAACAGAAACTCATTGGGGTGTCTATTAGATTATATGGTCTGTGTCGCATCTCGGGCCGTATCTTCCGGCAATGGCGGCGCTTCCGGCGCGGCGTCGCTTCCGCCTATCCTCCTGCACTTTATGGGCGGCGCGGGCGCCGTTGGCCGTTCATTCTCTATTTCAGGCCGGGCACGTGACCGCTTGGAATTTAACAAGACTATTGACCGATGCAACTGAGGTCAGACGTGTGTTTGTGCGAAAACTGCCCGTGGCAGTTTGGTTTCGGAATCGGAAAAAAACACAACAATAACGATAGTTTAATATTTGTGTTTCGATGGTTCACGAAACTACAAAACCCTTTTAGGCATACATAATAACAATAATAATAACATCCACATAACACAATCACTTCTCCTGCTCCCAAATTATGGTAACCTGGCAAGGACACCACAAACATGGAAAACATCGGAAAATAGGTCCGAATTACAAGCTCATAAAAACGAAGAATGTGAATGCTAAAGTCAGGCGTGCTTCTCTTTAGAAAGTACCGCGTTCGGAGAGGAATTCGTTATGGAATAGTATGAAAAGACATTATTTGTGTTGGGCAAAGGGGGAAAAATGAAAGAGTAAACAGTTGCGCATTCCATTCGGCCACTGCACGTGGTACAATGGGGTCATGCGCCACGCCACGCAGACAAGTGCACCGCGTATGTTTTGAGGCGGATAGTGAGCTTTCCGTTTGGCAATGTAGAAAAACCTAGTAGCACGTGGTAGGATATTTGCACAGCAATATGACTTATCACACCTTGTGTTGTTGCTAACGTACAAATGCAAAGCATAGTTCTCGCATTTTTATGATTAAATTTATTTAGCATTACTAACAACTACACATTTACAGAGTGCTTAAGTAATTTGAAACTAAAAACAAGACAATCACAAGTAATCAATGCATGCAAACTTATACAAGTACATATATACTACATTTTTATATTTTGCTATGTTTCTGGTTTGCAAAATGTTCGTACTTTTGTTCGTATTTTGCTGCTGTTGTCTGAAAATATGTCAATGTATCACTGTAGAAGTTCAAGAGCTTGCACATTCTAGGAATAGTAGAATTAGCACCAAGTGCTGTCTTACATATTTCACGGAGTGAAAAAGGTAAGCGTTTGCGGGGATAATTTATAGGAACTCAAAATTTAAATTTTGTTAGCAGTCGCGGACGGTCAGTTTTATTGTTTAGCAGTCTATATGCGAAAGTTATATCCAACAAATTGTACCGTTTTTGCAGAGTCATCATTTTAAAGCGATTGAGTCAGTTGCATAATTTTATTTTCTTTGCGATCTCTAATGAGTATGACAGATGCCACATAAATATTATCTGAATTCTTTCGATTCGCATCACATAATTCGCATAGTGTGGTCTCCATACAACACTTCCTTATTGCAAAACACTGCGTACTAGACAATTTCAGAGAATAATTTTGGGTTTTAAACATTTTTACGTTTCTAACCACAAGCCATTCGTTTAGACTTTTTTACAACTTTGTCGATTTGAAAATACATCAATCTTCTATCAAAAATCTTAGTCTCATTGTATCCAAGTTCCAGCTTCATCGAAACATGGCCTGTACATAATAAAATTCAATTCTTAAGCCGGTAAAGATAAAGCGCAAATGGATATTATGTCTAATACAGCAATAGGATTGAAAGACTTTTAATCCATCGATTAGGTGGCCCACTGCTGGATATAAGGGAGGCCAAGACACGCCACTTTTTTCTGCCTTCTACTACGTGGAATACTTTGCTTCTTACGAAATCAAATGATCCTAGGTCAGCGGGGAGTGCCCCGTAGGTAGATCTAACCGTTCCTAGGAGAGAAATTCCTGACAGTCGGACAGTAAAATGACTTAAGATCCGTGCCTTGAGTTTCTATAACCTTTAAAAACTGTATCTTTAAATCGCCTGCGTGTGAAGTAACACGAAAAACGCCAGAGCAGAGCCGCATCATTAGAAGCAAATAAAGCACAGCAAATCGTATTCGCTATAAGATTGCATTCCATCCTGTAGGGAAAGCGTCGGCAGAAGCTCGAGGGGCACGGGGCGCGGGCGGGCCGAGGCTTCGCAGGAATGCGGCCGGACGCACGGCCTCGCCTTAGCGTAAGTAAAAACAGAAGGTAAATCCGATGAAATGGGTAACGTCTAGAGTAAAAAGCTATAAAGATGATTTCTCTATAGAATGCAAGAAATGTTACTGTTAGGTAAACAAGAAAGTTTAGGTGAGGTTAGGTTCCCCTATTTGTGCGAAGGCAGAACGAATATGATGATTGAATGATTAGGAAAATATAACTTTTAATTCTTTTGCGATCCTCACACACACCTAGGTAGAGTGTGTTATATAAAATCACCCGAAAATCCGAAAATAGGAAGTTCTAACCTACCTACTCCTCAATACCAATGATTTTATAGGATAGGGAAACATAAAATTCACAAAACGTATCACCTGTTCCATAGAAATCATTATTACTTGAATTGAGATGAATGAATTACCTGTCACAGTCATTCACCTAGGTCTTAGAACAAACAATAGAGGAAAAAATCGTATCGTTTTTTATACAGATAGTATTTGCATAAAGTGTATGTACAATCCCTCAATCATGTTAATAGCGATTTTCAGGACCTTTGGCCATGAATCTAAAGTCAAACCTAAGACTACAGTTCTGCCAAACTCGATAAAGAATAGAGGTAAACAAACCAATTTAGGGTTATCACAACTCACGTTTTACAAATCTTATATTGTTTACATGATTATAGCTTTTTACTTGCTAACTATTTATTAACAATTCCTATTGCAGCATATTTAACTAGAATCACTCAAATAACATGCATATTACCTTGTTATTTCGAAAAACTATGAAAAAATCGACATTAATTTTACGCGACAGCCCTACAGAAAACGAAACATGGATGAAATTCAGGTGTGACAAACATTTTGGAAAATTTAGTTTATGCCAACAAGAATGCCAAAAAAATTTCACCCATGCCATTAAAAATAAAAATAGTGTAATCATGTGGGTACAGTGATATCGTTCCGATGTTAAACCTAACTGCAAAGTAGGTAGTCGGGGCTGTAAGTAATGCAATTTGCTTAAGTCAGATGTCGCTGCCTGTACGTAATACAGAGAATATTGTAAAGAGGTTCGAAATTTCACTGATGCCGTGAGTCGCCCATTGGCTCAATTGGTAGAGCGCTGGTACGGATAGCCAGAGGTTGCGGGTTCGAATCCCGGCATGGGTGAAATTTTTAGCCTCTAAATAGGTTTTTAAATTTGTTTCTTAGCACGGGTTAGTGCATTAAAAATAAAAATAGTGTAATAAATAAGCATTTTACATTAGTAGGAGGAACGATTATTATTTGTATGAAAACGATTTCTAGAAAAGGTTGTTAACATCTGCCTTTTAGGTGTAAACAATTCGTTGCCTAGCAACGGTTTGTTTATCGCCATTCGTTATCGAATTTGGCTCAGGTATAAGTATCAGGTATAAGTAACAGGACCTACGTCTTTTGTCGGTGGGTCTTAAAATGACTATTAATCTGTTATTATGATTCAAAGATTGTACAGACACTCTTCGCAAATACGATCTGTAGAGCAAGATAATTCTAGTATACCAATATTTTGCTAGCGAATAGTAGTGCTGGGTAGTCGAGGCTTCTACAACTATTGCAGTAGTTAGAGCTCGCGGCGCGGCGCGCGCGCATTCCGCAGGCCGCGCGCCCCGCGCTCGTCCCCGCCCTCACGCTGAAGCGGCCAGTGGAAAATTACGCACTGTTTGGACTTCAGTGTTTGTCTGAAAGTTTTGTTTGAAAGCCTTGATTTAGAGATAGTTAAAAGATCGCTAGATTATCCCAAACTAAGTACGAAGAAGTGTCAGTAAAAAAAGAAATTCTTTAAGAGTGGCGACAGACCAATGTTACAAGGCACATGTCGCTAACTATTATTTTATAAGACTGTAAACTGATAAGTGGTCTGACGATTTAAAATTTCACAATTTATTCAAATATGTGGTTGGATCTAAGTTGTCAGTAGTTAATTCTACATTAACTACCGAAAATTTAGATCCTTTAGGTTAATTAATAAACTAAAGCTGTTTATCGGAGAGAAAAAAAACAAATTGACTGTTTCCCATAATTTCGGAAGCTTAGCTCTGTAAAGTTATTTCTTTTTGATCAATTTATCTGACCCTTGATAAAAGCCTGCTAAGCATAGACATAGACCTTAAAGAAAGCTTTGGTCGATATTTATTTGTCGTGTTGTCGCCTGTCACTCTACTACTTAACATGTGTAAGTAAAGTAAGATTTTGGGCCCGAGTTCACCAGTGCTAAACGAACGCTTAATCCGAAAAAAGACCACAGTGCCGCTTCTATATCTCGATTAAATCACCATTTTCTCAGCGGAGTCTCCAAATATTGTTAGCGATTTTAGTGCATGCAACACGTAAAACAAGAACGCAAGAGAAACAAGACCGCAGACACATTTAAACGCAAACGAGCGAGGGAACCGGCACAGCCCAAACAAATTAGAGGTCCAGGCCCCGCAAAATACTGCCAAAAAGGGCTCCGTTGGCGAGGAGGGGCGCCGACACGCTCCTCGTCGCTTCGACATGCACTAACAATGCAACACCGAAGACCCACTTCAGGGTCAGTACAGAAGAGGATTTGTGCCGAAAGTTTAATCAGTAACCTTTTTGATCAAGAGTTAATTATAGAACTGACGCAACCTAACGTTTCTTGGCGAGACAACGTGAAAATCATGTCATCATTTCATAGAATCTTTAAACCTATGTTGGAAAGAAATAAAAAGGGAAAACTTCTAAACATCTCAACTTCTCGACTCTTAAGTGAACTTCGACAACCAGCAAGGGTAAATTCTCTAACTATAAGTGTACCAAACTATTGTCCAACCACGGTCTTTATCAAATGTCTCAGTGATTTGATTTGATCTCAGGGGTTCGTGCGGATTTCAAGCGGCAGTCAAATGGAAACATCTGTCAAAGACAGTGGACTTGTCGCTGGCGTGACAGAACCTGTGGCTTGGGCTTCTGTAGCTGTCGCTTCCCGTGAGCCAAATATGAAATTACAGCGCCGGCGCCGGGAGGAGAGCTCGTTACGATATTTGTACAAATTCCCGCCGGTGTTAATCTGCATAATAACAGCGTCCAGCACAAAGGAGAGCCGACTCGCATTATGGAGGGCGCCACCGCCTGCGCCTTCAAGAACACGATGCAGAAAGCCTGCCTCTGTTTGATTTATCCTACTCTTAGCTGCTTATGTTGCGCACATTTAGTTTTGCTCGGGAATTGAAATGACATTGAAATCTCACCCGGCTGTTAAAAGATTTGCAAGCACAATACTAAGGAGGATCTGGTGTCTGGAGGTCTAGTTCGTCCTTTTCATTAGAACCGTGGCCATAGTCGTAACCACGTAGCCACAAATACGTAATAACAATTATAGGAATTGATTTGTCACATTATTTTTAATTGATACCTAATAACTATTATAAAAATTTATTAATACACTATTTTAACCCGATTTATTTGGAGAAAATACAGGAACAGATAATGAATTTTTATGTTTTACAATATCGGGTATGGAATTACTATTCCATGGAACAATTCTCACTTATAGTTAAGGAAGGAAGTTTAAGTGTGGGACAGCTGTTGTTGGTGATACTACTGCTGATTCGTTCATTATGGCATTGGAAGGTAATCGAAATTTATTTTCAATCTTAACCCTTAATTGTGCATTGGTAGTACCTATAAATTATTCATTGGTTTAAGGCTTTATTTCAAGGTGATAAGGTTCTATTGAATATGCATACATTAAGAATTAAATCATGGTTAGAATATTTAGCACGGGTTAGTGCATTAAAAATAAAAACAGTATAGTTTAAAATATGTTAAGACTTAAATCGTCCGTACAAGAGTATCCTTGTGCTAAAAATGCAACACATTCTCATAAAATTTGGAAAAATAGTTTATTTGCTCTTAAATCGTTTCTTTCACAGTCGAGCGGGACCTTTTACGCGTGAGACACCCTGATTCTAATGTACCTGGGTAAATAAATTTACCGATAAGTCTGTTTAAACACACTTCCGAGGTAGGTAATTAATCTTCTTTCATCAACATCAGCGCGGGTACCAATAGGGCGACAGACTGATGGAGGTTTGTTATAGACGACGACGACGGTTAATCTTTGATGTAAATCTTATATAAGAATTAGTGTCAATTGCCACCGACCAACCTACCTATGGGAAATTTATAGGAAACTGAAATATGTCTACCAACTTAGCAACGTCATGGAAAGTAATAGGTTACTAGTAGGAACTTCTACACATTCCTACTGTGTGGTCCTCAGGCACTTCGTATAACTTACACGGTGCCTGCGCGCCTCCAGACTCAGCCCGATAACAACATTGTTAAATCGACCGTGACGCTCGCTAAACAGCAACAAAACAACGGGCAATCCATCATGCGAGTAATAGAATGCTGGAGCGATTAGCCTGGACGAAACGAAGATCATTCCAACCAGACAGTCACTACTTGCGAGAGATATCAACAATAATTTTTCTGTACATTTAAGTGATAAGGAAAAAGACGAAATAAGCTGAAATCGGCTAGCCTAATTTGCAGCATCATAGCGCAGTGAACGAGCTCCGCAGCAATAACGAATCAATATAATGCCGTTTTGCATAAAACTCCAAGACACTGTTTAAAGGAAAAGTAAGAAGTGAACAAGAGAGCTTCAACCAAAATAACACAGGATTTAATCACTCCACGTAATAATACAAGGCTCAGTCAGCGTCTTCACCACAGACCGCAATGTATAATAAAGGATGGATAATCTACGTAACGAGAAGGAACAAAGAGCTCGCCGCCGTTTTCCAATAACCACACAAATTTCGCGCCATGGGGAACAAATTTTGCACTTTAAAGCTAAAGGAGTAAGGCAGTGACCGGTGGTACGTGTTATGCTGACGGACATATTATCTTATGTTACAGGCTGGAACCTGGAGCACAAAATCTTTACTGACAGAAGTGCGTACCCAGATGCTTTGAGGATATGTACTACCAAAAGAGGTGATGAGGCGGTGGAAAGTCAGCAATCTAAATTGTCCTTAGCACGGGTTAGTGCATTAAAAAGAATATAATAATGTGAGTACAGCGATATCATTACGATGTAAAACTTAACTGGAAAGTAGGTACTCGGGGCTGCAAGTGATGCTGCCTGTATGTAATACAGAGAGTATTTGTAAAGAGGTTCGAAATTTCACTGATGTCGGTAGTCGCCCATTGACTCAGTTGGGAGAGCGCTGGCACGGTTAGCCAGAATTCACGGGTTCGAGTCCTAGCATGGGTGGATTTGTTAGCCTCTAAATAGGTTTTTAAAATTTAAATAAACAATATACTTTTTGAGCGACCTGCGAGCATTGTCTTATTCGCTCCCATTGTGCATTATTCTTAATAGCTTTAAGTAGGCACTGTGTGTTCTTTTGTCTTTATTCAGTGGCCAAAGCCCGGAGCTGACGGGCGTCGTGGTCTGTACATCCCAACCGTTGAGATATTGCCTCTCGCAAATCACGACGGGCGACCTGAGGCGCTAACCGCTTTGCCCTTAAACTGGACCTGTTAAAATTCACCACTGATTGATGTAATTTCGGAGCTGATGCATCGCATCTTTATCTAAGGATTTTTTACTGTAATACCGCGCCTCAAAAGAAAATAAAACCACTTACGACCACTTATTTAAGACCCATAGAGCGCCATAAAAATCATCCTTGTGCCTGATTTAACTAAACACACGCGATCACAATCTGTACGTAGGAACTATCTGTGCTCAAGACAAGTTCGCGTTTGTAATTTTTTTGTCTTCGGTCATTGATCAATAAACATTGTGATAGCTTACATACAGCCCTTCCACGTTATTAACAGCTTTAAATGAGCTAATTCAGCTGGGCACATACTAAGTACGTCCAGAAGAAATCAACATAACAATTGAGCAATCAGCATGTCAATCTTTACACGCTCCCTACGTACACAGTTAAGTTAAGGCAGATTTTGCAATGTTGATAAGGTTGATAATTTGTCGATAGTATTTAAGCCAGTTTATTTCTTTTCATTTTGTTCCCTACGAAGACGCCTAGAAAGAAAACAGATATCGTTTTTGGTTCCCTTAGTCGGGTACAAGTGCTAACTGCGTGGGCTCGAATGTCGCAAGGGTATTCTCTAATAGAATCTGAATCACGGCGAGCATCGAGCGCGCGGTTTTAGCGCGATTGAGTAACAAAGAAACAATTCAGCGCGACAATACACTAATTTTAGAATGTCTGGCCAGAGACAATTATGTGCAGACATGAATATACAGACAGTTTTGGCAGCGGATTCTAGGAAATAAAACCAGCCGATAAATCTTAACTCAGTTTCGTAGGCAAATCTACGACTGCTTACAGACAGCCTAGATACCAAAATCAATGGTTTGATTGCCAATCGAAAAAAAAACGACCCATTAGTTTCTAACGGTAATTCCGACGAAAAATATTCATAATTTAAAGTGAACACCGACAGTTTTCTAGTAACAAAATTCAAAGTCTGCCTCCAATGTTTTTGTAAGTTATCGTAAATGTACAGTGAGCGAAACCAGACTTTACAAGGTATTATTCGACACCCGCACTTTGGTTGCGCGCGATAAGAGCTGCCGGTTAAACTTAACACGCTTTCGCGGAGGGTACGTCTGGGAGGAGGCACCCACGCCGCAGACATAGCGACAAATCGCCAAGGTTGCCACCAATGACACGCGGCGGATTTTTCAGTGAAATAGTTTCACTGAGCTGCGATGGTGACGGCAGCGTCTGCGCGACGCTCCGTCCAGCCGGGGTCGACGCACTCCGCCCGACATGCGATTTGGCTCAGACTCTAACCAACTACAAAAGAACCGTCGCCCCGTAACTTTGCCAGTACCCTACGTAAGTATGTGCCCAGTACTAAGACTCCAGTTTCAGTTTCTATGACGTCCGGCCAATCCAGAACGGTTCGCGTCTTTCATCTCTATTCCCACGCTGCAATTCCAGACACGAGTACCTACTTGAGATGAATATTTTCGAAACAAAACGAAAATTCCTTGCTCCATGTGAATTATGTCAGATGGAAATGAACCCGACTGAAGCTAAATGGACTGACAACCATGCCAAGAGACATTAGTAGGCGTACCTGTGATGGCTTATGCCAATCGCCGAGTGTTTAACGCAATTACATGTGGTGTCGTCTGTGACGTATCAATTAAATTGTGCATCTAAGTCGCATTTTAAATAGAGCCCTGACTTCCAGGCCAACCCAGCTAACTTAACTGTATTGTTTAGCCGAGAAGCCAATAGCATCATGGTACCTCACTCCATAGCACGTAGTACCTCGTATCATGACAATTAGCGGTGACGACGACCTGTCCCGTCAAGTTAGTCCTAGTCGAATATAATAATAGATGAGCATGGAGTAGCGGAGCGCCCGGCGCACGGCCAGCTAGCTGCATCCCGCTCGCTCGGGGCAAGTTATCAATGAAATTCCCCGCCGTTCCAACGGTGCCTCGCGTTCCTCCTTCTCCTGACGTAACAAAATGGCGGTCGACGCGAGTCCGCTCACCTAGACACTGTGTATTTACGAAACCTCCTTATGACACTTTTAAAGGAGTAAGTCAGCCAGCGAATGTAGTACAATATGGAATGAAAACGTACAGCCACCGAGCGTTGATAAGTTATGGGGCTTATCAATATGTGTCAATATTAATCTTATTCTCATATAAATAATGTATGTTGTATTTACATCAAAGACATAATTAGTTTAGTTGAAATATAAATTATTATTGATTCTCTTGACAAATTTTGAAGTATAAAAACGTGATAATTTATTAGCTTTTTAATTAAGACGTTGCACAAAAATAAATTCTAATCAATTTAAGAAGAAATGCCGCAAAACTTACTTTCATTTTAGTACTACTAGTGACATCTATTTTTATAGATGTCACTAGTAGTACTGAAATGAAGAACCTACTTTGCTTGCAAGCTTAACCGTGCGCATGCATCATTCGTGATACGAAAACACTACGGTCAAATACTACCTTACGACACAGTTCACCTCTAACGCGCTAGATGGCGCTCCTTAGAATTCACACAACACGACCACCTACCGTTTTTAGGAAATCTAAGTACACGGTGGTCGGTTAAGTTCTTCGGTTATTAGATGAGACTATTTCAACCGCTACTTGACTGCTCCCCGCTAAGTAAGACAAATTAAGTTTTATCTTAACCCCATTATGACAAGTAAGACATTAAAAAAAGTAGTTCGGAACCTTATTCGGGTTAGGGTATTAACACCGAAAACAAACATCACCTAATGACTGATATTAAAACATTCTAAAAAGAAAATTGAATAGTTGCTACATACCTGGCACTGTGGAAGGAAGCCTGCGCAGACGACGCTGCCGCCCCGAAAGAGACGCCAACGGCGAGGCCCTCGGGGATATTGTGCACGGTGATTGCCACCACCAGGAGCATGATGCGCTTCCACTGCGACTGGCGAGCCTCCAGCGCCCGCGCAGCAGACTCGCGGCGGTCGCCCTCGCCATTCTCTCCAACTTTCTGGGAGTTACAAAGGACATGGACACATCAAATGAGGCTAGGCGTGCAAGAAGATTCGCGACATTTCCCAAAGGCGCTTTCATTAATTGAGATGCAGGCGGAAACGCCACGAGAAATCATATAATCAAGACATTTATTTTTTATTTTCACACTGTGAAAAATGTTAGTGTTAAGATTTTCCATCTTTTGATCAGAAACGTATGTAAGATTTAGAAATTTTTGCTTCATTTCGTTCTTTGCGGAAAATAATAATTCAAAAATATCAATAATTTCTTAAATAATTTATACATTTTAAAAACCAAATGAAAATAAAAATCACTCAATGAATTTTCTAGGAGTGGGTCGTTGTCCGATTTTTCGACGACAAAACGCAACCGTTTTTTCTGGAACGAAAACAGGTCCTCGAAACGGTCCTCGTTCGCAACTGGTTTCATTGTATGCGAACGAGCAAGGCGCAGAGGACGGTCAAACGAGAGAAACTCTCGTTTCGTCTCGTCGACATTCGTCTCGAAGACTAGTAAAAGAAATGGTTGCGGAATGAGGTTGAGGACTAGTTAACGTTTTTCGTTCGATTTCAATATTTTTTCTTTAAATTAATGACCTTTCCTTCACACTTTTCCAGGCTTAGGACTAAACATTAAAACTAAACTTTAACTTGAGTAAAAAATAAATACTAAATTACATAATTAACATTCATAATCAGTAAGTAGCATTGAATTATTAATTCAAACTGAAAAAAATTAAACAAAAACCGTCACCCACGAGCTGCGCGATCGAGCGAGCGAGCGAGCGTCGCGACTCGTTACCATATATTGCTAAACGACATTAGATGCTATACCAACGACATTAAGATACACAGCAATAACCACTGCTTTGCGAACGAGACGAAATCACGAAACATCGGAAAAAAGAAGTTGTTTTACACGATATTCGACTGTATCTGTATAGTTATAGACATAAAGATGACTTTATTGTATCACAGACCAAAACGAACGGAACGAGCACGGAGCCGACGACGACGTCGCAATGATCTCATTGCGTTCTAAGCTCTATTAATATAGCATTAAAGGACATATCCGCGTGAAACAATCTAAGGACTGGTCTCGCGACGACCAAACACTGGCACTGCTTTAGAATCGCTGGCACTGCTTTAGAATGAAACGTAAAACGGTCCTATCGTCGCGGAACACAAAACGGTCTTATAAAACGGTTCGTCTTTGCCTAGAATTTTCTATTCTTCTAAACTTAAACAAATTACATAAAGCAAATTACAAAATACCTTCAAATCGGTCGCGTCGTTTTCACCCGAAAAGGACGAATTAAGCGACTAACGCACGACAATGTTTTTTTCATACATAGATCATTTTATTTATAAAATGTGATGCATGTACTCTTGGCGATACAGCTATGAGTGCTCGCTGTGTGGCTAAGGTTAGTAATTGGTTAGGCTATATTTATAAAACACCTTTTTGTTCCGTCCATTGTAGTTGATCAAACGTGTTTAATACGTTTTATTCATCGTCAGGCTATACTAGTCCACTGCTGGACATAGGCATCCCTTAAAGAACGCCACGTTGAGCTATCTTGAGGCTAGTAATGCCCATAATCCCCACGCTGGGCATGCGGGTTGGGGATCGCAGTTCGGTGGAATTGTACTGCAGGGGGCGCTGCTGCCCACCCCCCGGTTTGTGTCCCTTAGGCCAGTATTGCAGGAGCGTACTCAAGCGCCAATCTCTACTTAAGACTAGTTTTGAGTATCTATTTAATTTTAGAACGTTACTTGAGTCGGGATTCATCAAGCGCCACTCAACTGAGTAATAGCTAATTCGAGAACGATACTTGGGTAGCAATCTACTTAAGTAAAGATCAAATCTGTATTTACTCAAGTGTGGTCGGAACCACGCTTGAGAGTCGATCGGCCAGTTATTATAGTTGTCAATTTGGAATGTTTATTGCAAAATTCATATATTCGAAAACCTTGATTACTATGATGAAATAGTTAATGATAGCAGCAGCCCCTTAGGCATTAAACGGACGCTGAAGACCCCTACTGCATGGGTTCTAATAAGTGTTTATGTACAAAAACAATTACATTAATATTGGGGTGGTTTCATTGAATAAATTTCACGCAACACAATCACTTCGCGAGCGCTTCCGTGCTTCGCAAGGTACGTTAGGCCGTTGGTGCCGGCTGTCATATAATGGCAGTCGTTAAGCCATGTCAAAGGCTTTATGGGCGGCTTGATAACTTCTGGCAGTAGGACCCGCTACTGTCTTACAATCCTCCACCAACCCGGACTTCGCCCCAGTGGTAGAGTATGGCTTAACCTTCTTGCGATGCAGGAAGAGACAAGTGCCCCAGCAGTGGGGACATACACGGGTTGATAACGAACACAATCACTAGGATATCCTGTACTTTGATAACCAGGCAAGAACGTCACAAACATGAAAGTACACCGAGACTGTGGTCACTTGTACAAATATATAGGCCCACAGTGGGAATCGAACTCACAAGCTCGGTCTTGGTAACCAAGCGACTTAGCGGCTAGGCCAACAAGACAGTCACAAAGAGGAATAAATAAAATAATCAGTTAAACAATCTCAGCTTTTTTATTGCTCATAAATTTGTAACATATTCTATATATCCGCTGTGTTGAAGTTGACTTTTTATCTTCCTCGAGGAGGATCCCGGAGGAGGAGGAGTTTTATGTTCAACAAGCAGGTTCCTCTCCGCTGCGGTGAAGTAGAAGTTTTATGTCCAACGAGCAGGTTCCTCTGCACTGCGGTGAAGTTGAGTTTTTGTCTTCTACGAGGAGGTCCCTCTCCACTGCAGTGAAGTTGACTTTTTATGTTCTACAAGGAGGATTCTTTCCACTATGGTGAAGTTCCTTGTTCTCATTTTTTCACATCTCGTTTTAAAACAGCGATTAATGTTCAAATTAAACCACACCGACTATTTAAACATAAATAAATAGACAGACGTCAAGAGAATTATTTTATCGACATTTGTTACGTTCCGTTCTGTACTCAAAGCGAATAAATAAACAAGAAGCGTGAACGTTTTGCTTCCTTTAAATATACGGTTCATTACAAACTAATAACTAAATAAAGAAACTTTGAACATTTTATTTACGAATACATAAACATTATTTTAGTTTCCTCTGTATATTTGACATAATTTACTAAGTTTCATCTTCACGTTTTTGTAACATGCGTAAAACGGAATAAAAATCAACACTTGTATTTTTCTTGTCATAGAAAACAAACTTTGATCATAGACAATCTGATTGCAGTTCTGAATCTCTACTTAAGCAGTGATTGGCTGATCTCTACTCAAGAACTGTTTGAAAATAAAGGGAGTCCTTGAGCATCGATTCAGCGCTCAAGTAATGATTGGGCGTTCTGAAATCAATCTGTTCTTGAGCATCGTTCTGTAATACCGGCCTTAGTCGCCTTTTACGACACCCGCGGGAAGAATTGGGTTGGTGCTATTCTCTAGGCCGACACCACAAAGCAGAATGACATAAAGATGTCTTTATGAAGAGTACAAAGATTTCCTAAAAGTTTTATTAAAGAACATTCACGAAATTCTGATGTCGTTAATTGCGGAGATTTCTGATAAATAATACAACTCTCAACAAGTCTACTACATCTAGAACACACATGCTTTATTGACCAAATTTATATGGCAGCACCCTATATATACATTTCCAGCAAAACAAACAGCTTCAAGTATAAACTTACAAACAAACCAGGCTGGGGCGTCCCCCGACCATGCTAAATAGCGTTATCGGCGTTTCAGATCGAAGATTAAAAACAACGTTATTTAATTGAATTTATATCTCCTACTTTTAAGTATTCAAATTGATATATTCCGGTCTTTTAGTACATCGATAGATACGAACCTACCTCCGTTAGGCCAAGACTTATAATTTTTTAAAATAAATTTGTATGGAATACACCGGCTCTTTTTTTAAAAACTTAGACAAATGCGATTTGGAGTGGCGCGTCGAGGGTTCCGTACCATACCACCACAAAATATACTTGTAGTGGTATGGTACGGAAAATGTATTTTCCTTCATTCAGTCTGAAAGACAATTGGAATCGGTCAGGATTTGGTGCACGTTATATGGAAGCAGGGCAAGTAATTTCGTGGTGGGAAAGTTATTATTATTAAAAATAAAACTTCTACACAACACAATCACCCAATCCTGCGCCTAGATTATGTAACTTTTCACCTATACATCTGTGTGCGAGAACAGAATGTTTACTTACACTATTTTTTTTATTTTTAATGCACTAACCCGTGCTAAGGAACAAATTTAAAAACCTATTTAGAGGCTAAAAATTTCACCCATGCCGGGATTCGAACCCGCAACCTCTGGCTATCCGTACCAGCGCTCTACCAATTGAGCCAATGGGCGACTCACGGCATCAGTGAAATTTCGAACCTCTTTACAATATTCTCTGTATTACGTACAGGCAGCGACATCTGACTTAAGCAAATTACATTACTTACAGCCCCGACTACCTACTTTGCAGTTAGGTTTAACATCGGAACGAAATCACTGTACTCACATGATTACACTATTTTTTTTTATTTTTAATGCACTAACCCGTGCTAAGGAACAAATTTAAAAACCTATTTAGAGGCTAAAAATTTCACCCATGCCGGGATTCGAACCCGCAACCTCTGGCTATCCGTACCAGCGCTCTACCAATTGAGCCAATGGGCGACTCACGGCATCAGTGAAATTTCGAACCTCTTTACAATATTCTCTGTATTACGTACAGGCAGCGACATCTGACTTAAGCAAATTACATTACTTACAGCCCCGACTACCTACTTTGCAGTTAGGTTTAACATCGGAACGAAATCACTGTACTCACATGATTACACTATTTTTTTATTTTTAATAGGTAGAGCGCTGGTACGGATAGCCAGAGGTTGCGGGTTCGAATCCCGGCATGGGTGAAATTTTTAGCCTCTAAATAGGTTTTTAAATTTGTTCCTTAGCACGGGTTAGTGCATTAAAAATAAAAAAAATAGTGTAATCATGTGAGTACAGTGATTTCGTTCCGATGTTAAACCTAACTGCAAAGTAGGTAGTCGGGGCTGTAAGTAATGTAATTTGCTTAAGTCAGATGTCGCTGCCTGTACGTAATACAGAGAATATTGTAAAGAGGTTCGAAATTTCACTGATGCCGTGAGTCGCCCATTGGCTCAATTGGTAGAGCGCTGGTACGGATAGCCAGAGGTTGCGGGTTCGAATCCCGGCATGGGTGAAATTTTTAGCCTCTAAATAGGTTTTTAAAAGAATGTTTACTTACCTCTGCCGTATAGATATGAGGCGTAATATGTATCACACATAGTGAATACCACATCTCAGTAGATATCTGATACGTGACAGTGATATTGAGCCACATCATTGTACCACAAAGTCCAGTAGATATGTATTTCGTTTTTGCACATAGATGTATACGTGAAAAATTAAATAGTCAAGGAGCAGGTCCTATTCCAAAATTAGGATATCCTAGCACAGGATATCCTAATTTTGGAATAAGACCAGGCAAGGACATCACAAAAATGAAGAAAAAGTTTTTTTTATAAAGTACACAGTACACACACCACAATGACAAAAACCAAACGCACCGAGACTGAGGCCCTTTGTACAAATGTACGGCGGCCCTCATGGTGGAAGAGGTGCCTCTTTGTGGGTCAACATACCAGCGCAGATGAGTGGTGGTGCCGCCGTCGCTGCGTGGAGTGCTGGTTGTTGATGCAGTCGCTGAACTCCGAGGCGTGGTTGCCGTCTAGAGTTACCACGCTGGTGGGGTTCGAGGACCGCCGGTTCAGCGCCGTCATCATCTCCAAGTCTTCCACCTTCTCTTTCGTGTGGCTGGTCTTTGTGATCGCTGGAAGGCGTAGTAAAATTGATTAAGTTTACACAGTGCACAGGGCCCGTACTTACTCTCTGAGAGATGGCCTATGTCTCAAGGTCGGATGTTTATAGGCTGCATTATTCTACAATTTTAACTGATTTATTCTCATGGATCATTTACATCCTAGGTACATAAACTTTTAAAATCAGGATAGTTTATCTTATCTTCTTATCTTATAGTTTCTTTTTTGAGCTTTCTAATTAATTAACGTGTACAAAAGTATTGTTTATACTAGCTAGAGGACCGCTATTTAAGACCGTTTTGACGAAGAAATCACGCAATAACGTAAGAACTTAAGAAATTTATGTGACTGATGATTAGTGATGATTATTGCACTGGATATTATTCCAAGAAATTTAAAAAAGCCTTGACGACTAAAATTTTTTTTTTTTAAGTTTTCGCCGCCCCGGCAGCTACCACTAGGTAGGTAGCCACCGATAGGTACAAGGATACCCATTATTCCCCGACTCGTTGTATTTTCATTGGTCTAGATTGGTCAACTTCCACATACTTTTAAGTATGTTGAAGTTGACTGTTGCCGATTTAAGAGTAGTTCTAGGTCGCCACTTGCCGCATTAGTGCCTCGATAGATGTCTAGTTCTTGCGGAATATAGGCAATATTGCCAAGGCCGCCGGTTATCATTGTTTGCTCAGACAAGATTAAGAATTGCTCTATCTTTTTGGCAAGTATCTATGCTTAGTAATTTTGAAATATTTTAAATTAATGTAATGAGTGCCTGTATAAATTTGTAACAAAGATTTTCAGCAGTTTTATAATAATTAACGTTGCTCTGCAATACTGTTGTAGTAATGACAATAAATCATACTATTACACGGTCCAAAGACACCTTCTATTACGGTCCCACAGCATCTTACGCTAGGTCACCGACGTTATAAAACAAAGCGCCAGACCGTGAAGAGAATGAATTAAAATACGATAAGAGCGCATTAATTCACACAAGCTTAATTCACTAACCTAGTATTAACCCATAAAAAGGCCATAAAAAGGCCATAAAAAGTTTAGATAATGAACTACTATCAGGAGGAAGCATTTCAACAAAATGTATGTATAAACCAAGTGTTTAATATAAAATAGTGCAACTACGAAATGGGCTTTTCCGAAGTAGCGAAGATATTACATATTGTGTTACAGCACCACCCATTATTTCTTTAGATAACATAACATTTACATCCAGGCACAAACATTGCTTCTGGCCCCACACTAGGATATCCGGTGTGGTGGGAACCTGAAACAACGACATCACAAACATGTAAACATCCAAAACCTGGGGTTTTCTTCCAGCCGGGGTTCGAACCCGGGAGGGACCTCTTGCATAGTAGGCAGATGCGCTACCGCTACGCCACAAAGGTCGCGATAGGTAGGTAGTAGATAAGACTAGCAGTGCCCACGTCTTCAAGCGTGTTTAACGGATTAGCCTACAGCACATGCCACCCTTAATACTGGCCCATTCTAAATCCTTACGAAGGACACTCTTTATAATAATATTTTAGTATATTTTTTGAAATATGATTTAATCTTAGGTAATAACAATTGTCAGAGAAATAAAGGCTATTTTTATTTTATTTATATTTATTTATATATTTTTTGAGGACCTAAAAGCAACGTAAAAATATATTTTAAAACTTTATTTTCCTAAACAGCCAAAAACGCGGTCAACCATTTTTGTCTATGGTTTGAAGTCCAAAAAGTTGAAGACAAAGTTTGACATTCAATTTTCTGTAAGTGATCTCTGAGCATAGTGAAATAACAACAACGCAACTATGATTTCATCGAATTGACATCAAAAATATACCAATTATCATTATTGCATTGTTCGACAATGAAAAAACACGTCAATAAAGACCCCCGCGAAGTTGTGGATTCGTGTACCCAGTGAAATTAACATTCGAGAAACTTGGCTTAAACTTGCCAAAAGAGACCCAGACACTTTATCAATTGAAACTCGGGTGTATTTATGTGAAGATCACTTTGATGTAAGTCCTATAATAATCAATGTCCACTGGCTCTGGCTGAAAGATGTTTGTTTACATACTTTAGATGCTTTCAAGATGGCGGATAGCGTTTTCGCTGTTACGAATTAAACTGTTTACGAATAAAGCTGTTACAAGGAAAATTTTTTTTTACTTTGCAAACTTTGCAGCCATCCTGCATGCTTACTTAGCAAAATCAATATATTTCGGTTTCTTACGTTAAATACTATTGGAAATATTCATTTAACGCGTCAAATTTGACACGCGTCAAATAGCGGATTTACGGTAGTTTTTTCGGTCGGTCAACGTCGGTAGTTATTCAATAGTCGTCACTTGCCACAAGATCAATGAATGTCGTCGTTCTCTACTTGCAAACTGATTCTCTTACTTTCAGTTGGGTAAATGCTTTTGATTTTTAAGTTTAAATAATCTTGGGCGTTCCCGAGGTACGTGAAAGCTCACAAAATAAACGGGAGCGTTCTAGAGAAACGACAGTAAATGTGCTTCGAGCTTTTTGCCGAACCGTGCAACTTTGTCCAATTCAATGAGCTGTTTTCAGCACAAATTCACAAAGTACTTCGTACTTCATAAATGGTGCTTATAGGCGTGCACACGCATCTGCCAAATTTCACTTCAGCGCAGATTAATATTGACAGCCGTATTGCGGTTCTTCTACGGCCACGCCTGTAAGCGCCATCTATGAATTGCTTTGTGAATTTGGTCTGAAAACGGCTCATTTTGATCTCTGATCTTACTGGATTTCTAACTCACTACACTATAATAATGTTATTTTTTAATTTTTTAATATAGTTCAGCTGTTCAGCTGTTATTGTGTTCTACTTATGTTCTTTCAATGTGTATACTTTGTTAATTATTTATGAATTTATATATAACTAGCTGACCCAGCGAACTTCGTACCGCCTGACAGTCAATTCTTTTTTTTTTCTCTTCGTAAGAACCATCCTCGTACTTCAAGGAATATTCGAAAAAAAGAATTAGCAAAATCGGTTCAGCGGCTGTCGAGATTTGCGCTTACCAACACATTCATTTTTATATTATAGATATTCATTATTATTTTTATTTATGTAAATTATTTGTATGTATCTGTTGATAATTTTATTTATTCACACTGTTATTTAGGTAGGTATTTATATAGGTACCTCTGATATTATCATTTTCTATGTTTTTTGTACATCTACTTCCTTCTCTAATGTATTAGTCCAGTTCGTCCAAAGGTTGTCTGGAAGAGACACAGATCACCCCCAATAGATACCGCATGATACGACATTTTGTTCTGGACCGAACTCACCGAATTATGAGGAAGGAAAGGTGTGCGGGGAACAAACAAGCGGGCGTGTAATTGGCTAATTCAAGGTCGCGCTAGAAAGCACAACTTAGTGATGTGACGTCAAAATCACAGGATAACAACTTATCGATACATACGGTGGCAGTCAATGATAGCGGATCAATTCCGACGAAAAACAGATTTTATAGAATTAGGCGCCAAAATAGGGATTTATTTTATTTTGCTACTAGCTGTGCCCCGCGGTGTTTGTCGATTTTCACATGAAAATAAGATATTTTCCCGCAGTAAAACGTAGTCTATGTGTTAATTCATGGTCTCAGTTAACTCCATGCCAAATTGCCGTTTAGACGTGTAGAAGTAACAAACATACATTCACAAACTTTCGCCTTTTTAATATTAGTGTCATGGTTTAATATTATTGTAAATTATAAGTAAAACTAAGAAGAATTGCTTAGCAAAATCTCAATATCATTTGTGTAAAAATATCGATAAAAACTTGAGCGCAAAACGCTCTACAACTCTAGTACCATCGCATGATTTTGATAAAAAAAAGACAAGTAATACTCATTACCACAGGTCAGAAAGGAACATTTTCAAAAGACATCAACGATTCAACGCGTAGCGCAAGTTCAATTAATTATTTCATATTAAAGAACCATTATATTATCCTGACCTCAGCTTTACTTGTAAAATAAAAATATTTTGAGAGGATTTTGCTTATCGGTGGAAGGTGATCCTATCTTTTTGGAAGTTGAAAGTCTTAGAAGACTTCCCACACCACTTTATGCTACAAAACGGCATTAAAATTTCTGTTTTCATCCCAAAAGATTTTTAAAGGTTGTTGTCAATTGCCAACTACGCGCGGGTCTGAATCTTGGTCGCGACTTAAGGAGCGCATTCAAGCTTTGTTTCTTATCACACCTATTGCGCTAATGCGTGGTGCGCGTCGCTTGCCTTGCCCTGTATGCGGAATCTATTGGGGGTGATCTGTGGGAAGAGATCATTTTTAGTGATAAGGCCGCCGTCTGTACTCTTAGGTTAAGAAATATCTGTGTAATTTCCATTTTTATGTACAATAAAGAGTTCTCCATTTATCTATTATGAGCATGACGAGCATTACCAGAGCGTTCGGTAGAATTATAGTGATTTTTTGTGGTTATGACTCTATGCTAGGCTCTGCTCTTTACTCTGTTCGGCAAAACTAGAAACGGCAATTCCTCGATCTTCTGTTACACAGGTTGATGGCCAGGTCTATCATCACCTTAACAACTCTGGCGGCTCTCGACTCTGAGATACAATTATTATTGATTGTTCGTTCTTTTGAGAAATTAGTGGTAATAACTTTTCTTCACTGGTCCATCTGAATAATGTTTTTGTCTGTTCCTGCCTATTCGCGTGTTACCGCGAAAACTTTTGCATCCCTATCTCATCTTTCGCATCTTTATATAGGTAATGAATTAAATTAATGTAATAATTATAATAAAGTGAGATGACGATGTCGATTGGAAGAAAAAACGCTTTATCCCAGTTACAGCGAGTTGTAGACGTTATGTATTAAATATTGAATGAATAAAAATATATCGATGCGACGATTTTGACTAAGTGACTTTGACACTCTGTGAGTAAGAGCATATCGCCCCAAGTAGTAAATAGAAGAATTCCAAAAGTAATTCTCAATTTAATTGAACCCCGATATTTTTTTTAGTTTATTTATTCAAACTTATAAAACAATTTATTAAATAGTACCAAACTGTTAATACATTTGTTTGAAATAAGGATTAAAGATTCTTCTTTTAAACTCAATCAGCTTAATACTCAATGTTAAATTGTAAACGACATGTGGAGAGGATGAAGGAAGAAAGAGTGACGAAACAAATATATATTGCGAATGTGAGTGGAAGGGCTGGTAAGGGACGTCCCAGACGGACTTACATCATCACCAAATAGGGGATGTATTAGCAAAGGGAAAGATAAAAAGTACCCGGAACCGGCGTGCGTGCATGCAACGACTTATGAACGTTGATGAAGCGAAGGTGATCTGTCAGGATCGTGGCAGGTGGCAGTCCCTGGTCTCTGCCTACCCCTCTGGGATACAGGCGTGATGTTATGTATGTATGTATTATATGTAAATTGTAAATGCACATAACTACCAAAATTATCAACACACCAACGTATTATTGTCTTCCTATCATGTCAGAATGTTCTAATCGAATGCGAACTACCTCTACTGCGTTTAAATCCTTGTGATTGTCGTTTGCGATACAAAACCACACTTACTTATAATCTAGAAGAAATATTGCTTTATCCCCGAATGATTATAGTAAAACGTGCATTTTAAACATTGAGAGCGCATCCTGTTATCAGCAATCTGTACTGAAGATAATTTATAAGGAACCAGCTACGTGAGCATACACACATGAGAGTGGATCTCATTGTAAAGCATGACGATTAAACCGAGCAATAACTAAAGTAAACTATAAAGCCATTCACTGTCAATAATGATAACATTCATAACATACGGTAGGCTTCAAGCAAATAAGATTCGTAAGCCTTTTAGATAAGGCTTATATCAAAATCCCGCGCAGCTAGCTTCAGATTGAGGAAACGAGAACAAAAGGGTTTGCACTTGATCTATTTCTTTGATGATAAGCGTGAAATACGAAATCACTTAATGAGTGTAAAAAAGCAAAGCCTAGTAAAATTATTTTGTTTTTAATAAAGACGGTCATAAAAATTGTAAAACAGGCTACTTGAATATCGTCGTATTTACTGACACTAACCCTCGGCTTCACGTACACTTTTGGAAATTGATACTGGTTTGAAAAAGCCGATAATGGTTACCTTTTGAGATACAGAGCCGTAAAAACTAAACAAATCCGCTGGTATCAGACCGAAATATGCGTATTGGACCACACATACATTCCATCGTCAGTAAAAGGTACAGCAATAAAAACAAAAAATAATAATGTAGACTGACTTCAGATAGCGTACATTTGAACAGCTGAAATAAATTAATAAGACATGTCTGATTACTTTGCAATATTTGTATGAATTATTAAACCTTACACATGTATAAAAGTAATCAAAATCTCCTAAATCAACTTGCCTGCAATGTAGTGTAGGGGAGATGTAGGTAATGGGGATCACCTAAGCAAGAATAGAAATAAAATAAAATCTTTGAATTAATTATTTATTGTTATCTTCTTATAATAAACTTTACTTATTTGACTTTTCATTGAGATCAACTTTAATCACTTTGATTCATACATTTTGGCATATTAGACATGTCATAATAAAAAAAAATAGCTTTGATCACCATTGTCTACATTGGTTGGTAATGGTAACCAGCATGTGGACAATGGTGATCACCAAATGTCGCATACATAATTGGAAGCAGAATCCCACCCAGTACAGTCGGCATGAGCCCAAAGGCCACAAGATGGGCACCGATACCATAATTATTTCGTTGTCTTGTCCAAATTCACCAGTACAATAAATACACATACCTATTATTCTGCATCGTCGTCTTCACCATCCATCCGAATTTTCTTCTTAACCCACTTAATATTGCCCATATGTGGCTTGCTTTTTTTTCCTATTCCTTTTCCCTTAGCTTTCTCAGCTTTAGCCTTCCTTATGTTTTCTTAATCAATCAGAACATCTTTGATCGGTGTTGAAGTCTAAGTTTTCGCATGCTCTTTATTTTTTCCTTGTCTTCTCTTAAGATTAGGAGCTCTCTCAGGCATCTGGATGAGCTTTTGGATGCTTGGAACGTTTCAAGATGTTGATGGTAGGCAATTGGAATCACGACATTTGCTTTGACTCCAATTGCCTACATAGAAGAAAATGAAAAAAAAAAGTAATCCTGACGAGAAAGTTTATAATATTTTATTATGCTGAGTTTTGATTATCAGTTTAACATGTCACGATTACTACATACCACAAGTACATAAGTAAAAGTTTAGTAATTCCCAACATACCTTCGGTTTTAACAACTCGTAAAATTAGATCAAATTGGCGCGAAATCTTCCCACTTTCGTTGTTCTCCAGCGTGTCGCGCGAACTGAGTGAGTCATTGCCGGTACACGGGAATGGAGTGTAGCTATTGTATTATTATATTAATACCATTCGGTTGCGTTCGGTTTTGGTATTTTAAGGTGATCTGATCACCATTGCCAACTGACTCTGATTGCCTACATCTCCCCTACGTAACTTTGCAAGCAAGTTGAAATAGCACGAAATAAATATAACTTCCAAACAACACAATCACTTGTCCTGGTCCCAAACTAGGATACCCTGTGTCATGATAACCAGGCAAGAATATCATAGACATAACAAATAAAGATACCTTACATGATGCATGAAACTTCGAGATAAAGCTAACAAATGCAACATGCATAATAAATATACTGTTCTAAATTGAAACTTCATAATACAAGGTATAAGGTTAGTTTTAGTTTGAAAAGACTGTTGGAAATCAATGTTTTCTTGATGACTGTTGTACACAGATGCTTGATTACTTCAATTGATCAACACTAATTAATTGTAGTATTTGCTGGTACTGTTCCATGTGTCACCTCTAGAATAAATATTGAACTTGAAAATTCACATTTATGTGAAAATTCAAATTCTGGTTTATAAACCAGAATTTTTGATTGGCTCAAGACTCTTAGCCTATATGTCCAACTGCAGGTTGGTATACCGTCGATTTGATATATTATCGGTGACTCAACCCATCGACATTGTGTCGTTAAGAGGTCATTCTATGTCGATGTCGATTCGATCCTTCCATGACATTCGATGTGGCGTACCATCGCTTTGACGACCGTTCGGCGCACCGATAATATATCAAATCGACGGTATACCATACCGTCGATTTGATATATTATCGGTGACTCAACCCATCGACATTGTGTCGTTAAGAGGTCATTCTATGTCGATGTCGATTCGATCCTTCCATGACATTCGATGTGGCGTACCATCGCTTTGACGACCGTTCGGCGCACCGTTTTCGCTGTCGCGGCGTTAGACATCAGCTTTCGATATCATTTAGGAAACCCGATAAATAGTCATTCATTGATTTATCCAGATCCCAAAACTAGGATCCCAGGTTTACGGTAAGCAGCACGCGTAACGAGTGCCAATTTGACTATTCCAGAATGTGATCATAAACTCTTCAGAGTATTAAAATTCCGTTAAGTACGAGGGGCGGCTGAAAAATTTTGAGCCTAAGTACTTCTAAGAATCACTAATGACTCGCAATGTGCATCACTAATTGCGCGTATTCTAAGTAGTATAAATACCAAGTTTCATGTCATTATCATCATTACGCGTCTAGTAATTGAACATTAAACAACACCATGTCTGAGTCATCCGCGCTTTGCACGAAATTGGAGTACAGAGCTGTCATAAAATTCCTCACCAAGAAGAACAAAACGCCGACAAAAATATTTGAAGAAATGTCTGCAGTTTATGGGGATTCTGCACCTTCATTTGCCACCGTAAAACGTTGGACACGTGAATTCAAACAGGGCAGGGAGTCGCTCGAAGATGATCCCAGGTCAGGACGTCCAAACACCGCCGTTACCGAAGAAAATATTGAAAAAGTGAAAAACCTTGTTCTCGAAGATCGGCGAATCAAGATGTGGCAGATAGCTGAATCCATAGGCATCAGCAAGGAGCGAATTGGTGACATTTTGCACAATCATTTGCACATGAAAAAGGTGTGCGCGCGATGGGTGCCAAAAATGCTCACGCCACTGGACAGGCAGCGTCGAGTCACAACTTCGAAGGAGTTTTTGGACATCTGTGGCGATAATCCTAACGATGTTTTTTCTCGCCTCGTCACTGTCGATGAAACATGGATCCGGCAGTACGATCCGGAGTCAAAACAAGAGTCAATGCAATGGATAGCAAAGGGAGAAAAGCCGCCACGGAAATTCAAAGTGGAAAGATCGGCTTCCAAGCTCATGGCCACTGTTTTTTGGGATTGCGAAGGAATTTTGTTCATCGACTACCTTCCCAAAAATACTACAATGAACGGAGACTATTACGCCGTATTGTTGACAAAAGTCCGTCAAGTGGTTGTCGAGAAAAGGAGAGGCAAACAGGCGAAAGGAGTCCTGTTTTTGCAGGACAATGCGCCCGTGCACACTGCCCGAGTTGCGAGACGTGCCCTCGCCGAAACAGGATTTGAAGAAATCAACCACCCACCCTACAGTCCAGACCTGGCTCCTAGTGATTATTTCCTTTTTTCAAATTTGAAAAAGGACCTCCGAGGACGAAGATTTTCCAGTGACGAAGAAATGAAGGCGGCCGTAAACGAGCATTTTGAAGGCAAAGACGGCGAATATTTTTTACCGGGTTAAAAGCTCTTTTAAACAAAGGTAAGAAGTGTATTGAAATAGAGGGAGATTACATTGAAAAATAATTTTTTTATACATTTCTATCAGCATTTTTAATACCTTAGGCTCAAAACTTTTCAGCCGCCCCTCGTATTTCTACACATGCAAATATAAAGACGCTTAACCTCTCTTCTCGTGCCCTTTGATATAGAACACCATTTCTCTGGTTCCTCTGGGCCGCGAACCCGTCAGTATATTTTCACCTCTTAGCGCCATGAGATATCTCTGCTAGGGCCGAGCGTGCGGACAGAGCAGAAGCTTTATAGAAATAGGTTAATATATTTTTATTCCTACGTACATATGTTGCCTTTTTTATTTGAATGCGAATTTAAGTAATGTTAACTGATTATAGAATACACATTTTTGTATAAAAGCGAAAAAATAAATTCAAGTATTAAAAACCTATTCAGAGGCTAAAAATTCCACCCATGCCGGGACTCGAACGCGCGACCTCTGGCTAACCGTGCCAGCACTCTTCCAACTGAGCTAACTTTAGCCAGATGTCGCTGCCTGTACGTAATACAGAGAGTATTGTAAGCAGGTTCGAAATTTCACTGATGCCGTTAGTCGCCATTTGCTCAGTTGGAAGAGCGCTGGCACGGTTAGCCAGAGGTCGCTCGTTCGAGTCCCGGCATGGGTGGATTTTTTAGTCGCTAAATAGGTTTTTTAAAATTGTCCTTAGCACGGGTTAGTGCATTCAGAAGAATATAAAATTCATGTATGTTTAAGGTCTGATTATTGTACGGGAGACATCTTATCTTGACGATGTTGGAGCCCCAAGTGCTCACTCTATAGCGAATAACAGCTAAGGACTAGCTAAGAATCCTAATATGAAAACAAAAGCCTGATGTACCCAGTAAGACTTGCGTCGTCAACACATGTTATTCGGCACCTCATTTATCAAAATTGATCACGAGCCGTATGACCGTATCATTCATTTGTACATACCCTCATTTGCTTTCGCAATAAAATAAAAAGGCAAATTTGAGTTTAGGTAGTTACCTAGACATCATTTTTACAACAGCATTCATTTGACTTATTTATCGGTCACAAATATATTTTTTCTCCCACACGCCGCGCCGATTCCGTCACATAAAATGTTATTGTATTATGATACAAACATGAATTTACGTACAGTGAATTCTTTCTCGCAACTGCCACAATTCTTTTTTACTTCATCTATAATATAGTGTTGGTAAGCGCAAATCTCGAGAGCAGCTGAACCGATTTCGCTAATTATTTTTTTAGAACATTCCTTGATGTACGAGGATGGTTCTATAATAAAAATTAAAGAATCGACTGTTAGGCGGTACGAAGTTCGCTGGGTCAGCTAGTTTATGATAATACTGGTGACTATGTGGCGATTAAATAAGCACTAAGGTTGGCAATATCCCAAAAATTTACTTTTGCCAAATAAGACTATTATAGTTTTTTACATTTCTAATAACTTTTGATAGTACTGTTTGTTGAATTTTTATTTGGTTTTCTTTTTTTAAGTATTTTAAGGTCTGTAGTGGCTGATAGAAATGCATAGAACATATCAATGTTAAATAGAAAACTTTTGCTAAACAGAACTTTTGCTGTAGAACAATAATTAAAGAAGACACTAATACATTGCTTCAAAATTAAATTATCAGTTTTATTCAGTCTTGCATGTAAAAAACTTATAAATCAAATAATAATGAAAAGGCAAACTTACTGTTCATCATGTTCTCAGAGTTTATCCCTAAGTAGTCCAGAAATATGTCTGTGCCATACACAAACACTGCTCCAAACAGGAAACCTCCAGCGACAGGCAGGAAGGCGTACTGGCCCTTATCTCCGTACGAGCCCGACTCTTCACACATCTGTATAGCGGGCTCCAGCAGTGACCAATAGGATGCAGCTGTCATGACGCCAGCAGCAAACCCAAGCGACACATCCAATAGCTTTCTCTGAAACACCAAGAAAACACATCTGTTTACACCAGAATTGGGTTATAAAGACTCTTTTTATCAACCTTGGTCACAGTCAAATTTATAACAATAAAATAACAAAAATAATAATATGATGTCAAAACAATATTAAACTAATAATAACACATTTTAAACTTTCTAATATTTTCGGGGCTTCTTCCCGTGACCACGATGACTGTAACGTCATCAAAACATCGAGGTAAAATAGCAATAGATTACTACGCAATTAAAATATTGTAATACTATCAAAATTAATCAAATAATATTAATAAACCCTAACCAAATAAATTGCTCCGAGCCACATCCAACCCATAAGTCCTCATAAAACTGACCGCGTGGCTATGTTGCACAGTGAGGGAAATCCTTTAAGTCTGATATTGTTTTATTAACCAATATTTGGCATGACATTTTTCTTAATTGAATTATATTAGAACTGTAATTGGAAATCAAGAGAAACATAATTTTAAATAGAGATTAAATAAATAGGTACAATTAAAACTTTTTAAGTTATGCAAGTATAATGTATGGAATTTACTGTTAAGAGCGAAACAAAAGGCTGTATTTTAATATTTAGCTTCTTATTGCATGAAATTCTTAACTTAACTAATGAAGGTATTACTTCAAATCAAATCATTCTACTCCTTTTTCAGAGGTGAGTAAAATTCTCACTAACCGGAAATATGTATAAATAGTAAACTGACTTAACTTTGTTAAAATGTTCTGAGTATAGGTGCATACTCAGAGAAATTAATTCTCAACATCCATCAGTTCTCAATACATAAAAATATAGACTATGGGAGATCCTCCCATTTCCCAGAGATAATATGGGTCACCACACGTGCTCACTATATTAGCGATTTCAAGATATCAAGGCTCAGTGTAAGTTATCAATGAAGAAATATAAAGGTAATTAACCTTTTTGGCTAATGCCAAAACATTAATAGAATGACTTAAATGTAGCAGTAATTATCATTATGGTATTTACATGTTTTCCTCTGATAAAGAAGACGCAGGCCGCGCCGGCAGCGGTCAGCCCCCATGTCAATAACGTCCCCAACAGTGCCTGTGTTACTGCCCCGTACCCTTCAATCATTTTGATTATGTTTTTATAAGAATAATTGATTAGTAAGAGTTCCAAACTTAAGTACTCCTCGTGGCGCACATTTTGTAACAACTTGCGATGCAATTATATGTCAAACTTGCAGTGTAATTCTTTTTATATTCCACATGTTTATCATGAAGCAGTAATCTTGGCAATCTTGCTTAGTTTGACACTTGTTCGACAGTCGTTGACGTTGTTTGTTGACGTTTCTAGATTCAGTGTCGCCATTTCTTTTTGAGAAACTACCAGGGTTTAATGCAGATAGCAGTGTAGTCGACTGGAGGGCTGCTTATGCCTTTCGATACAAAATGACTGACCAAATAATTATGACGAGGTTATTTCTAAAATGCACAATTCCTGTTCTTTTTCATTTACGGTTGGATCTTATACACGTCACAAGCGAGACGCGTTGGACGCGTTTTGAAACTGCCTAAGTTTTAAATTCTCGAACTTTGATATTTCTTGATAAATTCAAAAAGATAATCCAAAGTCTCCAAAAGTCGGTTTTCTTAAAATTTTGCTTTCATCCGCTTTAGTGCTTCTAATATTGTCTATAAGACAATTCTAATATTGTCTAGATGATCCTCATTTGTGACGTGAAAGTCTTTCATTTCAACAATGTTTGGCTTACATTTTCAGAATGCTCACATTGTGATGGCTACAGCAATTTATTAAACATAACATAACACAACATTTACATGAGGACATTTATTTCCCCATTAATTCAGATAAAGATTTTAAAACGGTATCATTTTATACAAATGACGGGTTTGCCATTTTGAATTTTTGACACATGAGAGCAGTGAGAGCACGCTCAAAAACGTAAATATAACTTACTTCTCTTCCAGTATTCCTCATCCAGAAATTAAAGTCTTAATAGGTAAACAAACCACTTACCAGAAGAAAAATACGCATTCCCTGTGTAATCACATACAATAGCTAGTAGACAATTATTGTAGCATCTGGGTAATCACATGCGATACCATTATTTTTGTAACAATACGTCTATTTCACCGTATAACTAAGATTTTTTTTGCAGAAAACCAAAGAGTATATAACCACTACGTTTTAAGAGACGGGACCTCCTTACAGGCTTTTGTAATGAGTTTAGCCCCGTTAGCAATACCAACCAATAGAGCAAAAATGCAATGTCAAAAGTAAGTGCTACCAAAGTACCAACATAATAACTTGTCTGTGCAATAGGGACGTCCACTTACATTACTACATTTATCGACATCGGTAATCATCCAGGGGCTTCGCAGTTAGCCTAATAAAATTAATAAAAATCAATATTTTCAATAAAACGACAAATGAAATTTGTATTTTATTATTTATTATCAAATCACAATAATTGTAGTCAATGTCTATTGAATTTATTTCAGCAACTATTTGGTTTTTCTTTAGAGGTGTCCAATCTGAGCGAACTTCATCAATCGGTGGTTTGGATTCAGGTGCTGAAATCGTAAAAAAAAGGTAAGTTGAGTCGTTATTGATTATTAATTTTTTGGTAAACTATGCTACTTACCGGGATAGTTCTGATAAATAAGCTGAGATTCCAGGCCACAATAATTGTGGTCAAATCCTACTGGACCAATAGCAACAGCTGATATTTTGGCTGCTGTACAAGGTGCTGAAAATGATAACACTTTGTAATTTATCAAAGTAAACAAACACGAGTTACAAAAAATTTCAGCGATACATGAAAACTCTACGTACCAGAGTTGTTTTGCGAAGCTCGACAACTAATAAGTTTTTGTATAGCTGAATCTGAAAATAAACAATTGCAAGAATAGTCCGAAGAAAAATAAATAGTTTGTTCCTGTTTACCACATAACTGCATAATTGACTATGTAACTATCAAATATATTTTTATAGAAAATATTTTAAGTTAAAAATAGTAAAAAAAATATTTTAGTAATTCCAATCACCAACCAGTTTCAAGTGATGCAACGTGGCTACGTGGTAAGGAAATTCAGCTAGTAAGTAATCAGGAAGAGGAGGCGCATTTATAAGTAGAGAAGGTACAGCCCTGTAAAAAAATTGTTTATCTAAGTAATGTCATGTATAAAGACGTAATAATAATATTGCGTTCTAAATGACGTATTTGGTTTTTTATTTCATAATTATTAATGAAATGTAGTGAGTGTTACATTATAACACAACTCACCATTTCTTTAATCGGCTTCCTTTTTTTGTTAAAATCTTTCGGCCGGAAATGATCTCCACAAACATATTTATGTTGGTGGAGTTTTTCGATGGGGATATACGCAAGATCTTCTACAATTTTCACCCATTGTCTGCATCTAAAAAAAACTACATTCAATGCAGCCACTAATAGTGCATCGTTGAAACATTGCTATGGCTTACAGCAATTCACCCGTCGTTAGCCTTGGGTAACTCAAGAGCCAGATATGATTGGACACACAACTCCCTCCCCGGCAAGTGTGTCCCACTCATATCCCAGAGATGTCAACTATATCTGGCTCCCTCGCACATACTCTCCACTCAGTACGGTAGTCATCTCCTGCTACTTTATCCAATTCACACACAATGCGCGAGAGCGAGATCAACATCGTCTGACATCGGTTACATTCGGCCGCATTTCTCGTCGTAACCAACGATCTATGAGAAAAAGTTCACCAAAAGAAACGTGTGATCTGGATGTGGTTATATACTCTTTGATCTGGATAAAGTAGGGAATAGGTAGACTAGACTGACTCACCACTTGTGTCTTTTGTTTCCACACGCATTTAGTTGATTGGACGTCGTATGAGCTAGGACACAAGTGGTGAGCAAGATATGATAGAGATATAGTGTGTCTCGGTGAGCAAAGATATGAGATATAACAACTCCCTCTAAGGACACACTTTGCCCAAGTCTACCCGTCGTACACTGAGTAGTAATTGTGACCAAGGTACTTATCAGATATTTTTTTATCGATATTGAATATGTGTATAGCACATCACTGACATTGAAACAACTTAATATTTTTCTCATAGTATGTTAATTACGTTATTTAACTAAATTTATTATCTTGCTCATGTGCAAGATGATAAAAACTGTAGCCAGAAATACTTACCGGTCTTCATCCCTAGGAAATTTACTCATAAACTTTCTTTTGGTACCCTTTGACCGGCTGCATCTTATTTTACAAATAGAACAAGTTCAACACCATCCGATCAGTGCCATTATTAAAAGAAAATCACTAAACACTGTACAACAAGACACACACAGCTAGATATTGAAAAAACTTACACAAAATTTTAAACTTAGAAAACTTTCTAATATGTGCCGCGTTCCGCCATGACATTTGCTTTCAGTTTGACAGCAAAGAAAGAGTAAGTATTATTATAGAGTGAGACAAATATATGTCCGCCATTAAAACGGGGCTAAATGCGAACAAATAATTCAAAGTTCCTACTTGCGCTAGGCTGCAGAAAACCGAATTCGCTCTAACCTCAAACTTACAACTAACATCTACCATTACTCTGTCTTGTCTTTGGTGTTTAGGGCTGGGCGTTCATCAATATCGATAAATAATTACGGTCAAGGGTGAGTTTTAATATTTCTGGTCAAGGTACAGTTAACAATTATTAAGGCGAGTCCGGTGCGACAACCGTTAACAAACATTGTTTATTAATAAAGCTTCTGCTGTGATTGCGGTTGGATATTGTTTATCTATGGTAGTTTTTGCTTTGTCTCATTGAAAATACTTTTAGTGTATCTTTGTAATGTGATTTCTGTGTTTCACTGCAAATACTTTTTTATAAAAATAGTAGGTTCACGTTAGTAATAATGAGCCACGGCTAAGGCCGTTTTATGAATCGTGTTTTTATTAATAAGACTGTATTTGTATTAGGTGCACATTATCTAATACAAATACAATCTTATTAATAAAAACACGATTCCCTAAAACGGCTTTCAAACACGCTATAACTTGGTCCTCCAAAGGTTAAAACGGGGTTAAAATGTACTTTAACAGCATTTTAAGGAATCGAGTCTGTATTAATAAGACCGTTACAGTCTTATTAATGTGAAGAAGAAACGTAACGTCAATATAATACGTCGTCACGGATTTTTTCTGAAGATGGATTCTTTATGTCACGTCACGGATTCTTTATGTGGACGTTGACGAATATACGTAAATAAACTATTATGTATAAAAAAAGTGTTGCTTTTTAAATTGTCGTTACTTATTTTGATAAAACATGATTTAAAACGTATATACAATTCAACATATTTTAATTAATTACATGATTTAATTTAACAAGTCTTATTTTTTCAACGTTTCTATCGATAGAGAGTTAGGCCCATCCTTAGTCGGTTGCGTTTGACAGTTGGGCCTGTACGGACCTTGAAATCAGTGCATTGATAAACGTAGTGCCATCTCTTTTTTTCTTGTGGAAAGTTAGTCAGCGAAAGCAGGACTGCATTACTGTCGAAGGTTTCTGCTCAGTAACTGCTACCCCTTGGGGCATTGCTATCAGCACAGAACATAAAATTCTGTGGCTATCAGTCTGAATTGTTCAGAACGGTATGCCGTTAGGAAACCTCTCTGAAGAACCGAACCTATCTTCATATAAATCAAAAGGTACACTCCATCCAGAAATTAGTCTTATTTAGTAAACAAAACAATAATGGCGGAATTGGTAACCATAGACTACTGTAGTGTTGTGATGTATGTTGATAAAATGTCGATGTCGATAAAACTATGGTGCATTTCTGCTGGCGCTATTCGAGGCAATAGAATATTGTACTTCCGAAGATTAAGTAATAGGTACTACCAATACTTGAAAATAATATGGATGTAAGGAGGAATTAAACTACTTAAAACATTCGTTCGTTCGTTCGTTATCAACCCTTGTATGTCCCCACTGCTGGGGCACGGGTCTCTTCCTGCATCGCATTAAAACATTAAAATGTGTTTATTAGAAACAGCATTTATTTATAAACATGTATCAAAGTAGAGTTATTACTTTTCTTTACTAAATAAAAATAATAATCATGCGTCAAAAAATATGCATAAAAATAATATTCATATTATTATGACTTATTAAAAATAATATAAAGACTTGATTTATTGACCAGATTATTTCTATTATTTACTTAATTATTTGTTGGCTTCGACAGCACAGATATAATTTATATTGAATAATTCAAAAGCAAGTTGTCGTTAGTCCAGAAAAATATTCGAAAAGTGTGCACAAATCATCAGTGAGAAATGGAAGTGTGTATTGCCCGAAAGAACTGAAGAAGAAAGTGGTGTAAAATATGAACACTAAAATATTTCTATACATACTGATGTATAAAAATATTTTAAAGTGTTCATCCTGGACTAACGACAACTTGCTTTTGAGTTACTCATTAAAAATTACCTACATCTGTGCTGTCGAAGCCCTCCACGAAACGTATTTCGGCAAACCATCTAAGCCATCTTAATTCTCGCTGTCATCATCGTCGCTAGATGAATCATCTGACACAGAAATAATAAATGGCTCTGCTAAGGTGTCAATTGCTTCGTCTATCAGTCCATCTAGTCTCATCATTTTATCTTCTTCTTTGAACACGTGACCAATGCAGTTTTTCCATGATGTTGCATCAATTTTAGTCAAACTTTCATCCAATAACTTCTTCACTCCGGTCATTAAATATGTTTTATTGTTTCTGCCGACGTATGATTTGATTTGTGGCCATATCAATTCTATTGGCTTTAATTCACAGTGATACGGAGGAAGGCGTTAAACCGTAATGTTTTTAGTGGCTGCGCACTGATCAACAAAATACTTTTTTGTGTTTGGATTTATCAACCTTTGCCATTAAATGTGCTTTGGTTTCTTCTTCTTTAAAGGAAATTTCCTTTCCTCGAAGCCACTCTTGAATTTCTGCCTTCCTCCAACCCATATTAGGCAAACGTTCCAATTGCCTGGAGTGATAAGGCGCGTTGTCCATCACCATAGCCGACCCCGGCTCCACTTTTGCAAGAATGTCTTCAAACCTGCAATTATTATTATTATACTTTACAAAACACATAAAGTAGGTTTCAACGACGTCTTTACAAATTATGTTTTTATTAAGTAAAAATACAAATCGATCTAAGACCTTGTATTATAGTATCATGCAATGAAATTTCAAAAGGAAAATACTATTTCTAATGTTGTTAAATCCATCTTCGACCGTAATCTGTCACTAAAAGTTGCCAGCAAAACGTATTTAATGAGGGATTTTCCTAGAGCAAATTAAAAACAAAAAATAGTTCTCTAAAGTCCCAAAGATGGCTCTGATAAAACTTGACTTGATTTTTTTTTTCACAATATATCTGTAATCTGTGAACTTCTGTCATTCCGTCTCTAGTAATATACTCTGTGTTCCGTCTAGACCACAGAACAATTTAACCAACTCTAGTAATTTCTTTTACAAAAAAAAACCTGTTGTTTTTAGGGTAATTTGTATTTTTTTTCTTTTGTGTCAAAGAAGTCAATCAACAAATCATCAATTTATGAGAAGTCATGAAAATGCACTGTTAAAAACTTAAAATTAAGTAGTTATAATCGTCTGTTTTATATTAAAATCTTCGACAGTGAAAACAAAACTTCAACTTTGACGACGACAGTGATATACAAACACAGAAAAGGTATCTCAGCGGTATTAAAAAAAAACTACGTACGTAGACAGCATCGCCATCTAGTAGCGAGATTGGAACTATATTTTAGGAGCTGTCAGAAAATCGCTCATTATCACAATAATATATTGCAAGTAATAATTCAGTAATTCGATGGATGCAGTCATTTGATGTGTCTTGTAATGAATTCTGATATTTAAATACGTTTCGTTGACAGATTTTAGAGAAAAGATAGGGGTGGTCATCAACGAAGGATATTTCGAACGGATGACTATAAAGATCATCAACTACATCAATCTGCAGTAAATTTGATCAAGAAAGAAGAATATAACCGTGGCATTGGCAGACAACAGATTCTATAAGACAGAATCTGTTATCCGGAGACTTATAATTGGCCTTCTGTATGTTTAATGATTTTGTTACTCTTTATTATGTGTTGTTAGTCTTCCAAATATTAAATAAATAATTTAAAAAAAAATAACAGATATTTTTGCTCACTTCCCATGTTCAGTACTGACCTGAAAACAAAAAAAAAGTTTTAATAAAGGCGCACCTACAAAAGAGAGCTGCTTAAATAATAAAATATTCCACTTTTAAACACTTTCGCTTTAGATCTCTATTTGGGTTACAAGCTACATTTATTATTGACTGATCCTGATAAGTAATTACATACTTTGAAGTAAGGTACAATTTGCATTTTGTACAATTTGCACAATTATAGTTAAATATTTTTTGCAATAAGCTGATCACCACATAATTTATTAATTGTGAAACTAACAGCTTTGACGTTCATTCATTTAACATTTTGTTACCTTTCAACCTTTCTTTTTCCATCTATCTATGATTTGCACTGTTGAAGAGTTGGTTTTTCGTCAGAAAGTCTATAGTAGTTTGTATTGTCGTTGGGTGAGATTCAAATTCAGGACAAACCTAAAACAGCTAATGGGGTTTGGAAAACAAATTGTTTACACGTAGAAGTCAATGTAAGCAACATCGTGATGTGGGAATTACGGGCCTGTTTTTTTATATTATCAATTTTCACATCACACTATTTATTTATTACGATTTAGAAATACTGAAATAAAGATAAACTGTTAAATTAATTAAATGGATGAAGGCACCACCCCGATACCGTGGTGCCTGGCACACTGTTTGGATGTAGTAGTCTTTACTAAAGAAGTATGGTAAAAGAAAAAAATTGTAAACTTTCGTAGTGATTCTCGTTATGCTTGAAAACAAAATGAACTCCTGGAAACATCTTATTTTGTAAAAACATGTGATAAGTGTATATAAAAAGGTAGCGATAAATATTTAACTTTCTTACCATTGTTGACTTTTAGTCCGGATTTACTGACGGTCGTTGTTATATCGGAAAAGTCCGACCAGGTTTCGCTCCGATTCGCAGAGCTTAATCATGGTTAGCAGAGACGGAGCTCGCGTCGTCGGTTGCTCGTCTCAAACAACGAGCAAGCACGTGGCGCGCCCGCGCCGCGCCGTGATAGGTGGGGCGGGTGCCGACACTGGCTGCGGGGGATTCCCGCTGGCTTGCGCCGCAGCGCCTACTGCGCCTATCTCGGCGCGGGCGCGCCGCGCGCTTGCCCGTAGTGTGAGACGAGCAACTGACGACGCGAGCTCCGTCTACTCACCATGATTAAGCTCTGCGAATCGGAGCGAAACCTGGTCGGACTTTTCCGATAAATCCGGACTAAAAGTCTACAATGTGTTGTGCTTACGAAAGTTTTAGTTTCTTACCATTACTTCCATTTTTACTGGTCTAAAGTGGGCACCACATCTTACTTCAGACGTGTTCGCAATAAGTCTCTTCGTCCAAATCACTCGGGTCTACAGTGCCTTGAGCGCAGTTTACAGTCGTTTTTGTCCTGTTCCTCATTTCTGCGTTTTTGGGTGTTTTTAGTTTCATATAGGTATCAATTTGGGAAAACTTGAACAAGATGAAACAATGGCTTATGTACTAAGAAGGTGTGATGAACAAGTATTGACTATACTACTACTGAGGCGAATTTTCATCGACCATGCTTTTGCCTTCACTACCTAGTACAACCTAGAAATGGATTGGTTTATTTTCTTAATTTTAGGGCGTAGAAGAGTTCTAGAAGCAACAATTACGGTAATATTGGTTAAGGAGACGTTATGAAGTTTATTTTCAAAGTGATACTTCATCCCTCGGTCCTTTTACGCGAGAAAACATAGGTTTTAGGTACTCACCTTTGGAAGTCCATATTACAATCTGCGTTTTCTTTGTTTCTTATGTGACCTGCAGCCACCACGCAGTTTTCACCTCATTGTGCAGTTATTATCGTACAATATCCCAGGGTAAGTTGTTTGCACCAAAATGTTTTAGTTATTTCAATTTTCTAAAATAATCCGACGACGTCTTCACCGATTTTAAAATTGCAATAACCCGACTAAATTGTTGAAGGAGGCTGCAAACCAAGGCAGTACGACCTGCATGGATGTTGACCATAAAGTGTCATCATGTCTTTGTGTTGCTTAGCAACATTGTTTGAAAATGTTTATGTCAAAACGAATCTGCTATAGAATAGTAACTTAATATTGTTGTTGCAAATAAAAGTCTGTTTAATTCGAAATAAACGTTTAATCCTTCAGCTAATAGCTTCCACGTCGTCTGCGCAACTCTATACTCCAACAGGTTATGGTTTTTGCTGCAATTTAGTTAAAATGGAAACATCGACTTTCAAGTACAATATTGCACCTCTAGAAGGTAAAATAAATTGGGACACATGGAAGTACAAAATACTTATCGTACTCAAGAGCATACCTCGCGCTCTTGACGTAATCGAAGGCAGACTTACCTCGGATGGAGAAAGTGAAGCCAGTGCGACCGCAGCATCTACCGTTGCTGTGTCCGAGTTCACAAAGGCGGACTCGAGTGCTCTTTTCTTGATCACCAACAACATGACCGAAGAAATGTTACGAAAAGTTATGAGATTCACGTCTGCTCGAGAAATTTGGTTAGAGCCACATCGAATGTTCGACGGAACTAATGAAGACAAGACCTTTCTATTATGTATGAGTTTCTTTGGATTGAAAAAGCATCCTGCTGACGACGCAGTAACTCATATGTCAAAATTGAAAAATATTTGGACCTTACTAAACAAAGAGCTTGGCGAAGATAAGAAGCTTCCAGATCTTCTTATGGTTTGCAAGACTCTCGATACACTAGGGGACGAATACATTCAATTTAAGAGTGGATGGTTGATGTGTCCGACGTCCGCACGAACTGTCGACAACCTAACTGATCGTCTGTGCGTTTTTGAAAGAAACTTGATGGTTTCTATCGAGCCACTAGAGCAAGAGGCTTTAGCGACATCAAGCACACAGAAAGGGACCAAGAAAAAGAGCAAAGATGCAAAGATTAAATGCAACTACTGTTCGGTGATAGGTCATCGCGTGAAGGATTGCAAAAGATGGCTTCAAGATGGCAAACCTCCAAGGAGCAGAAATCCTCTTCCCTCTTCGTCGTCCCAAACAAGAAAATCTCAAATAGCAGATTCAATGTACTTACAAACGGAAGTACTGACATCAGAACATGAAGTAACGACGACTTCATCAAGCACAGTCAACTGGTACGTTGATAACGGCGCAACATGCCACGTTAGCAATCGCGGAGAACTATTTAAGAGTTTCCAATCGTTCGACAAGATGCACACCGTCCTTACAGCCAATGGTAACGCATTACAAGCCAAAGGAAAAGGGAATATCGTCATCAAATCGGAAGTACGAGGAAAAGAATACGAGATCACCCTGATTGACGTATGGTACGTGCCACAGATCACGAAGAACCTGTTCTCTGTCCTAGCTGCTCATGATAACAACTCAATAAGCAAGTTTGAGTCGACACCAACGAGCTGCACCATGTCGTCTGTACGAACATTTGTAAAACGAGAGTTGGGAGTAGAACTTCCTCAAGATGAATATATCTGTGAAAGCTGTATATTTGGCAAGTCACATCGTTTGAAGTTTGGTACCCGACCTAGAGCTTCAAAACCTGGCGAACTTGTACACAGCGATGTATGCGGACCGTTTCCTAACTCATTTACAAATTTACGCTATTTCCTGCTGTTTAAAGATGACTTCACCGGCTATCGTTTTGTTTACTTTCTGAAAGCCAAGTCAGAAGTGAAACAGAAAATGCAAGAATTAATCGCCGAAGCACGAAATACAGGTCATCTTATCGAAACACTCCTAAGTGACAATGGAGGCGAGTTTGACAACAAGGAAGTGCGTGAGATCCTCGCCGCACTTGGAATCAAACAAAGGCTGACAATGCCGTATACTCCCGAGCAAAACGGCTCCAGCGAGAGAGAAAATAGGACCTTGGTAGAAGCTGTAAGGACTATTATGCTCAGCGGAAGTTTCGATCAAAAGCTTTGGGCCGAGTTAGTTAATGCGGCTGCCTACGTTCTCAACAGAACCGGTCCTTCCCGTACGGAGAACAAAGCACCCTATGAACTATGGCATGGAAAGAAACCGAAAGTGGCTCACCTACGCATATTGGGCTGCAGAGCCTACGTCCATGTCCCCAAACAGAAGCGGAAGAAACTCTCCATGAAAGCCATAAAAGGAAGATTAATAGGATACGATAAAGATGATGGCTACCGTATCTGGTGCGATAATAATAAGATGATTCGATCGCGAGACGTAATCTTCGATGAGAAACCACTTGAGAGAACTCAATGCGATGACGTTGTACCTGCGATAACGAGAAAAGAAACACCGTTCAACGAATACGAGTTGAAAGTATCTTTTAATCAAGAGCGCAATGAAGTTCATCAAGTACCGACTACAAGCCATCAACAAGAGCAATCTGAACCTGATCTACAGGATCAAGGATGTTCATTGCAACTTCACGATCAGAGTGCACGATTTGAATTTAATGAGGAAAATCCTGTTATTGCTGAAGAGTCTAGACCACCGAGTACAACCTGGTACGACGCTGATCTAGGTGTTTCATCAGACTCCGAAAATGATTTAGCAGAACCTAGATATAATCTACCAGATAGGAGCACAATTCGTCCTCCAGAGAAATTCAGAGATTGCTGTGCACTTACCGATGAAGAAGCTGAACCCACTACGTTCAAGGAAGCTATGAAGAGCCCACATAAAGACGAGTGGATAAAAGCTATGTTGAAGGAGTTAGATTCTTTGAAAGAGAATAACACGTGGTCTCTTCAAGAACTACCTCAAGATAGAAAAGCCATTCCGTGCAAATGGGTTTTTAAGATAAAGAGAAATCCTGATGGCTCTATCGACAAATATAAAAAGAGATTGGTTGCGAAAGGTTTCAAACAACGCAAAGGAATCGACTACAAGGAAACATACAGTCCAGTAGCCAGATTAGCAACCATACGATCACTGTTAAGTGTTGCTGCAAGTGAAAGGATGTACCTCACACAGTTCGACGTGACTACAGCCTTTCTCCACGGTGAACTCGAGGAAGAGTTGTATATGCAGCAACCCGAAGGTTTTCACGACGGCTCTACCCGCGTATGTCGTCTGAACCGAAGCCTATACGGTCTGAAGCAAGCGCCCCGCTGTTGGAATCATAGTGTCCACAAAGTACTAGTTGAACTCGGATTCACACAAAGTACCGCAGATCCCTGTCTATACACAAAGAAAGTAGGGGGGAAACAGATCTTACTTATTCTTTATGTCGACGACGGATTAGTGGCTGCTTCAGATAAACAGCTGGCTGATGAATTTTTAGAGAGCCTTAAAAGAAAATTTAATATTACGACGAGGCCCGCTTCCTATTACTTAGGAATAGAAATCAATCAGTGCGAAAATGGCGAAGATTGTTATACACCAGGAATCTTATACCAAGAAGGTGCTTGAACGTTTTAACATGGCCAACAGTAATCCTATTTCGACACCAATTGACGCTGCAGAAAAATCGTCTGCAACACAATCGTATGTAGAGATCGATACTGGGAAGATTATTTTTCCCTATCGTGAAGCCGTTGGAGCGTTAGCATACCTTATGGTCGCAACCCGCCCTGATATCGCCTACGCAGTCGGGATAGTATCACGCAACTTGGAGAAGCCCAACAGAAGTGACTGGAATCGAGTCAAACGTATACTTCGGTATCTAAAGGGAACTACGTCTCTTGGAATACATTATAAATGTAAGACTCATGAAAAGCCAGATCTGGAAGGCTACAGCGATGCCGATTATGGTGGTGATATTACCACCGGAAGATCAACCACCGGAATCGTATGCCGATATGCAGGAGGTCCAATATCGTGGACAAGTAGAAGACAAACTTCAGTAGCACTGTCTACTACTGAAGCTGAACTTGTGGCTGCTAGTGAAGGAGCCAGAGAGTTAGTTTGGCTGACGAGAATCTTTGAAGATTTAACGAGGAATAAGAGTGTTCCCAATCTTCACGTTGATAACGAAGCAGCAGTTCGATTGGCACACAACCCTGAGTTCCACAAACGAACGAAGCACATACGCATTCGACATTTCTACGTACGAGAACTTGTAACATACGGAGCTATCTTCGTTAAGAGAATTGGAACCAGAGATCAAGTCGCAGACATCATGACCAAAGGTCTGCCGAAGCCTACCTTTGAGAAGATGAGGTCTGCACTAGCCTTGTTTTAGAGGACGTGTTGAAGGAGGCTGCAAACCAAGGCAGTACGACCTGCATGGATGTTGACCATAAAGTGTCATCATGTCTATGTGTTGCTTAGCAACATTGTTTGAAAATGTTTATGTCAAAACGAATCTGATATAGAATAGTAACTTAATATTGTTGTTGCAAATAAAAGTCTGTTTAATTCGAAATAAACGTTTAATCCTTCAGCTAATAGCTTCCACATCATCTGCGCAACTCTATACTCCAACATAAATTTGAAAACATTCAGAGTGCTGCCACTATTGTAAGTTACATTACCAACTTTATTTGGACTCTTACTCAGGGCATTAGGGCATCGTTTTGACAGTTAGGCCTGTACGCTGTCACGTGATCATCGTTTCTTATATTGGTAATTGTTCTGTGCAATGCCCTTCAATTCAACGGGCTTCTAAAAAAACTGTAAAAACTGTTTACTGCCATAGCGGCATTATACTGTTTTTACGGCGTAAGCCCTTTTTGGGTTTGCGAATTTAATTTTTTAAATAGGGTGTATGTATCTCAGAACAAGGTATGTATCCATGTTTAAAATGTCTGGTTATCATGGCTCAGGGTCTCTTAGAAAAATCTGAGGTAGTTTTCAGAAACCTGTCAAATAGCCAAATTGGGTAGGTAGGTACGTGTCGGATGACTTTGCAACAATATTTATAAAGCCACAAGCTCGATCAGCTGTTGACCGTACGTAGCATACATTCACTGGACGCCCGTTACAGCGTGAGTCACAAAACGATAATAATATAAAACATCACGCACAAAGTAAACAGTAATTAACCACGTTTATAGAGTCACGTCGTGCCTTCTTTACAGTCACATACTTTAATTTGACAAATTAATTATTTTATTATGTTGTGGTATAACTGTTTATGTGATAATTATGGTGAGTAATTTTAAAGATTTACTTAACATTGGCTTTCGCCTTCGCTTGGGATCTAAAGATTCTAGTAGTCTTGCGTAACCTGAAACCTGACTTCAGTCACAGTTACTACCTGAATTAGTTACCTACTGTTTGCCTACATTAGTAGCAGCTCGACTTCTCCATGTTTTCTGTAAAGTCCCCTCTAACGTCACGGAATTGATCAGATAACATGTAATGTAAGTGCTGTCGACTCCACAAAATTGCTGTCTAAAATTGCTACAGCGTAGGTACTAACTACCGTCTTTTGTGATGTAAATTATGTAGCCTGCCCTTTGTAGGGCACGTACGTTCTCTTACAAATAGTATGAGTTTTTTAACCACACGTGCCCACCGCGGATAGGCGATTCCAATCGCCAATGTATGTGAACATCTCAGGCTCTCTTGTTTTCTCACGATATTTTCCTCTACAGTTAGGAAGTGGTAAGTATTACTAGGTAGGTACTACAAATTTATCAAATCATTGAATTTTAATTAATAATATTATCGACTTCCGATGAAAGACGTCCCTGTTTTTGCGTCACTTGCTACAGACGAACCCAAGTTTACGAGCCGCTAGCTCCCCACTCACAGACGATCTAAATAAAGCCGTAGTAACTGCTGTTTACCGAGCTATGTAGTGCGTGTGCAGGCTCATGTGGATATCTAAAGTAGCTGCCCACCGGCATTAGGGTAACGAGTAACCACATACTGGGCAGGTAGTAATCGGGCTAAGGCGCGGGAGGCACTGTTATCGCACCGACACATTATGTCCCGTTTGGCCCACATCACATCTCGACAATTAACGAAGAAGGAGGAGTTGCTGACTGTGATAGCCACAGTCGCAACCACTGCTAGGTTCACACTGTTATTGTTGAAGATTGATATCGAAACACAAAAGCCTTATGTGTTAATCTGCTTCTACTGTTTTTTTGTGGCAGAGCGGTAACTTTCAACACCGTACCTACTAAACATGTGCGCCGAGCCGATTTTTTGATGATAGGATGAAAGACCTGCCGTAGCACAATTAAAGTTATAGCATATGGGCGCAATCGATACTAAGGACTACTAGTACCTACTCTTGAAAGAGTCCATGAACACCGGCGCGGTAAACGTAATCCATGTATGCTTTTATAAAACAACCCGCGACGCAGACGCAGCCATCGTACCGTCTATAGAACAAAACATTCCGCTAGATCGTCATTATTTAAATTTTCGTTGTGCTACTTGCCCGCTTGTTCCGGCCTCTGCATTTTGCCCTATTTCTGGCACTCGGAAATTATGATTAATCCGGTCGAAGTGAGCTGCGGTCATCCGTGGTGGATGGCCGTGCGAATGGACCGTTAACCAAACAGCTTACGCGGTTTACGGCAACCTCGACAGCCGGCGCGCTCGAGATTAACATCAATCTATTAACACTCCGTGTCCAATTTATCGCCACATTTTACTATGAAATCTCCCCCAGAATACTTCCTATTTTACTTGTCAGCTGCTTACTCAACTAGCGCTATGGAGTGTTTAGAGTTCTGGACGCGAAGAAACTTTTGACTCAATAGATTTTGATCCACGTTCAAGAATATTCTTTTTCGTTGAATTAAAATTTACTTGAGTTCAACATTGTTTGCGGCGTTGAGCCGTAGAGAGTTCGTTTCTAACTTTGACTGGGTTCGTCGTTTTACTCAAACATCTTTGGTTCCAGACAAAAATATTATGAAGTTCATAAGCAAGATGTTGTCTTTACTAGTACAGTTTTTCCGACACAAAAAGGTTCTACAGGCCTTGAACCTTTCGCGTCAATAAGCAAGGGGCTCACTCACGGCTCACTTGAGCATGCGACAGCAAAGACAGCAATTTTCCGGCGGCGCTCTGCTGACTATTGGCGGAACGGACGTGTGACCCATATGTCACACTACACAAACAACCTATAAAACCATGTACATTCGTGAGCAGCCCGAGCTACATTTTTTTGGAAACGGGAAAAAACTTGACATTGGTGCCCCTGCACTCCCCTCGCAAAAGGGCAAGGGCCTTAATTTTTTTGCGACAGGTAAGTTACGCGTTCGTTACACCTGCCTGTGGCGGGTGTCCTCTCTCGCCTGTATCCGGGCTTGATCCAGACTAAAATCTGCTACTATACATATAATATAATAATAGCAGGTAGGTACCTAACTATAGAGGAATGGGAGGGGGGCATTATGTGTTCGACGAAGGTTTTTGGGAAAGAATTGAATTTTAACGTTTTGATACTGTACGTCTGATTACCTACGTAATAAATGCTCAAGACGTTGGAAGAAGATGTTGTTTTATTTCAAAGAGAAAGATTTGACTTAAACATATTACGAGGTATCATTTGTATTGTACTAAGTTTTTAGGGCATTCCACTGCCAACAGCTTCTCATCTCTCAACAACAGCTCATCCTTACCTCTGTGTACACATCCACTAAGTTACGAGAAGTCATCTCAAATGTAAGGGTCAAAGTGTTATCAAGTGTAAACCTCTACAATCTGTTGTTCCCTCTAAGATGCAACCAAAATGATTTTTTAGGTGTCGACATTTGCGAATATCTTCAAAACTATTGAAATTAATACGAGCCAGTAAGTAGAACAGTTGCTGCGCCATTAGTGCGTGGTTAACTACTTACTCTGGACATTACCACTGACACTATCGCGTAACGGGCGATCATTGCTGCTGTCGAACGTATCGTCTCTTGGGACAAGAAGGTTCGCGCAAAGTAAATCTTGAAAGCCTTAATAGAAGAAGGCTTAATACGGTCGTTTTTTTATAAAAATACCGTTCCTCCACAGCATTCCTTAGATTCAGTTTACTTCATCTGTGTTTATTTCGTTGTTAAATCTTCACCACACACTATTTTAGTGAGCGTTTCTGGGGTGGTTTATGGAATTTTGTTTTTAGAAATGATCTTATTTAATAAAACGTCGTTTCCACTAAATCAGTTTATAAGACAAGTTTCCATTCGCTAAACTACGTCTAAGACAGTTATTATTTATTATTTTTTTCCGGATAAATGTTGATACGAGGTTCATACCGCAATGTTTCATGTTGTGTGAATTGTTGTAAGTTCTTGCCCATTTATTGATTGTGGAAACATCGTTATTATTTGTATTGAAATTATTTTGTGTGTAATAAATAAACGGTTTCTGTTCCGTACTGTTTCGTTCCGTTCCATTTCGTTACGTTCCGTTCCGTTCAATTCCATTCCATTTAGTCCAGTTCCGTTCCATTCCGTTCCATTCTGTTCTGTTCTTATCCTTCCAGGTGCACTTTGAGTCTCAAGGCAGACATGTGGATACGATGTTTGAAGAGTATTTTGTGATTCCTTACAACTGAATTACGATTAATAACTACTTAGATAATAGATGGAATAGTACTTGTCTATATTGGAAAACCAGTCATGGATAATCAAAATTGTTAATTGTTGCTAGGTGCTGATGGGAACATTGCCAATTTGCACATTTTCTGTTGGTATTTTTTTGTATTCTGTATCGAAGTGGGTCACACGAGATTCTATTACTATGCTAACGACTCTTATCTTTTTACCTTTCTAGGGCATTAAATAGGTAGTTATGGGCATTACCCCCCAATGATGGCACAACCTTGCGCTATGGCGCAAGGTTGTGCCATCATTAGGGGAGGGCTATGTCCAGCAGTGGACTAATATAGCCTGAAGAAGAAGAAATAGGTACAACCCTATTTTTTTACACAATATTCTGTTATTAGTACAGTGGATTATCAAACAAATAGAAAATATAAATATTCATGGACATATTACACAGATCTTGTTAGCCCTATACTCAGTACAACTAAATTACTTGTGCAAACTCGACGATAGATTTAATACAGTAAATTCATAGATAACATCCAAGACCCGAGACAAACTAGAAAAGTTCGTTTCCTAGTTTGACCCGGCCGGGGATCGAACCCGAGACCTTCGGTTTTACGTCAGCGTGCCAAACCGCTATCGCCACCGAGGCTGTTTTAATAATATATTTGTTTATACTTTTTTAGCGGTGAACTACATGCGTATGCTAGACCGAGTCGCACTTGCTTCGTTTTATGATTTTAACAACAAAAGTATATCGAAGTTATTATAACATCTTTGGCGAAGTCAGATGACAAAATGAGATTAGGTAAGCAGTGCACCTTTCCTATGTTCTTATTCAGTGGCATCGCTAGGTACAATGTATTGTATCTCGATCACAAAGAGACCATGTCACGGCGCGGCACGCGGAAGGTAGGCCCATCAATCACCGAGAGCGATTTGCAGTGTCGCTGTGATGCCGGCAAAAACGTATTCGTGGCACGCGCGCAGTCCGCTACTTACTACATTGATCATTGAGCTAGCTTGAAAATAGTTAATGCTTTGATTGCTCCCAACGGATACACAAATACGTATTCAGAAAATGTAAAGCTTACCCATCTCCTTCCAAAATTGTAAAAAACATTTGCGGTGCTATTTACAATAACACGAAACTTCCGTCTGTCTATCCGTCCGTCCGCCTCTGTCTGCCTGTTACGTTACCTTCGTTGTCAGGCTATACTAGTCCACTGCTGGACATAGCCCTCCTCTAAAGAGCGCCACGTTGTGCTATCATAGGGGGTAATGCCCATAATCCCCACACTGGGCATGCGGTTGGGGATCGCAGTTCGGTGGAATTGTACTGGAGGGGGCGCTGCTGCCCACCCCCCGGTTTGTGACCCTAAGTCGCCTTTTAAGACACCCGCGGGAAGAATTGGGTAGCTTCCTACGCCTAAATTAGGGATATACGAGTAATTTCTTTTCGCGCTTACGCCATAATTTACCCCACACTTGGATCTTCGGATTCATCGTTAAGATATATTGTAAGTGTAGGAAAAGAATTTATCGATCTCCGTTTGGGAAACAATTTTTTGTTAGATCTCCGCTCTCCTGACTATAGAAATGTGATTTTTTTAATAAGTAGGTTATACGCTATTAAACTTAAGTAAAACTATAACTACTTAATAGGTTCTACCAGTAATAGGCAACCAACTTACAAAACTAAAAGTAAGTTACTTTGATGAAGTTGTTACTTCTGTTAAGCAGGTAAAAACCCCTCCTTCGACGGAACCCTACACTGCTCGTGGCCTGATATGCATTTGGGCGGTTTTTAAATAAGTACTTAGAGAACATTAACTTGTCAAGCGCTCTGTGATATGTTTTTTATATAGCCTCTTTTGTATCTCACTGCTAAAGGCCCCACAATACCTAAATTACCAAATTTACATAAGAATTTAATTTAACTACTCAACACATTGAAATAATCCTACTTAAATTACATACCTGCTAAGCTATTTACTATACGCAAAAAGACGCACCGTCTTACACAAGGCCAATCTCCCTTTAACATGTTATCATCATATCCGTGTGCGCAATTTGAATAAACACCGGTGGTTATGCTTTCCCATTTCCCTGCCTGTGCACTGTTCAAACAATCGCTTGAGCGCTGACACATGTCTGCGATGTCGAGCTACCTCAGGTTGTCCTGAGGTAGCTCGACGACTGACGGGAGCTGACTGCTAAATTGAGCGGGGAGGCTCTGTCAGACTTTGCTTCCTCGAGTACAAGTTACCAAACTACCAAACAGATAAAAAATTACAAATCTGCTTCTATAATATACTAGAGAATAAAGGTACAAAATATTATGCAATGTTTTTTTGTATTATAAACAAAGGGTTGGTGGAAGATTGTGAGACACAGCGCGTGCCTCACTGTCAGAGATTATCAAGCCGCTCATAAGGCCTCTGACATGGCTTAATGACTGCCATTATACGACATGTATAATGAACGACATGTATAGCGAAGCACGGAAGCGCTCGGAAAAACTGCCAATAGCGGTAGTCACGGGACGGTCACCCATCCTGCACCTGACCGCGCCTGTTGTTGCTTGATCCCAATAACTCGGTTCGACTAGGCCATAAGCGCTTCCACTAACCCGGACTTTGCCCCCGTGGGGGAGTATGGCCTAACCTTCCTGCGATGCAAGAAGAGACCCGTTGATATCTATCGATAAACATTATTATATTAAGCGGTAGTACTTAGTTAGCTGAAGACAGGGCGCTATGGCGCTCATTAGGGGAGGGCTATGTCCAGCAGTGGACTATATACATAATATAGCCTGAAGAAGAAGAAGTTAGTTATATTTAGACCTCCATGTCCTGCTGAAATATGAGTAGGTATATTTCGGTAGGACATATTTATTATTTGCATGCGAAACGGTTAGGACTATTCTTAATTATAGTGAATCTTAAACTTATAATTACAAGCACTGCGATATGTTATGACTTTAGGTCAAAATATTCTTTAATGGAACAGAAACAATTGCCTATAAGACATTTAAAAATACGGTTGTTAAAACTAAAATTGAGAGAATTTTCCCTATGTGCATATACATATATAGGTATAATAGTTACATGAAGTAACTATTATATACATCTATGCAAATAAATAGGTTAAAGAGTTTTCCTTTCCTATTAAACAATATTTGTGTAGTAAAACATTCTAATCATTAAATTAGAATATGTCTCTTGTAACATGCTACCATTCTAATAGCGGAAGAACACTTCAGGAGATCGTGGGTTCGAACCCCGGGCATGACCAATACGAATGACTTTGTTTTCTAAGTTTTAAAAGTATAATTTGTGAATTTGTACTTCTAACTATATACAGTATCACTCGCTTACGGTGAACAACAAGACAGCGCTTGAAATTATCAATCCGCGGTGGGCTCGCTTGGTGATTAAGCATAAACTCTCTCTGAAAGAATGCCCATGCCCTAGTATGACGTACACAGGGTGATTTTGTATGCTATCAGTTGGATTGGCACGATCCTCTTTCTAAAACTCGCATGAACGCATATCGCATATCGACTCGTCCGCCACAGACAGTACCTTCCCTTTCAATTGAAATCTTTCCATTCTACGTTTGTCGACCATACTGTCTTTATCACCTTCTTTAAGTCAGCGCAGAGGTCTAAATACCGCTGGACAAGCAAGCGCTTTATGATGATAAGTTGTGTGTTGTTATGTTACATTGTTAGTTAAATACCAAGTACCTGTCCTTAAGTTTATACAGTGTAAGTACAGCTTTCAAACCACCAAGCCTCGCACTGATGGGCGCGTAATTTTGGTGATAATGTCTAATGCATAATCTTTCGTTTTACTGCTCTGGACTTAAGATAGACCAGAAAAATCAAGAAGGCCTGGCTGCCACCTACCTACTTTTGATTGTTATTTATAAAATGTACCTTCTTGATGAGACAAGATCCATATTAAATCGCAGAGCTAGCTATAATAAGAGGTGGGGATGGAACTGGCGATGAATAAAAGAATCCATTTATTCATCGCCACATCGCTATCGGCTGAGGGCATGACCTAGCGCACTCTGCGTCAGGTTTTCGATCGGCCTACCTTTGCATCTAAGTACTCAATGAGATTATTTATGCAGCGTCCAGTGGCACCTAGCCACACTAGATAGGTGAAGAGGCCAGTCGGACGCTGCAGTGTCTGAGACATTATTTTAAGCCGCTCCGCTCTATTTATTTATGCGAAACTATCCTACCACTTTTTCAGTTCACTTGATCTTCGGACCCAGTTATTACACATGACTAAAAATTTGTAGAAAGCTTAATCTTATGTAAATGCAACTAGCTGTGGGGGCTGTCAAATCGCAATTTTCACTGGCTTACTCACTACTGAATCACCAGGGCAGTTTTAATTAAACTAGGAATTTGAAAATGAGTAGGTAATTGACAAAATCGGAAGTCATTAAAAATATACAGGATGCCCGTGTAACATAGGGTCGTAAGTTGAGGGAAACTACTTGATCCCTTGAAGATAGAGAAAAGGTTTTTAAGGAGACCTCCCATGTACGTTTGCATTTACAGATTTTAAAAACAACGGTAAAATCAGCAAAAATATAAATTTTTGTTATAAGCTAATCAAATCAATCAATCATTATTAGCGCTTTATAAAATTACGAGAAACAAAGTAATAATTTAAAATATACAGGTTGACCAGATTATACAGCGTGTATTGAAATATTAATTACCACGATCCGAATCCGAATCAGTTATAGTTAGAAAAATAACTCTGTTAGGATACCTCCTCAAAGTTATGTTATTCCTTATACAGAGCGTCCCAAACTTATGGGCCATGAAGGGCATGAACCTTAAATATCGTAGATAGGGTATTTTGCTGAAAGAAGACTTTATGTTATTTTTAAAAGTTAGTAATTCTGCATTCAAAGATTTTCTAAAAAATACTTGCCTTGTCTGGGAATCGAACCGACTTAAATTAAAAAAAAAACCCCGTGCTCGGTGATGACCACCCAGCCTGCTGCTGCTTCCGACGACGCTCAGCCGTCCGCTTTGTGCTCCCTGCGTCCTAATGAAACAAAATCTTTCAGAACTTTGGTTTTTACAACCAAGCGCAATTTATTACTTTGGTAGTACACCATACAAAACTTTAACCTATTGTCTTTTACACCCGAAACTTTTAAACAAATATGGCATTACACCAAATGGTCATATTACAATACTTTTATGTGGTTTTTACATCACAAATTGCAACAAAATATCTGCTTAGACCTATAAATCACGTGGGCCGTAAAAACATTTTTTTTGCGAATTGGAGAGAGTTATATATACCAATAGATAGAGCGCAAAATTCAGAATAAGACTACATTCATAAGTCATTTTGGCCAAAAATGGTTTATACGACCTTTCTACCCCAAGGTAGCGATATCCAAACATAGAGACGATTTCCCAAAGAACTAAGGTTATTGACATATTTTTGAACTTAAACTTTTATAAGCACTTACATTCTTAATTCATAATTGAATTACTTAATTTTTTGTCGGAAAATTCCAACTTAGTTTCGTTCAGATTTGCAGGTTAATTAGATTAGATTACAACTCTTTATTGTACATACCTACCAGAAAACAAAATACATTAAAAGGCTTACATATCTAAGGTTGGCAGTCTTATCGCTGAAAGCGATCTCTTCCAGAGAACCTTAACCATAGTGATTGACATAGCTCTTTGAAGTGCCAGTCTTCCTGTACCCCATTGACTTCTTCGATTGTTAATAGGGCACAAAGGTTATAGAGTGGAGACCACTAACTGGCAAACGCAGCATAGAGTGCCCACCAGCTCTCCAAGGGGAGTCCAACGCCCAGAATTGGATGAGAACGAGCTGGTCGATTCATTGTCTATAAGAGAAAAGTAAAAAAAAACAAGGCAGGAGGGACACGGGCTATGTCCGTGCTGAGGCGGTAAAATGCCCTCAGGTTTATTACCGCCCCCTCACAAGCACTTCTTCTTTTTTATTCTTTCTTTTTCAGGCTATATTAGTCCACTGCTAATGTTTTTCGCAGATCGTCATGCCACCTGGTCGGATGGCGCCCTACACTACGTTTGCCGAGTCGCGGTCTCCAAGCACAAATTTTCAGCAAAAACCAGGTCTCGTGACTCATAGAGTAAATGAATGGTACAGTTTACTTACAGATAAGTGTGAGTTAGTGCAAAATCAAACTTATTTACTTGTATGGTACTACTTAATATTCCAAACCTAAGTACCTATAACTGAGTGATTGGCAAAAACACCGGTCACTTCCTGTTGACAAGGTTGGATATTTTAATAAATATCATAATTCCTTCACTAGTATAAAGTACAATTCTAAGGTATTGACTGACGCATTAGAAAATGCGTGTAAACACGCCATTTTCGAGTTTCAAATCTCAAACTGGCGATGTTTATGTAAACAATGCTCCAATTTAACTGTTCTCAGCCCACCTAACTTCCTTATAAATTATTAAGTGAATTGAAAATTGTTACCCATGTGAATATTTTATGGTAATAATTGTCTGGTCGTTACTTGTTAAAATGTAAAGTATGAAATGGCATTTTCTAAGCAGATGATTAGTCAGAGAGTGCAAAAGGGAATGACCGGCGCGGTCACGCTCCGGAAGCGTCATCTGCCATTAGCCAACACCTGCTGCACTCCTTCGGTGCCTACTGTAATTAAACGCTGCTAATTGGACCTTGAAGAAGTTGCTCCGAGCATCCTGTGACCCCCAACAAGAGGGGCATTCGATTCAAATGCCACTCGGAACGATCACGTTTTGTCGAAACAGAATATCGAGTCATCGGAATAATTAGCACTGTATAACTGTACAGCTATGAGCTGGTTTCCCATTTATAACAAAGGAGATTCACTTAACGATACTCATGAGAGAATTATCTGCCAATCATAAAAAATAACTTTGATTGACTTTCTCTTGTATTACGGACTCGATATTAAAGTGCGCCGATGTCTGTTTGCTACGGACAGAAATAAAAGCTATTTAAGCTATCTTATCAGGCGATCGTACCACCGGCCGAGTTCATCGAGTAGGAAGATCGCGTATCGCGACCCGCGCATAACATCGGTGACCCGATCTGGCTCCAGCACCGAAACGCCACTCAATCAGTAACAACTGTGCGATTTCTCCACGCGAATGTCACGGTTTCGGGCGGTGAGCGATAAAACCTAATTCCCCGTAATCCGACGCCAATCATCTATGTAGATCACCGCCGAATCGGTGGTCGTGTCGTGAGAACGATAAGGTTCGAGTGAGCAGGTGGTTCCCTCTCCCCGGCGGGTAACTGTTCCATCATCAGCAGCGCGAGCAAGCTGCACTCCCGAGACGACGTCGACAGCCCGCGCGAGCTACACGCGCAGCCGCAATACCCGCACTTCCGATCGATATACCGGCTACAGTTCGCCAAAGCTTCTACGCGCCATTTGAGTGACAGTGAATTTAAATAAAAAAAAATTCATTACATACAGTGGACCTGAAACGATTTTGTTTTAAATATAAAAGTTGCCTTGCAGACTTTTTTTCGTAGTAGACTAGCATTGTTAATCGGGGCAGATAGCTTTAACGGTCGGCTCGGCGCTCGAGTGTGGCAGACCGCAAGCATGACGAGTGCTTCTGAGTGCGCGCTGGTGCTCCTGTTGCTGGTACGTTTATAGACTAAACTACGTATAAGTATATCGGTCCTAGGTTAAATATAAGTGACTGCCTAGTTGGTCTAGCGGTAATCGTGACAGTGCCTATGGGTTCGATTTCTATTGAGCCATACATACTCGTAGATTTGTACAGTGTCTGTAGGTTTTCAAAATTTGTGTCGCCCTTGTATCTTTATTATAATACAGGGTATCCTAGTTTGAGACTAGGCAAATGTGTTCGTTGTGTGTTTTATACTATGTATATTATTATGTTAATAAGTAGGTACATACATTACATTTGAACTAATTTTCTTAGTCTGGGTGTATTTCCATGTATGCATTGGTTACCATAACACTGGATATCCTAGTTTCGGACCAGGACAAGAGATTGTGATGTGTGGAAGTTATTGTTGTTATTATTCTTACTTAATGTGTGAATATCTTAAAGCAGCTGGCAGTAGAGTGCTCAATCGTAACACCAGGGGATAAGGTTTCCATATGTCATGCTTAGCAAAACATGCAAAGTGTCATGGAAATTAAGAGGCCTCTATCTAATAGTGGGTGAGTTTAGCGGACTATTGAATGACGACCACTGATACTAACCACGAAATGAATAAAACGTTATTTGTAAATAGTAGGCACTTTTTAAGCCACTAAGGCTGATTTTAAAAGATAGGCATAATTAATAGGTCAGTTTTGCATTAATTAACAGCGCATTTAACGACTTTATTCTGACTATAACTAGAACTAACGTTACCTCAAACAATGTGGCGTGTTCCAATAGTTACATGCGGGTCTAATCATCGATCGATTCTTGTGATTCGTTCCTCCTTGTTTACCGTTAGACTCTACATCATTTCGATGTTTCGAAAATGGTGAATACCGGGAAAGTAACCGGTATTTTTATGTACAATCTTTAGGAATTCAGCGAAAAACGGTGGTAGTTTCCATATAGTTTACTATTGTAGTTGACCTTGATTCTCCAAATCGGTAACGAGCCCTTAAATACTTAGCGTCTATTGTCAAAGAGGAAAAAGTAAGCCATAGAACATCGGAAGTAACCCAAGCATTGTTACGGAGCGATTTGAGACATCTTGTCCAAAATTAAATTTCACGCTCGGCAGATTTGTGATAAGCGCACTAATATCGATTAAATGTGACATCGATTTCGCCGTTGTCCAGATCTTGAGCTCTTTGCCTTGTGCTTTCATTTTACGAAGATGCTGCGATTTTGTTTCCCACGAATGACTTTTTTATGTTTTAGTAAGTAGGTGGTTTCTTATACTAACAACCATAACAAATTACTTGTTGACTTCTTTAAGTTGTAAATTCTGGCCGGCATGTTGTAAAAACTCAGTTTTACTTAAAACAACATCAACCAGATTTACTTTCTTACCTAGTTTGTAAATCTAATAAATTCAAATCTAAAGAAACGGTTTGACTCGCTTTCTGAAGCGTAATTAATCCTTAATTACGGTAATTAACTTTGTTCTCATGGGACGCAGAAAACGTTTGCTACTACTCGTATGCAAATGATTTATCGATAGGCGGCTGTAAATATAGAGAACCAATAGAATAACAGTTGTTTTAGTACTTATTGTCTCTAGTAGTACATTCGCTGCTGTTACATACGGTACATTGGAATCATGCGTAAAAATGATTGATGCATGTACCAAAAATCTCATCTTTAATTACACAGATTACAAGCAGTCTCCGACCGGGTAGCGAAATAGTGGGTTGATGGATGGACGACTGGTTAGGTTTTGAATGTTATTACTTTAACGTTTTTTAAATGTGCGCATAATTACGCCGATAAAACGTTAAATTAAGGTTTAAGTCGCAAATTTTTGTTAAGAGAAAGGCGTCGTCGTCGTCCCCTCTTCTGGCTAAACGGTGGATTGCAGAAACGTGAAATTTAGGGCAGTAACTTAAAAGGAAAACAGCCTTCTCACATCAAAGGCTTTCCAAGTCAACGAGTAATAGACGATCGACCTAAAAAAAGAAAAGTTCTTAAAAATTACTTTGATTAAATTATTAGTTCTTAAGAGCAAGTAAAAAAAAGTCTTATTCTTCGGTACCCTCCACTGCGCGTGGCCCGACATGCACTCGGCCAGTTTTTAAATCCATCGATCGATCTTTGGATCGTAATAAGTGGAAAACGTTAGTCTCTGCCCACCCCTCAAGGATACAGGTGCGAGTATAAACTGTTTTACTAGCGTGAATTTAAAATAACAGACATGTAATGTGTGTTGTTTTATTATTCTTCTTTAATTCACTAGTACTATTACTTGTGCAACCTGTGCAATGCTTTCGGAAATTATAATCCGAAATATGTGTCAATGTATTTGTCAATTCCTTTTAGGTTTCTTGTTATTGTTATAATTGAAGCATTTTACACCTGTCTACACTGAATAGTATTGTATTAATTTATAACAGAATGAACTCATCCATAACCACATTAGATCGAACCAACTACGGTATTTAAAAATTCCGCAAAAGCTCCGCAACCGCAACAGAATAATCTTGTGTAAATAGCATGCATGGAAAGGTTGTCTAATAGAGATCGTTTTAGCGATAAGACCGCTAAATGGATACCTTCAGTGGTTGTGGTGTTCTCTAGCCACAATTTCAACTACTTTCCTGTGAGTTTGAAACTAAAATGCTACTGAGTACTTACCTTGCTTCCATTCATTGATTGCTACTCTTAAGATGATCGCGCAAGCCACGAGATAAATCATACACATAAAATACTTATTGCTACACTACTGTCACTCCTGGTAGAATCGGTGCAAGCACTTGATCGCTCCAGTTTCAGTGATTATGAACGTCCTAAAAATAAAAAATCACATTTGCAGCGATGCAACAATAAGCTTCCGTAGACACTAAACAAACAAATTCAATCTGCAATTAAAATATAAATATACCTACCACATTTTTATAAGAAAAATAATTATCGAACTCTCCAAGGGTTGCACCGATTTTTATGGTTTTTGGTACGTCTGAGAATAGTTCGTAGGCTAATTAATATGGCAAAACAACGCTTGCATGGTCAGCTAGTTGACCATGCAAGCGTTGTCAAACGGCCAAGAACTGTCAATAGTTTGATAATTTGACAGTTTAATCGACGGCAACGTTCGCTACTTATACTTTTATACTCCTACATAGAATCAGAACATTATAACAATTTTTATTACAATTCCCTTACGTTTTCAGCATCATTTTATATAGATTCTTTTGTGCAGTTTTCTTAAAATGTCTTAATGGATTGGTTACGTCTAGCGCCATCCCAAGCAACGGTGGTGGACATAATAAATGGCGGCATCCACGCGGCATCGCATAAGTCGAAATGAGCCGTGGAGCTATGTGCCCCGCGCACGCACAGAGGTAATTGAGCTTTTATGCGCCGCGCTCGTGCCGCGCAGTGTTGATTTTCCCTCTTAAAGATTATAGTGGAAAAAAGATGATTGGGTTTCAATTGGATTAATGGCTTAGGCTATTTGAGCCTGATGCTGTGATGCGTTGCAACGCTGCTATCGGACGATTTTTGTCGTTAAATTAGTTTAGCATAGAACGGTACCGCACCATGGATCTAAAGAATAATCAATCAATCAATCAGCCCATACTAGTCAATTTGTGGACATAGGCCTCCCCGAAGGTATTCTTCTTCTTCTTCTTCTTCAGGCTTCATTAGTCCACTGCTGGACATAGCCCTCGAAGGTATTCGGCGAAGATCAAATAAATAAATGAAAGTAAACCAATATTTGTGACCGTTAGGTTCTCATTAATTCTACTGTATTGTAGCCTTAGACCATATTATTGATGGAAGCTGATATCTATATTACAGACCAAGTCTAATGTAGATACCAGCTGTATTTTTACTTCTGAAATTTGCAACACATTTGCATTAGTATTAAGGAAAAACGATGTAAAAAACTTTTTTCTTCTGCCAAATAAATTTTATTTCAAATCATTTTCAATACCAGTGTATAATCAAATGGCTATAGTAATAATTATGATTAAAGTAATAATAATGATAATTACGAAAGAAACCTTGTAAAAATTTAATATGATTGATTTTCACAAGTTTTCTTTCAAAGTTACGTATAACAACAATGTATAACAGAGATTACAGCGTTATAACTACTAATAACTTGTAGAACTAAAAGTAATTTAATAAGCAGCCCAAGAACACTTTCTCAATACTAATAAGCTGGACTTAGTTATTAGCAGGCTTATAACATCAGTCTGTTGAAGATTAGTGCATAAGACCATAACCAAGTGTATCTCGATTTAAGTGAACTAGTATTATCGATGATTACCTACCATGCTCTTTTTTTACCACAATGAACAAAGCGAGAGACCCAGGTTTGATCCCCAGTGTGGGCATGTACCAATGACTTAGTTTAATTTCAAAGTTATATACATTTGCGAATTTGCAGTCGCAATACCACACGCAATCTGTGAAGGAAAACATTTTGAGGAAACCCGCAAATCGGTTGGCTCCGCACGTATTGACTAGAGTTTCCTGTGGGCTAGGCCGACTAAGCTGCCAGGATGGTACAGGTGCTGGGCAAGCCTACACCATCTAGAACCATGTCCCAGATACTACAGTACCAAGTGATCGCTTCACCCATCAAGTGTGAGTGAAGTTTATTTGGCGTCCCTTTGGCATGGATGGATGGCAAATTTACGAGTAAAAGCTCTTCTTACGCATTAACCACCTAAGACTAGGTGTGTAAAATTGTTAAAAATCGTATACCACGCGTACCCATCGCGTATAAGCCATGTGAAAACCTCAGACACCTCAAAAAGTTCTACCTCAGCTCACAGTGAGCGAGTGACATAAATTAATGTAAGTTAGAAAACAAGACCATTAAGTACACGCCGCGAACCCACGACCTTCCGGTAGTGAGGCCGTTCTACCTCTGCGCCACCACCGCATATGCAAAGCATTTTCAAGAATATTCTGTCACTCTAACAAAGTAACTAATGGAGTTCACTTCGCTTTTGCACTCATTACAGTCCTCGTCACACGGAGCGTAAAGGTATTCACACGATTAGAACAAATTAAGGGTTCAACACACTCGCTTAGATAAAGTTTAATTAACACTTGGGACAGTACGCGTAATTACCTACACGTGTGAAAGTGGTGACACTTCCGCACTTGATACAGTCACGAAGAAAAATCTCTTTGAAGTAAGATACCGCTTCTAACATATCCGTTATCAATGGGCCCATTAGAAATCTCATAGAATGTTAAACATATATAGAACTGTCTTCATAACACTTAGTTTACGATGAGACACTATCAACTTTGCACCTACAATAATGTAAGTAACAAGCATGTAAGTCTCACGAACCACACAATGGTTAGTATCTAGAAAAGGTTAAAAAAGAGCGACAAAATTCTTCACGGGAATTCAAGCCTCGGGCTTAGGAGTACTGTGTAACAATAACAATATACCGGTTCTTAATATTAGACTACGCCGTCGCAGCTAGATACTAGATGGGTACTAAAATAATTGTCTTCTTAAAGTGCCTCTCCATTACTGAAGGTTGGCAGTCAGTTTTTTACAGCGGTCTCTGTTCAGAGCAATTCTGAAGAGCTCCTCCGCGGTTTTAACACGCTTTGATGTTGTACAACCATGACATTTCCTATCAGGCCTCATCTTTTCATCCACCTTGCCCATCAAAACGATTGTAGGAGACGATTGCAGATCTTGTGATATATTCTGTATATAGCAAGCCGCAATCTTAATACTTAAACTACAGAAAAAAAAATATTTTTGCTTATTATTAACTATTTAGTGGCATCTATTTAGACTGTTACTTTTAATAATAATAGTATAAACGTAAATAAAAAAATGCCTGCGTTAAAAAAGCTAACAAGAGTATTCGACAGCAATTGTTGAGACACGTTAATTTTGCTAAGACTTTTAAATCGCCCAAATTTCAGCGTTTAGGTATGCAAGTGTCAAATTTGGTGTGATTACAGTGCAGTCCCTGTTGTGTAACAAATATGACAGAAACTGGTCAAATGTGAGTCGGACTCCTGCTAAAGGTGGAGCTAATTTTTCCGGTGGTACAGGACCCTTATTGCGCAAGTCCTACTCATACGTATTTTTTTTGATTGGGTAGTCATGTAATCATGTAAACGTGTAAGCATGTAATCAAATCGTCTGCTACCCTCTTTGGTCAAGATGTGATTTGCTGGCATGAAAATACTTTTATTTCCTGGTTTTGTGATGAGATCAAAGAATTATCCCAACTACTTACATCTTACATAGTTAAGATAAATAAAAGATCTATAGTCGGATAGTTGCCGCAAATCCGGTCCGTGGGAAAGTACGGATATAAATCTGAGGAAGCGACGAGCCTCTTTAGTCTGGCGATAATTTAATAGACTCACGGTTATTATTTAAACTGTGAGACACCTAGCCGTTTGTTAGTCTAGTTTTTTCTTTATTTATCCATGTGAAATCAAAACAGTTTAAATAAATCAGGCGTGGGAACCATATGTAATTTTTGTTTTCTTACTTATTTGTTAGAAGTTTGTAAGCAAACTAGACTGTCTGCCACTTTCGACGTTAATTTAGCCAAAACATGTCTTTTACTTCCGATGCGGTACACATACTTCGATATCAACCCTTTTATATGTCTCCACTGTTGGGGCACGGGTCTCTTCCTGTATGGTAGGAAGGTTAGGCCATACTCCACCACGGGGGCCAAGTCCGGGTTGATGAGTATACATACTTAACAACTCTAATATTTTATTTTATTTTATTCTCTAGGAAGACTAACTAACATATTCTCTCTTATAACTGAAATTTGTATTCAGTAGTTATTTCTGACAAATTGCACTCAATTATTTTATTTATTTATTTAATATTGGGAAGACCAACTAAGACTAATCAATTATTAATTTGAAAACACAGAAACAAGAATATCAGGAGAAAAGAGGTTGTATGTTAGTACCTAGGCAAATTAGATTATAAATATCTTATGTTAATAAAGAATGGGTAGCCCGTACACCCTTAATTTATCTATGAGAACACATGACTTAAGTCCCCTCGAAACGCATATCGGCTACATTTAAGCTTAGGTGTGCTTCCGTATAAATAGATAACGCCAGGACTTACCTTGTTTCATATATTCATTTACAATTAGGCAGAAATTTTCATATAAATAGGGTCACTATATACATTTTTGTTAAAAAGGTGTATCATACAGGCTTTAGCTTAGTAAAAGAGTCAACATATACCTTTATTTTGTACGTATCTTTCTTCCACTGATCAAAGTTAATTGTTTCATAAACATTAGTTGTATATCGACACAAAAGCCAATTACTTGTATGAACAAATCATCAACGTGCAAATTTCGCATTATACTGTATATTATAGGTAATAACTAACATTATATAAGTGATGCACAAATCGCCTAATGTTTCAGGACAATAAATTTCAATATTCATAAAGGTTAGAGTGCTGTAGGCGGTGCTTGTACTCGAATATACCTATAAAGTAAAGATCATACACTCAAAGTAGAGCATGCGGGTCACTAAAAACGGAATTTAACCTTTTATCTGCAAAAAACCGCAAGATTTGGTTGTTCGTGCGCGCCTAACTGATGTCGCTCCCTTCACGGCGGCTGATCATGACCTGGTTAGCGGTTTACTTGTCCAGATTTACATACATGAGAACTTCGAGTCAATACCTACAAACTACGTTGTTTATTAAAAAAAACAGTTTTTAAAAGCGCTCTTCAAACGCGGTAAGAATCTTTTTTCAACACCCTATAAGGTATTATCGACCGATAACAACCCTTGTCTGTCCCCAATGCTGGGGCACAGGTTTCTTGTTGTATCGCAGGAAGGTTAGGCCATACTCCACCGCGGAGGCAAAGTCCTGGTTGGTGGAAGATTGTAAGACAGCGATTTCTGACAGGCCTTACTGTCAGAAGTTTTGAAGCCGCCCATAAGGCCTCTGACATGGCTTAACGACTACCCATTACATGACAGCCGGCACCAATGGCTTAACGCGCCTTGCAAAGCACGGATGCGCTCGGAAAAATGCCACTAGCGGTATTTACGGGACGGTCACCCATCCTGCACCTGACCACGCCTGTTGTTGCTTAACTCAAGTGATTGAATCCAATCACTCGGTTCGACTAGGCCAGGCGCGCTTCTATAGGGTATTATAATATATTTAATTTAACGAGTGTTTCATCGACAGCTGCCAAACTCTCGTCTTGACACGAAATCGGCAGTAACTTTAATACTCGTAACCAGTTTTTTCTTCGTTGCGATTTTGTACCACGAACTAATAACTACAGCTATTTTGTTTGAAACAACGCAGCAACAGCAAAACCGTGTTTTATAAAAAAGATTTTCTATATTTATTTTGGCATTGCCCCTACACTGCAATATTACGTTTAGATATATACAATTGAATCGTGATATTGCATTTAGACTTTTTGTCACTTAATTCAGCTTTCTTTACAATTCATTAAGACGTAATTTTTGTTTCCATGGAAAGAAAAGTGTTCTAAAAATAAAATTTAATATAAAAAAATAAATTTGTCTATAATGCATTAAAAATTATCAGTAACAGTAGCGTTCAATCACTAATGGTAAAGTGCTTTGTCTAAATTATTTAAAACAAGACAAAAAAACTTATTGATCTACGAAATACCCAATACAAAAAAAACCATACTCTCTTTGGCTCGGTCACTGAACATTACGAAGCTTAGGGCCTTATTAATAAAAACAACCTATAGTGTGCTCGTACCGTACTTTAGCTAAAATCCTCTATTAGACATATAGTACGCTCTAACTTTTCCTTATTAATAAAAGTACAACTATCCTACTGTAACTAAAGTGCTCTTTTACGACCTGTCAATTTGACAACGTAGCGTTTTATGATTAGTTTATTCTCTTAAGTCTTTGGAAGTGTCAAAACACGCAGATCGTATAATCTATGTACCCACCAAGAAAAAGAAAAGTTGGTTTTCAACACGGATGTATACATCCGTGGTTTTCAACTTTTCGTTTGAAAGTTTCTGAAGAAGAAAATACCTTGGAAAGCGAAACGCACCAATGCATCTATCCTAACCCAGCTCCAAATAAAAACTCGCTTGTCCACCATATGCCAACAACGCATCCTTTCATATTTCGGCCACACAATGCGCAGAGGTGACGAAAGTTTGGAAAATTTGGTAGTGGTTGGAAACACCGAGGGCAAAAGATCGCGCGGTCGCTCACCAACAAGGTGGACGGATCAAGTTAAAGATTCGTCGACCTCCAAATTTTACACGGTTGTAAGAGACGCGTTGGACAGATTCCGATGGAGGCAAATCATCCGCTCCAGATGCAACCCTGAGGTTGACCACGATCCTCAGACATGAGGGACCGACCCCAGAGAGAGAGAGAGAAGAAGAAATATGGAAAATCAGGGAAATAAACCTCCGAAGGCAAAAAAAAGCCGCTGCCAGATCTGGCTAGAGGAAGAAAAGGTATTGGTGTTTGCAATTAAAGTAATTAAAAAGTCAAATAAATGTTTGATGAATTGCTCATTTTTAGGTAACTTGGTAGAAACATCCATAATCTCAAACTCATTCCGAATAGCTACATGACATAACTCAAGTCAACTTCACATCTACACAATACAATATAGTTTTTGTCCCAAACTGCGATAGCATGTAATATTTTCTTCACTTGAAGAAAATATCCTCCTCCGTACTCTTGACTTGCGTTTTCCAGTTCAATTAAATTAAGACAAATTTTATCTTTGACCTAAGCATCGAACGAAACGCTCGTGGCCTAGTCTAACCGATTGATTCAATTCAAACACTTCAGCTAAGCAACAACAGGCGCGGTCAGATGCGGGATGGGTGACCGTCCCGTCTCTACCGCTAGTGGCATTTTTCCGAGCGCTTCCATGCTTCGCAAGGCACGTCAAGCCGGCTGTCATGTAAAGCCACGTTAGGGGCCTTATAACTTCTGACAGTAAGGCCCGCCACTGCCTTACAATCCTCCACCAACCCGGACTTGGCCCCCGTGGTGGAGTGTGGCCTAATATTCCTGCAATGCGGGAAAAGACCCGTGCCTCAGCAGTGGATGTCCCCACTGCTGAGGCAAGGGTTGATATCGAAACATCGTTTCGTTTTGATATCATTTAATTGTGGCGAAATAATTAGTAATCTTAGAGAATATTCAGCAAAAGCCGTAGTAAATAGGTTTTTCATGATATTAATAATATTCACAACTAAGGTTGAAATGAAAAAAAAACCACGTGGCCCGACCACTTTATTTTAACCGCCTAACTCTTCTTAAGTATACCCTAATGAAGTATGACCGCTGACACTAGCCCAGATTCGGTAAAAATGCGTAAAACATCTAAAATTTTTCCTCTAACCTCACGTCCACGATTTCGGTTCAGTTCGAAGACCAAATAAAGAACAGTTTCAGAATGTAGCACAAAAGGGTTAAATTGCCAAGTAAAGTTTCTAAATTTACATTGCGGTAACATTCGTTCACCGTGAAAGCTACCGCAGTGAAAATATTGACTGTTTTGAGGTCATTACACTTTATGTGGTGATATGATCAACGTCTTCTTTGCGAAATAAAATTCGCTACATTTTACAGTAACGTTTAGTCTTTTATTTACGTGCAAACTAGTTTAGTGAAAGGGACCGGAGGTCATCGTAGCAAGCGGCTACGCGACATGCCTACGCTCCTTGAAAAGACATCAACGCGCTCACAGACGCTACGAAAAAATGTACTTAATCGTTATACGTAGACCATTTATGGGTGTTTTGTTCAATCCTTATCATTTTTTCAATCTAGCCTATATAAAGTTTATAGCCAGCTTGGAAGTGGGACGATAATCTCAATTGATTAAAAGAAACAATACGTAAATTCAAATTAGATGGTTTGTTAATTGTTTTACAGTTCCTTCCAATTCTAATGAATGCTCATTGTTACAGATCCGATGTGCACTCGCGCAAGACTATGATGGTAAGTAGCTTAGACAGTCTAAGTGGAGATACCGAACTGTTCCGTTCGCCTTTCGATTGAATACAATTTATTTGACTAGCTAGGAATATGCATTTCATATGACCAAAAATAAAATCAACAAGTTAAGACAAACAGTAGATACGCAAAAAAACTAATGCACCCTTGACTGAACAAGAAGCTTTTAAATTATTACAGCGGCTGGTTGAAACTACCTACTCATGGTGCGTATTAATTCTCATAGACATTGAAAAATATTCGGTTTCTACTCGTCAACACGAATACCTTTACTAAGTACTGACTACGCGATGAAATATGTCAACTGTTTTATTTTGTTTTTGCTTTTAATCATTTATTTTTCTGGATATTGCAGTTTTATTTAAATAAAAATATTTTTTAAATCTTCCACACAATACAATTGCTTGTCATGGTCCCAAACTAGGATACCCTGTGCTATGGACATTACAATCATAGTAAGTTGTTTGTACTGACGAATAGAACAAGCTCATTGTGTTTGAGCAGTTTGTAACTCCTTGCTTCCTGTTTGCGTTTAACGTATTAACAAAGCTCTGAGATACAAGTCTAAAACATAATTCAGTGGCCACGGCACCGTTTTATTTTTCGAGTGTGTGTTATGTCGAACTCGGTTTTCTTTGATAATAAACTCATAAATACATAAATCAAAACTAAAGCCGAGTATGCTCGAGCATGAATGTTCAGTGCATAAAGTAGTTTCATTTCAAAACCATAGAACTTTTATTTCAGTGACCGACATCCAGTGCACGTTCTCGACGTCGGGTTCCGGGCTACGCGACTCTGTGACGGCGCTCCTGCGCAAGCCGGAGGGGTTCCGTGGTGCGCCGCTGTTTGCCGACGATCGTGCCACGGACCCCGCCGCCGACCCGCTGTGCCAAATCCGGCCCGAACCGGACGACCCCACTGGACTACTCTACCGGCTACGCATTGCAGACTTTACGCGCTGTGGCGTGCTTAAACGCAATGTAAGTTGGATTTTTCATATAACCGTTTCTAATAAACGATTCATTGTCCACGGAGAGCCGCTGCTTACGATCTCGTTATGGATCCCGCCAAAGGATCTGATCCGATCCAAAACGAAGGACCCCACTGGACTACTCTACCGGCTAAGCATTTTTGGACTTTACGTGTTGTCGCATGCTTTACCGTAATGACGATCGCGCTATCTACTTCCAACTCATTATGCCAGATCCAGCCTGAGCTGCATGACCGCACCGAGCTGTTCTACCGACTACGCGTCGTAAACTCAAGGTGCAGTGGCGTACTCAAACGCAATATTAGGTGGTTCCAATTGTCATATGACGTATTCTATGAGCGATTCATTGATTGTTAAGTGGTGGGACTCCTGCGCAAGCTGGATGATAACAAACATAGAACAATTAGCTTAAAGAAAAGAAAGTAAGTTGAGATTTAAAGCACGCCCTCGCTCTATGTCAGACCTACACGAATGAAGTTGCACGCTACGATTACATTACTTCATTTTGACTTCGAGATATAGGTAACGATTTTATAGATAGATAGACTGCTCGACAAAGGTCAGAGAAACGGAAAAGGTATTAAGGGCATGTCAGATATTGCCGGTTATTAATCACTTATCTACTGAGTGATAATCGGTGACATTAATAAGGCGATGACATAGATCTCGCGTGCATTATTATTTGTCTTTTCTCAATGTATTTCAGTTTCTGGCGATTATCGGTGGCGTTGACTGACAAAGATGTTATTCCTAATCACAGATAGAACGTAACTCAATTCAACTCTCAACTTCGCGGGATTGGCCGCTGTTTTGCTTTTCAGTATTTTGTCGGTCGCCAGATTATTCTATTTCTAAAATCAAGGTTCATTCAATGGGATTGAATGATCTTGATTAAGTCCATTATTTTATCAATTTGGTTCTTTTAACAAGAACACAAAATCCAATCCACTTCTTACTGCCCTTGATTTTTGTTTATTTACATTTGTAACTTACAGCTAATGCCAAATCGCTACAAACTTAGTTATTTGATCACTTAAATACTAAAAAAACAAAAACAGAATCATCCCTCTTTAAGCATTCTTTTGTATTCTTCAATCATTTTCCCAATCCCTGTGGTAAATATATCACATTGCGGCACCACGCTGCGAGCGCACGCGGCACGGTCGCCTACTGCTGGCCCGCCGTGCGCGCAGCCGTCCGCGCGCCTCCGGCACCCACAGTTGCACTACCTTGCCCACTAAGTTAATACAGTCAATTTTATTGTGCACTATGCCCAAAACAAATTTAATTAAGCTTAAAGACCTTCTTATTTCGAGAGAGTCTTATCCTACTTGCCCCTGCAGGAAACGTGTAGGGTATAAAAAACGATAATACCCATATTGTTTCTTGGAGGGGTTTCTCAAGATTTTTTTTTGAATCTTTTCAATAAGTATTATGTATTTCTTTTCGTGTGGGCTCCAAACCATTGAATTAGTTTCTAGTGTACTCTGAACTAGAGCTACGTATAGATCTCACAACGCTATAGGCGTAAAGGAGTGATAGTTCCTCAAGACAAATCTTAGTTTTTGAAAGGCACTTTTTGGAAGTTCTCTGGCGTGGTCACGAAACGTCAGGCGTGGATCAAACAGGATACCGAGGTCCCTTATCTGGAACACGCACAACACGGGCTGCCCGCCCAGCAGGTAGGCTCGCGCCTCCCCCACCCCCGATTTTCGCTGCACTAAGTTGGGAGAACGAGTAAAGCTCATCATTTCACACTTTTTGATGTTAAAATATAATTATTCTCTAAATTCCAGGCTTAGACTGCATTCAAATCTGCTTGTAGTAAGGCTTCGCAATCGGTTTCGTCCTTAATTGCTTTGATTAATTTAACATCGTCTGCAAAAAGAAGCATTTGACAGTTTTGAACTACATTAGGTAGATTATTTTTTATTAATTAATATGTTTAATAATACCGGTCCATCCATCAAAGCCGCTATTAGTAATTTGTCTTAAATAGTGGCTCTAACACGTATTAGGTATTATATATAGTCAAATTTTATTGCACCCCAGTAATCATCTGTACCTATAAGCTCACGCCTGTATCCCAGAGGTAGACTTAAACCACGTTTGTAAAAGAGGTTTGTCAGAATAGGGGCAACCCTATTCTGACAAACCTCTTTCATTTCAACAACACTCATTTAGTCGCTGCATCATATTATATCATACCTTAGCAGTATGTTTACCTTTACTAACACTTAAAATTAATTTCTAACACTATAATATTATTTTACTAGTGTACAATGTACATACGTATACAAATTCAACATGGATGACAATATTATTGCTAAGAAAAACGAGCTTCAAATAGTCACCCGATTTGCCTGATTGCATCACTTGGCCCCATGGTGATGTATGGCCTATACCTTCCTAAGGGAAGGGACCCGTGCCCCTCGGTGGAAACATAATGGATTGCTGATGATGATGATGATGTTATATATTTTCCTTTTTTTAGATCATCTTTTGACTGAAACAGTCCATTGTTGTCCAGCCAGACCCTAATACTAACCACAAAACAAGTGGAGTATTAGACTAAATTGTCATCGTCTGTTTCTATTATAGTCGTCTTTTCCGCGACATGTACCACTGACATATGGGTCTGACTGAAACAGCCCATTGTCGTCCAGCCAGACCCAAACACTAATCACCTTGTAAGCTTGCAAACAAGTGGAGTATTATGATTAGACTAAGGTGTCGTCGGCTGTTTTTAGTCGACGTCGTTTCCGCGACATGTTCCACTGACAGGTAGTTCTGTCATTTCACTCCGATAATGGCCTGTGCCGTTAGTAACAGTATGGGCGTGTGTGTGGCCTACACACAATAACCTGAGTGTACTAGCGTATTAGAAAATTGAGCTGCCTCTGCCTATACAATTTTGACAGCAGGTGGATTCGTAATTACAATAACTAACAAAAATACTAATTACCTACTGTATGCCTCTGCAATTAACCTAGGTTTAACGAGGTCATAATAAGGTGGTGGATAGGGTGGCAAGTCACCTTATCAAACCTTCACAAACGCTTTAAATAGTATAGCCTTTTTACACCAAATCTAATCCAATTTTTCTTAGCTAAAGAACTAAGCTAGAAAATTTATTTTATTTCATCATCATTTTCAGATTGTCTTATGACAATAATATATTATTATCCATGTCATTGATATTCCTTGAGTTCAATACAATGTCACCCACTTTCTTTAATAACTGTACTTAATAAACTACAGCAGCGGCATGACCGGGACACCGAGTCGATGGGAAAATTAATATCTCCATTTTACTTTTCTCTAATGACTGCCATTATAATTCAATAATACTGTAATTAAACTACGATGATGACAAGCAAAAACAGCGTGAATTTATTTTAAACTGGTCGCTAAGCAGCAAAGTTTAAAATACATTTTAGATTTAGCGTTTTAAATCCAAGAAAGTGAATCTGGATTGAAAGAAAGTTTGAAATGTTAATACTTACTTTGCGGGGGCAATATGAGCGAGATTAGCAGAAAACCGGCGAGGTTGGGTGATGGTCAAGGGCATATGGCCAACAGTGGGTACGCTTTGCTTTGTATAGATTGATAATGGGCAAAAAGCAGGCATTTATCCCAGATATCCAGATTATACGTACTGTTGTAATTACTGACATAACACCGCTTGGCAACCGGGGTTTGTTCCCACTTGACACCAACATACTTGATTTATGCAACTGGACTATTTCAGGCCTGGCTACCATAGCACAGGGTATCCTGGTTTGGGAGCAGAAGTGATGTGTTGTGTGAAATTATTAATATTATCATTAATTGAGAGTTTTTCTCTTATATGTATATATATATATATATATATATATATATATATATATATATATATATATATATATATATATATATATATATATATATATATATACACAAATAAATATATATGTTTGTGTTAATCTATAGAAAAAGCCACTACTCTATAATTACACTCCAGCCTGGGTATTACGACGGCACGAGACACGCGTTTAAAGACGATAGTCGAAAGTTGCTACTTGTGACATTACACATGACTAACTACACGTGACTAACTTCATGGTACTAATTGGCTTTTTTAAAGTTGTAGTATCTCCTAGATGATTCTTCGTCTTCTTCTTCTTTAGGCTATATTAGTCCACTACTGACATGCATGGTGGCACAACCTTAAATGATTCGCGGCGGGTCTAAAGGCTCGGGATAAAACGTTATTTCCCGACGTTTCGGCAGCGTTACAGTTGCCGTGGTCTCTGGTAGACTAACGTGACGAGTACAGTCAATAATAAAAGTTATTAAATAAAACAAATAACTAACATTCGGTTTAAAAACCTATTTAGAGGCTAAAAATTTCACCCATGCCGGGATTCGAACCCGCAACCTCTGGCTATCCGTGGCAGCGCTCTACCAATTGAGCCAATGGGCGACTCACGGCATCAGTGAAATTTCGAACCTCTTTACACTATTCTCTGTATTACGTACAGGTAGCGACATCTGACTTAAGTAAATTTCATTACTTTCAGCCCCGACTACCTACTTTGCAGTTAGGTTTTTAACATCGGAACACGGATCTGGCACGGATAGCCAGAGGTTGCGGGTTCGAATCCCGGCATGGGTGAAATTTTTAGCCTCTAAATAGGTTTTTAAATTTGTTCCTTAGCACGGGTTAGTGCATTAAAAATAAAAATGGTATAACATTCGGTTTTTCATGCAGGGATTCGTACACGTTCGCGTGTGGTTCCCACAATTCCCGGGCGTGGTGATGCAGTCAGACCAGGAGCTCATCATCATGTGTAAGCCTCCCGAGCCGACCATCATCGAGAATAAAGCCGCGGGCTTCGCTGGCAGCTTGTGAGTTCATTAAGGTTGCTTTTACATCTAATGTCCCTCTCAGACTGAGAGGGACATTAGACTGAGAGTCTCAGTCGCACATATGAACATTTTAATAATTGCGAAATAATCATTATGTAACATATGGTCCGAGATGTGGCTAATTATTAAGTAATAATTATTCAAATTTATAGTTTGCAATAAGGAAAGTAAAATCAGGGATGGCTTAGATTTATTTTTGTTACCCTTAGTTATTTGAGTTTGATAAAAAAAAAATGCCACTAATCTCATAAAATTCTTATGGCATATCTACGAGATACCTATGTAAAAAATTCGTGTCGCAGTCTTTGTAATCGAACTCCTCTGAAACGGCTTCACCGATTTTTATCACTTATTTTGTGTGTATTTGATCTATTAATGAATTGTATGCTAAATTTTACAACAACGATTTTTTTGTTTGGGGGGGGGGTGAACTAGCTTCTATGAAATACTTAGTAAGTTATAAAAATAAAAACATGTCTGAAATCTCCATACTTGTATCGTTTAGTGACGCTTCAGACCACTTTTTGTCCCACTCAGACTATAAACGTCCCACTGCGGGGCACAGGCCTAATCTCAGAGAGAGCGACGGGCTTAATTGAACATAATCTTCATTACAATATAACCCAAATTTGTACGCCAAAGGCAAAACATAGAGAAACTTTCATATCATAACATCTTGTATAATTTACCTATGTTTACAAATAAAGAAATTGATTGATTGAATTGATTGATTGATTAATTACGACGCGTGCCCACCGCGGATTGGCAATTTAAAGCGCTGAGGTATTTGAACACCTCAGATACTATGGTTTCCTCACGATGTTTTCCTCCAGCGTTAGCGTGTGATAAAACTTTGCAAATGGACATAACTTAGAAAACAAAGTCCTTGATACCTACTCGCACTGGGGATCGAACCTGGGTCTCTCGCTTCCGAGTCCATTCTTCTACCCACTGGTCTACCGCTGACACTCTCTCGCACTTATTAGGTATTTTACATTATAAGGTAAATACTTTTTATCAAGAAAATTACGACACGGCATAAATGCCAATGATACCCGACTTTGTAGATAAATGTCCCTTATCTCTTATCCAAACTCTCTCATTTCTTCTTTTCTCTATATCTCTTACCACAGGTTATGGAACTAACAGATATTTATCAAAACTCTAAAGGAGTTTGAATCTTTCCAGCCCCCACGGAGCTCGGGTGTCGGGAGTGGTGGAGGAGACGCCAGGCCGGCTGGAGTATGAAGTGGCCCTTTATAAGGAAGCCCCGCCGGTCTCTAGACATTCCAACCACTCTGTAGATTTACCCGTTGATCAGGTAAGACATTATTATTAAGGCTGAGCCAAGTTCAAAAATTCTGACGTACCTTGTTCGAAATTATCAACTGAAAGTTCATTTTCAAGTTACGTTTTCTTACTTCTCTTCTACCATGAATTTGTGTCCCTCAGATGCGATCCGGCCTATCATTTGTAAATACAAACCTTTTATGGAGTGGATTGCATGAAGAACATAGTCGCTAAGTGCAGATGATTGATTTTCCCCAGGCCGTCCCGATCGGAACGAAGCTGCAGTTGAGAGCACGCATCAATCCTGATTCCGCGTGGCGGCACATCAAGCTACTTGAAGTGGCTGTCTCACCAGATCCGGACAGACCGCACGCACCCGGCTCAGTGTTGCTGGTCAAAGACGGGTATGGGTCAATCTTTACAAATTCACTAAATTATCATCTGCAGACCGACCAAAACTCAAAACTTTAGCCTCTTCATGTGCAGTCGACAGCCATCAACGTTTACACCCGTGCACTCTACTCCGTTAAGAATTTTGCAACTACAATGTGTGCTGCCGACTGTCCTCATATAAACAAATATTTTGCAGAACGAAGTGTGATGTTGATGGGCTGTTGACTTTATTTTCGAAATTCTCATAGAGGCAAGCCTTTCATCATCGAGGCAGAGCCTGTAAAACACCATTAATGCTGTCGGTGGAATTCTGTGGAAGCCTTATTGTCTTTTGAACATTGTTTCTGCACTACATTTAATTATCTAAGCTGACGAAGACATTTAGGTCATTTTGATATATATTCATTATGCGATCAGTACAACATAGGAATCAGTACTAACAGACCAGAGACGTCGATTTCCCAAATAAACTTAAAATAAATAATAAATAAACATCTTTCGTTTTCACCCCACATGTATTAGTGTACTTAATTGCCTACTGACGAATAGAGTCCGATTTATATTTATTATGTTGAAGTCTTACATGACTCATACTCACATGACTATTAATATGTTAATAATGGAGACTAGACAGTACCTATAGCAGTATGGGTGGCGGCCTAATGCCTCGTTGGTGTAGCGGTATCACGTCTAATTACCTTGCCGTCTGAGGTCGTGAGTTCGATTCCCATTGGGAACGGGCGTAGATTTGTAGAAAATAAATAGCCTCAGTCTGGGTGTATTTCCATGTTGTCTTGGCCTGCTTACCATAGCACAGGGTACCCTAGTTTGTGATCAGAGAAGTGATTGTGTTGTTCGGAGGTTATTATTATTAACACCTAGATACATAGATACATAACCTCACGCCTGTATCCCAGAGGGGTAGGCAGAGACCAGGGACTGCCACTTGCCACGATCCTGACAGATCACCTTCGCTTCATCAACGTTCATAAGTCGTTGCATGCACGCACGCCGGTTCCGGGTACTTTTTATCTTTCCTTTTGCTAATACATCCCCTATCTGGTCGATGTATGTCCTCCTGGGACGTCCCTTACCAACCCTTCCACTCACATTCGCAATATTTATTTGTTTCGTCAATCTTTCTTCCTTCATCCTCTCCACATGTCCAAACCAACGCAACAAATAAAAAATACCTAATATAAATACCTAGATATTTACTTAAATACACAAAATTCTCCGTATTTCAGTTGCCGCAACCGTGACTTCACCTCGATCATCCCGCACCAGCCGGCACGCTACAGGGAGAGGCACAATGAGGTGTTCCTCGACTTTGAAGCTTTCCTGCTGGCGTCCATGAAGGAGCGCTCGACCCTCTGGATACACTCGCAGATCAAGGCTTGCATGGATGCCGCCGACTGCCAGCCAGACTACTGTCTCGATCTATTCGAGCCATCAGGTAACTATCCACATTCAAGCCGGAGATTTACTTGGCAACATCTGTACGGGAGTTTGCACGTTGCGGTGACAGAAGAGCTGTTACTTTTCAAAAGGTGTTTAAACAATACCTATATATTTGTGGCATTTGCCCAGCAGTGGGACACAATCATGGCTAAATAAAAAAGTTGAGTCGAAAAAGATATTATGGGATTGGTCGACTAAAGATTACAGAACCCAAATTAAGAAAAGATGTTGAAAGCAAATTACTCGATACGACCTGTATTGTGAACGAAACATTCACGTAATAACTAACTAACAAGTCTAGTGGTGAACGTCACCTCAAACTATTGGCGCTGACTAAATAAGTCTTTAGCCCGCCGTAACCATTGCGCTTTTCATTACGAATATAAGCAAGGTATTAACAAAACTCACACGTTATTTATAAAAACACGAATTCTTAAACGACTTCAAAAACGCTGATTAAAATAGTCTTAGATGGAGATTTAACAACGTAATTAACTACAATTTAAATAAAACACCTCAAGAATTATTTTAGTGAATTCGTTTTTTTATAAATACAGCTATGCAACTCGAAAAACGAATGAAAATCGGATTGCCGTTTTCCCACCATTTTTTTTCTGTGGCCGGCTGCCAACTACCTCGACTTCTACATAATTTTGAAAAAATATTATAATACCGAAGTTAAGCAAAATCCGACTTGAAATGTTTACTTTCGGTTTGCTATGTAAAAAAAAGTTATTTCAAATTTATGTAAATGGCTAGAAATACTTTACTTATAAGTTTATTTAAATAGTTTATTTTTTATAAAATTTTATATAAGTAAGTAAAAAAAGCTATCGAAAAATCCGTTGCTCAAATTCGGTAATTCTTTAAAACAACAAATGAAACTTAAAAAAAATGATGTACGGCCATTCAGGTCTTATAGTAGTAAGATAAGATAAGAATATTCTTTATTGTACACTGGAAAAACAATAGTAGTACCCTTAATTCAAATATGAACAACATCTAAGATCTGACATTTTTTTTTTGCTGTCCGCTTCCGCCAAATGCACCAGCTATCAGTTGAAAACGATTCTCTCTAGAGCTGAAAAGTATAACTTTCTATAAACCCGCTCTTTAGGTAACTTCAGACCTTCTTTCAGAGTATGAGTAATGAAAACTAACTTTTCTTTCGTTCTATCTCACCCAACGAAACAACAAACTAACTCGCTTAATTTCTGTACGTAGGAAATGTAAAATCCTCACCAGGTCACGGACGGCGCCGGCGTTCTTTGCCCGACGCATCGCATCTGCACAACGTCAGCAGCGCGGCTCTTGTTGCATCTGACAATATCACTCAGTATACACGTTTCAAGGAGAACCTGGAGTACACAGTGGTCATGCCTGGGGAGTTGTTCCATCGGACACCAATCGAGGTCACGTGTGCAACATCGATGATGGTCGCAGCGGCGCTTGGCGCGTTGCTCTTTATGTCGGCTTTGTTGGTGAGTTTGATTGACTGTGCAATGTTTCAGAGCCTCCCTTAATGTGATGGACTCCGTTATTTCTGCAACGAACCGTAAACCTAAACGAGCGTCATCATATAGTTTAGTGCCTATATTATGATTTATAGAAACAACCGCTGTGAAGAAAAATTGAGTACTTGAGGAATGGATGAAGTATACCTACACATACGTTAGCGCTTGAAATCGCCACTTCCAATGGGCGCCCGTGATTCTAAAGGCCAAACTCTCTTTACGAGAAGGCATCTGCCCTGCAGTAAGGCGTAGGTAGGTATATATAATAAGCTTTTTATGCTTACATCTCAGAGCATTGATTGAGATAATAACATAACATAACATTTACATACTGGCACATTCATTGCTTCTGGCCCCACACTAGGATACCCTGTGTCGTGGAAACCAGAAACAACGACATTACAAACATGTAAACATCCAAGACCTGGGTTTTTTTTTGTTCCCAGCCGGGACTCGAACCCGGGACCTCTTGCATGGTAGGCAGACGCGCTACCGTTACGCCACAGAGGTCGTCGTTAGATATAACATTAGATATGTTTATGTGAGAGCATATGTCTGTGTCTCACATTATGTTTTGTGCAAGGTATTTTCTGTTGACCTATCAATATTTTTGAGGCCTACGATAAGATTGTAGGAACAAGAGTTTGCAATATCTCTAGCTGGAGTCTACCTAGAGAACTTGCAAGTGCTTGTTCTTTTCTACCGGAATGTTGGCCCGCGGGCCCTTTAATAGAACACCAATTCATGGCTTAGGTACTATCACAATTCTATGTAGGAACATGCCAAAGTAAATTATGATACAGGTTAATAAGTAAGAATACTAGTTGTCACAATAAATTGGAGTTTTATGAAATGCGGCGACTGTCCTTTCCTGCAGATGTGTTACCTGGCAACGCGGCTTAATGCGACCATGATGAAGCAGGGCAGCGTCCACGCGCCGCCTGGCAAGAGCTTCGAGCAAATCCTCCGTGAATTGGCGCACCATTCGTTACCAGACAGCGGGTACACGGGCCGTCCTACCGTGCAGTGACCAAGAATCCGTGAAAGGACGTTATAGCACGGTTAATTTCAAAAAGTACCAGAGAAACTATTCTCGATCACACAATATTAGATACCTAACGTCTATGTTTAGTGTGCGAGCTAATAGTTTCTAAAATTCATTTTTATGCTATCGTACTTATATGTTACAAGGTGTTAGCTGTTAATCTAATGTAAGCTGTGCAATTTTGAATCAGTATTAGAACGATTTTGCTTTAGGAATTCGTAACGGGTGTCCGTTATGACATGGAATTCAAAGAAAACACAATTTAGGTACTTCGTATTATTCATGTCGTGCTTGGTAGGTAAGTAGGTAGAAGTTACCTGAAATGGAGTAGTTATGTTATTGATTAAGTTAAAGACATCTTTATTGACTAAAGTAGTTGTATAATAATGTAAGCAATTAATTTATTTTATTTATTCTTTCTGAACTTATGACTGAAAATTTTGTTCGCTATATTACTCCAAGTGTTGGTAATCTCTGACTACGAATCTTTTTCAGTCATGACCATCAACGAACTTGATATAGATTAATTTAATTTTATCAATAATTGAGTTACTTTAAAGTTATGTTTGTGAACACAGTGTATAATAAAGTAGTAGTTAAATAAAACAGTCACTAGTTTTTACTTTTACTTCTTCCGGTCGATGCTTTGACAGACTCACTTTGACAGGTGTTTGACAGATGCAGACAGATTAGAGTGACACAAAACAAAACAACTTGTTACTTTTGAGGTTATGTTGTTATGTTGGTCATTTATTTATAGTTCTTTTCGGGATTTACGAAGAAAAATGAGTAACAAACGACCAAACAGTGAAGAAATGCGAGAAGCAACCAAAAGATCGAAACATTGGTCACTAGGCTTGCTGGACGCCATGAAAGACCCAGAGTTTATAGTGAAAGAAACTGAAAAAGCTGTTGTTATTCGCGATAAGTACCCGAAGGCGAAAATACATTACCTAGTGGTTGCCCAAGAGAATATCAACTCTATTTACGATATAAACAAATCCCACTTGGGTCTCTTAGAAGATTTCAAGATCCTCTATGAAGAGCTAAAGAAACTAAACGAAGGTACTAAACTAAGGGCAGGTTTTCATGCAGTCCCATCGATGCAAAGGCTCCACATGCACGTTATAAGCAACGACATGATTTCATCGTGCCTTAAAACAAAAATCCATTGGAACAGTTTTACAACAAAATTCTTTCTCCCACTTGACGGTAAATAGATGTTTATACTTTATTACAACACTGCCAGTTTCCGAATTAAGAGTTTCAGTAGCTAGTCTGTCACTTCAGATTACTCTATATGAGACCGAAAGTACTTTCGCAAATCAGAAATATATTGAATGAAAGTTCTTACATAATTACCTACTTATAAAAGTATTTTCAATCAATTTTAATCTTGTTTTCAGATGTTATAAAAGATCTCACAGAAAAGTCTGTGATTAAAAAACTTGATCCAAATTACCACAAAAATCTTATGGGAAGTCAGTTAAAATGTAATCAATGTAGTTTCATAGCAAAAAATATGCCAAATTTGAAAGAACATCTACTAACACATTAAGGAAATAATTTATTGTCATCTAAATTGCCCAATTTTTATTAAAACCATCAGATAAGAAATTGCACTATTTATTGCCAAAAAATTTCATAAGTCATCAATGTCATCATGATTATTATTAAAAGTGCATTATCACTACTATGATAATTAATCTTCACTCATGTGCACCATTGGATTAGGTCTGTACAAGTGCTTACTAGCAACAGGGCTTTCAGCATCTATTGCTGAACTAGAGGAATCACCACTTTCATTAAAATCTGGTGTATAAAGTGCTTGATTTCTTCTCTTAAATGTTTTCTTTCCTGTGGATACAGGAGTACAAAGTAGTGTACTTTTACCATCAGACAAAGAACTAGTATCTGTACTACATGGAGTTAAATCATCTATATCTTCAGATTTGTTATCTAAAGTTGGAGTGACAGGAGCTGGAAGGGAAAGACTAATACTTTTCATTGGTGTCACCACTTCTTTTGGCTTAAGAATCTCTGGAGAAGCAACTACTTTGTCAGACTTGCTAAAAACCACAGGTTGCTGCATTACCCGTCCAGTTCTAGCCATGGCCACTTGTAGTGGATCATCAATGCCGAGCGTCTCACACAATTTTACAGTCTGTGGATTTAGCACTGGTTCTACTGGGACTCCCGTTGGCGAGTTTGGTTCATAGACTGGTGCAGTATGCACAAAACTGTTTTCTTCTATTTTCATATCACCAATAAGAAGTCTGATTGCTTCCATTTCTTCAGGTGTTGGCATGAAATTGTACCTGAAATGCAAAACAAAAATATAGGTCGCAAATAATACAATATACCTAGTATAATATTATTATATAGTAACTCTAGACTTGTATTTTACCTCTCATCACCCCCAGGGCCAGGCAAGTGTTGGTCAATATTCCTAACAGTTAGCAAATGATTGGTACTTTTCAGTATGGCCAACCATTCCTCATCATACTTCAAACATTTATCACCATCTAGTTCTACAGGTGTATCCAATAGCTGCAAATGCCGTCTTTTCGGTAAACATTTGTCCAAAGCTAAGAACTTTGTCTCAGTTTTGGAATCACCATTGTCATGCTCTACTATGGCCACAAACTGACAATGTAAATGGGCAGCAAACCAGTAATCCGGTTTCAATAGTTGTAGCAAACGTTCAGCTGGTGGACTCCCCAGTTGATTTGATTCTATGTCATCTCTGAAATAATAAAATGGTGTGTTACGTTAGGTACGTAATTCAATTAAAATTTATGCTTTGCTTTAAAAAATTATGATTGTGGAAGATGATGCTGCACAAACAAAAGCTTTCATTCTTGATGATGTTAATGAAAAAATTATTAATTCTGAGAGGGTAAAATTTTCTACATCCTGCAAATGAGAAAAACTCTGCTAATTAAATAATCTCGTTTTTGAATATTTACCTGAAAAATGGTTTTCTTCTCAACAATTGTTCTTTATCTCCATAGTCTGTGATACCCCGAGGCCAGTCATGTGACAACATGACATGAACCTTCTCCTTCAGCTGACTCAAGCGGAACACATCAAGTGACCTTATATGGTACACTGACCGCAAAGAGTTTTGGTTATATGGAGGAGTCTCCCACAGGCCTTGCAGGTAGTCTTTACCCTTAAATATTCCCGATAACCCTGTAATAAAGTTGTAAACATATTTTTTATAGTGTCATAACAAAAATATTTAGAAGTACATAGATAGGCTTGGAAGCTAAGTTATGTACAAAATCCTGACATTCGCGATAGCAATCAGTATGGAATTTTGGAGTAAAATGTATGATTGGAATATTCAAGGAGTTGGTTTGTGTAATATAAGAGCAGGCCTGTATCCTAGAGGTAAACATGACTTGCCACTTGTCATTATTCTGACATACCTTCACCAACAACTCATTTCATCATTATTGATAATGTTGACATGATTGAAGTGTTTTTACTTACACTTAGGCCGCAGTTAGGCCATTTTAAATAAGAAGCGCTGAGGTATGTTAATATTTCAGATGCTAGGGTTTTCTTCTGATGTTTTCCTTCACATTAGTAGTATTACTACTATAACTTCACAAATATACATAACATAGAAAAAAAAGTCATTGGAGTAAGCCAGGATTTTAACCTACAACCTCTCAATTGAGAATACTTCCACCACTCTAAGTTTATAATGAAGGCCTGTTTGTTTTATGTGGCAAAACTAGTTTGCCAAAGGTCTATGTATACATACAAATAATGTTTTATTAAAGAAAGTAGTAATGTAATACCTCCTATCCTCAGGTCACCGACTTTAACAACACCAGACCTCCCAATGTAATAGATGTTTGGAGCTACCCAACCTCCATATGGTAGTTCTTGCAAGTAGTTTGATGCTTCGTGATTTCCTCCAATAAAAATTGTTAGAACAGGTGCTCTTTTTTCACCACTGTAGTACCTGTAATATTTATAAAGGCTTAGGATCCATTGTTTAAGGTTATAAAATTGTGAGTATAACACAGTATGGACTTACTTGTAAAAAGTACACATATTCTGGTACTTCTCTGGCACTGCCATAGCTTTCAGATCATTCTTATTACGTACAGATTGGAAGTCTCCACAACAGATGAGAAGATCTATCCGGAAACCTTCCTTCTCCTGAAGTGTTTCGACACATTCATAAATTTTGTCCAGTTCACCGTGGGCACAACCTTCGACTGCGATTTTCATGACGATGAAGCAGGAGCAATAATAATATCGACAAAATCGTTAATATTCAATACAATGTTTTGTATTTATCGACCAAAAAGAATTTGTGCCAAAAAGCTTGTTTACTGTATTGAAGTGTATTGATTGCAGTGTGACCAACTTCAAAATACGAATCCTGCCTTACATAAGCTGAAAAACTGCCAAAAAATGCCCAATAACACCAAAGAAAATGCCAAACAAATGCCAACTTTAATTAGGTACCTACCATTATGAAGATGCGTATGGCCTGAAAGGTTTCTTTATTTGTGGTCACAAAAGAAAACATTTTGCTAGATACATACAGAATATTGTACTTTTATTGAACAAATAAAAAAAACTTTGCAGTGTATAATAATGGTAGTAAGTATATTTCTTTAATAATGATTAGGTACACTAACTCACCGATGACTGCCCAGTGCCCACTGTACCTAGACATATTCTTCGTGTGTTTGTTAGTGGTTGCATGTTCTTTTAGAGCAGACAGTCGTGTAACTAATTTGATATTGCAGGCTTTACAAAACGCAATATCTGGATCGTCTTTGGCTTTAGATATCCATGAAGAAAGCAATGGATCTTGTTCCCACTCCGGGTGGTACGACCGTTCGTTTACTCCGTGTTCTTTGTTAAAACAGTGTCTCTCAAAACCAACGAATAACGATGGCCGGTGTCTAAGAGCCTACTCTGATTTCTACCTGACAAACAAAACAAAAACGAACGAACTATGCAAACTCAAGAGGCAAAACTCTTACAAAACTCACTGCTGCCAACATTAGAACTAATGTAAGAAGGTGAATATCGGTTGAGTCCCCAAGAAGAGGCCGCGTACAGTGTTACAAGCATTGCACAAATCAATGTGTTTATATATCGACAGGGTTACATGCCATTTTTATTTTATGCCTTGCTTTATAGGGCTTTAGTATAAAACTGCCGAAAACTGCCAAAAATCATGAACTGCCACAAAATCTGCCAGAGGTTAAATTAGGGGTCGAATCCTGCCCAAAAGGCAGGAAACTGCCACATATGGTCACACTGATTGATTGTCCGTGGATTGTCCACAGGACTTGGCAGGACAAATCTAAATATATTTATTTTTTCTTTTACCATCACACAGACTATATAGATATTTGATTGACGTTTGTCTATTGTGTATCTACCTTCTCTCTGACAGACGCGGTGTACGTTCTGAAATCTAATTATTTGTAGAGTGAACGAAAAAGATCTAATGGACAACAACGTTTCATAGAAAAACTTGTAGGTTGCGCGGTGAGAGGGTTCTGTGTCTTTTGCATGGATTCCTTCTCACTGCGGCATAACCGGTAATGAAAGGGCTGACCATCTCGCCAACGAAGCTGTGGAGTGTGGAGATTTGTTCCCTGGAGTGAATCTCTGGAATGACCTTAGCACCCTGCCTAAGGCTTATTTACGGGAATCCTGGAGTACGGTTTTTTCAGAGGATTCGTCAAAAGGCGCTTTCTATCGAAGGCTGAATCCTCTTATTTCGACGAAACCGTGATTCAGTTCTGTCAAGCTTAGCAAGAAGATCACTACCATCTTGATCCGCATGCGCTTGGGCCACACATGTACTCCTGCCCATCTTGCTAGGCTTGGCATCGTGTCGGACCCTGGCTGTACCTGTGGGGCTGAACTGGGAGACTTAAATCATTACCTTTTCTCATGTCCGCGGTATGATCATTCCTCATTTTTTACCTCACTGATTGCCCTCGGAGTCCCTTTTCCGTCCTCTGTTTCCTGCCTGTTATATAATTTTAATGTAAATATTAATAAATGCATTGCAGATTTTTTATGTAAATATGATGTAAAAATTTAATATTATTGTGGTGTGTAAACTATCTTTTAATTATTTATTTAAAATATGTACGTAATATAAGTATATATTTCATTTGTAAAATTAATTTATAAGCAACTGATTTTATTGCTTTTTCAAAAATTCCGTCCTTCATAAAATAACCGTTTCCCTACCTTAACTTGACACTGGCAAAAGCACAAACCGTGCAGTGCCATCATAACCATATTAAAAAAAAAACTTGTAGGTACTGTCGTTATAGTGCGTTCACATTAACTTGACGCGTGAGAGAATTGGTAGCACTGAGATGTTTACTGTTACCATGTTAATTAGGAAATCATTCCCATTACTTGGGGAAAATAAAAGGATTGAGGGCTTGTTTTACCATCTTCCGATTAGGTCCAAAAACTAATTCACATGTTATGTCCTTGTTACCAATTCTCTCACGCGTCAAGTTAATGTGAACGCACTGTACCTTTACACGTGTGCGCTCTACTATGTTACGTCAAGAGTAAATTTGCAATTAAAATGTAATGACGACAGTTTCTGAACAATACCATTGTGTTGCCATACTAAAAAACAATAAACCATATAACGGGATTAGTTTAACGTAATACCGATGCACAGTTAAATACCGTTAATTAAATACCGTTCCGCCCTCCTATTATGTAGCACTCCACTCTATCGAGTGAAGCATTTAGACGACCCCTAAGTGTAAAAAATGTATGCATTTGACAGCCGGAGTAGCTTAAAAAAAGTAAAAACCAACGTCACTCAACTCAGTGGACACTTACGTAACAATGCCCCAGGAAACGGATTCATTTTTGCCCACAGACAAATAGATGTTTTTGCCTGTGGTTTTTGCCCAGCGAAGCAATTCTAGTTTTTAGTGGTTTCATTTGAAAAATGAAACCGGTAGGTAGGAAGAAGAAGAAGAAGTATATTTATTTACGAACACAATACTAAAACCGAACATACCGAAACGGACTAATAACAATGAAATTAAATACGAACACATGTAAAAACAATAGAAACAATTATACGTAAAAAATAAAAATAATAACAACAATTATAAACATTTAAACAACAGTAATAACAGATATTGGTAGGTGCGCTACGTAGGTAGCGCTATATATATGTATATATATATGTATATATATGTTATATTACTATGTTAGTTAGAGAGGGGAAAGATTAAGTGGGAAATAAAGCACAGAAAGTGAATCAACAAAACATTAAAATTAAATGAAAATAATTTCTTTTGACACGACATTTTGCAATATGCACGACGACGTGTTTTTTTAACAACTTTATTTATTTTGGAACTCCTGTCCTAGTGGGACAATGCCAGCCCCATCGTACACAAATTATACAGGTACCATCGTATATGTTGTGTTATACCTATAGGCAATAACCACTACTGTGTCATTTATTAAATTCAATCATTGAATCTCGTTAATTTCGTTTCAATCTTCGCCCCAGTCGAATTCTTCGCCCCAGCAGCGTACCGCGCTGAAAGTTTTTCGGCACAATGTTTGCGCTACAGCGTCAATCGAAACTATACGTGTCAGGTCCTTGAAAAATTGAGCAATACAATCATGTATTTCATAAAAAAAACGTACCTATTAGTAGGGAAAGGGGATAAGGAGACAGACAATACCTACACCTAGAATAATCAGGACGCTTAGTGCGCTGAACTTAGCCTCGTAAAGCCCAACCTTGAAAATAACAATAATTTTTGTGATCACTTGAGGACATTGGGCCTAAGAAGGATGCCAAAGAAAAAGCAATGGCAGTCGAGTAAAAGCCGGCCAAGTGCAAGACGAACTCGTAGGTACTCAAAGGATCTCGTTACCACGACACCATCGGTAAAGTTATACAGTTAATTAATACCACCACAAAGACTGAATAATTCCAATCACTCGGTTCGACTGGGTCACGAGCGCTTCCATATTTTTATTTACTGTTAAGATTTTATTTTGTGTACCTATTCTAACCTATTACTTATTTATTAGGTTTCCGATGTCTTGGTTAACCTATACAATGACCATTAGATGTCAAGACATACATTTTCTTAAGCATTCGATGCAATAGATAATGGTCCGACACCGAGACATTAATTTGCTGTCGCGAACTCGCAAGATTCGATGCGTACCATCGCCTTGACGACCGTTCAGCGCACCGTTTTCACTGTCGCGGCGTTAGATGCAACAACTTTCGATACCATGAAACTAGGGAACCCCCATTGTACTAAGTAGGTACATACCTTTGCAAATTAAACTATATTATGTTTTTTGTGTAGGTATCTGGTATTGCCTACAAGAAAAGATATTTATTCTTATCTCATCTCCCTATACAAATAGGGATCAGTAATTTTATTGAATAGTTAATACTAATGAATGACTTTTAAGGTACCTAATTTCAAGTTTTTGGATGGGATTCGACTCGCCTTCATAGCCATCGGGTACAAGGTATACTTATCCATTACGTAAGTTTGTTATCAACCCTTGTATATCCCCACTGCTGGGGCACGGTCTCTTTCTGCATCGAAGGAAGGTTAGGCCATACTTCACCACGGAGGCCAAGTCCGGGTTGGTAGAGGATTGTAAGACAGTGGCGGGCCTTACTGTCAGAAGTTATTAAGCCGCTCATAAGGCCTCTGACATGGCTTGACGACTGCCATTCCATGACAGCCGGCATCAACGGCTTAACGTGCCTTGCGAAGCATGGAAGCGCTCGGAAAAATTCCACTAGCGGTAGTCACGGGACAGTCACCCATCCTGCACTTGACCGTGCCTGTTGTTGCTTAACTCAAGTGATCGATTCCAATCACTTCTGACAGTAAGGTCCGCATCTGTCTTACAATCCTCCGCCAACCCGGACTTGGCCCCCGTGGTGGAGTATGGCCTAAGCTTACCTACTGCGATGCAGGAAGAGTGCCCCAGCAGTAGAGACATACAACGGTTGGTATCTAGCTCAACGGAATGTACTCTTTAAACTTTGATTCTGTGTCGAACTGTTTTTGCGGCATGAACGGCCGTATTTTTTTTTTACCTTTACTTAGAAGTCAAATTTTTTCACAGCTTCAAATGACCATAGACCTGAATAATTTCCTGAGGGTCGAAATGAAATTAAATGAAAAGGTTTTATTCAAAGTAGCGCAGAAACTGCGGCTTAATGGACGTTACAATTCAAACCAGGTGTGCATGACAATCGGTCTTGACAGACAAATGGGCAACAAAGTGATCCTGTAAGAATTCCATTTTTTCCTTTTGAGGTACGGCACCCTAAAAAGTTAAATTATCAGAAAAATTACTGATGGTGAGTCTCCTAATACAAATAATTTCATATTCTTTGAGTTCAGATCAGATTCATATGTATCTCAATGTATCAAGCTGGCTGGCCGGCTGGCCCATACCACATAGGCGGATTACGCATAGTTAGTTAGGTCGATAAAGAATCGTTACTGCCGGGGAACAACCAAGGTTTGATCGTTTGTGCCGCTCTGGACTCGTCAAAAAATCAAAAAAATATGGGCCAGCCAGCCAGAATTTCAGCTTTTTGAGCTTTTGAGATTTCTGTCCCTGACGGGTTTTGGGGGCCCATTTCATACCGAAAAGAAATGTGTTGCGTTGTGTAACAGCGTTCAAAGTAGTTTCATCGACATTGACTCAATACTTTTCACCTGCAAATCTCAAATGCTCAAAAAGCTGAAGTTCTGGCTAACTATGCGTAATCCACCTATGTGGTATGCCTGCCAGCCTGACATATCACATAGATTCATTATCATTGTATTGTATCCCACTCTCCAATATGATAAAATGTGAAAGATTGTATTGCGTCATGTGTAGATTTTGTTTGTCATACAATGACATCTTGATTTGGCGCACAGATAGCTAGGCGAGGCTAGCTTACAAATTATTTAAAGTACAAGATAGAATGATAAAAAAAAGTACAACATAGAGGTAAATAGAAGAGAGAGAAGAAGAGGTAAATAGGAGTGTCGATCGATAATTCGATCATTACTTTTCAGAATAATAATGTGAATAAGAGTTGGCTATGAACAAAAAAGATTAAGTAAATGTTTATGTAGATTTATTTGGGAGTTGAGACGGCGCTTGAGGGACCGCGGCTTGGACAGTCGCTCTGGGGCATATCTCATGCATAGTATCTCCCTGGCTGTCCTACGTGGTGATACAGCCAGACCTATTGGGACATCCGTCAAATGTGACCCGAGTGACTAAAAATTTTGCTATATTATCTTTTATTAATTATACTTTATTCCACAAGAAACTTTTAAGAGGACATTACATAAAGATCTTAGATTTTTCTGCTTTATTAACCTGTTTGAGGGACTTTTCAAATATTAATTATTTTATATGTTGACGATGCCCATGGTGAATTATTAATATTTCATGCTTTATAAATTTCATTGTTAATTTCTTTCTAAATGTTTATTAATGCCAGATATAAACAACTTTTTGTAATCTTTCCAGTACAAGATTAACGACCTGGTATGTTATAAAGAACGACAAGTCATGGTTTAATATGATATTTCAAAATCGATTAACCAACACATTGACAAGTAGACTCTGCTACGCAGTAGGTACCTCGAATTATCAGGAAAAATATTTGGATGGTACTTTCATGAAACCCAGGGATGCAATCACGGAGGTTCTCCTCTAAGTAAGGCCCGCCACTGTCTTACAATCCTCCACCAACCCGGACTTGGCCCCCGTGGTGAAGTATGGCCTAACCTTCCTGCGGTGCAGGAAGAGACCCGTGCCCCAGCAGTGGGTACAAACAAGGGATATCGAAGTCCTCCTCTGTATGTTGTCTGATGTAGCCTACCCCGAACAGTCAAATACATAGGTACATATTTTGACACTTTGGAGTAACTAAATGCTTAACGGTATAGAGTGAAAACTTAGGTACGTAATACAAAGGCAGGTCCATAGAAGAAGAAAGGGGAAAAGAGCCTCCCCGAACGACGTATTCACTGCACCAGTACGTCTGGCGCACCCGGGGCAATCAGGGAGCAACAATTACGCTGACTGTCAAATTCTTTCACCACGATGGCTGGCAATCGACACGCTAAGAAGAAGATCGATAGATATGCATGAAAATTATATATATGCATCGAGTATAACCGGGTTGGTTAGCTATAGAACTAGTAGACAATCGACTAAAATGGAGAGCTTGCAAAAAAGTTGGAAACTGGAACCTGCAAAACTTTCAAATTCGTTCGGCAGACCATGTTATAGGATAATAGGATATCTAATGATTAGTGTTTTTTTTTATATTTCTGTCGAAACAAATACTCAAATCAGTATGTAACTTGCAAATCGAGTGTAACCTTCGTCGTCACACGGCTATCGTAACTTATTATATTTTATGTAACTACTTTCCTCTGTGTTATTTTATTACGTATCAATCATTTATCAATATTTGAGTTATCTCGTAAAATAATATCTACACCCTTATTAAAAATTTTTAGAATTTAATGGAATAATATTTTTTTTTCTTAATTTTTTTTTATTTTATTTATTATAAGAGAAACTAAATTTGTTTTTTATCTGTTTCTAATTTTTTTTTGGTTCTCTGTTATAATAATTGTATAACATTACTTACATTTAAGAAATCATGGTTATACTTACTTTTTTCTGGTTGTGCAATAAAGTGATATCTATCTATCTATCCATAGCAATATTCTGTAACTCTAATTTTAAGGTAAATTGCCCATTATTGTTTGACACCTACTACTCCTACGTAGGTAAGTAGTTAAACAAATAGTTTTGCTTTTTTTGCGAGTGCACTTTATGGTAGATAACGGTGAGGTCCACCGTCTAAGTATGATGTTAAACTGCGGCTAAACTCTTCAAGAAAATCAAAGCTATCTGAAGACGAGACAAAACTTATCAATCACGCGTGATTATATCAGCGGCAATAGCGCACGTACCCCTAAATATTTGAGATGGTGTTGAGTCTGACTGTTCTCAGACGTAAAGCGGTAAAGCTGTCGACCAGCGGTGACGTCAGAGCGGCCGGCCGCGCGCGCCAATAGCAGCGCAAGGCGGCGCTACGCTGCGCGCACGCACCGCCCACAATGAGGAAAACTCAGGAAAATTACCAAGAATACTTACCTACTTATTTATATGGTTTTATACACTTTTGAGATCTGTTGCATTTTCATGTAATCGTAGTTAGGCAACAGATCTCGAAAGTGTAAAAAACAAATTGCAAAACACACGTAGCTGCAGCTACAGCTCCCATGAGTTGGTATATGTGTCTACAAAACATACATATTAGACTAGTGATATATAATTTGATACGTTATTTGTAAATATAAAATTTATCGAATTGCAATGCTGTTTCCAAAAAATAGTTTGCTTCAATATTACTTTCAACGCACTATTTCCGAGCAACGACAGAAAATTGTAAGACGCTAAGCACTTTTAGTTTATTTAACAACATGGACCCCAAAAAAATCACATACTGCGCGCGCGCCTTCACAGAGCGTCTCCGTTTTTTAATAGTGCGCCAGAGAATAAGGAGCTCTTTATAACAGTCGATGCGCGCGAGCAGGGCGCACGCGCGGTAACTCGTCCACGAAAACGCGCGTAACTTTTTACATAAACTTACGTTAACCTTTTAAGTTTTTTTTTTCACAAAAAAGGTTTCGTTCTGGCCAGCATGAATTGGGATAGGGAAAGGGACCGTCCATGTGACAAGATTGAAATCAACGAAGCTGTCGGGAAGCTGCTGCAAACTTTCAACTATGACACCATAGTTCCCCAGCCGGCCAAGTAAGTGTTTGCAATTATTATTATTATTATAACTACACTATTCTAATTGGTTCTTCCGAGTATATGATCTTTATGTGACAATAATTTGAGTCCGAGATGCAGGCAGATTTAAAACAAATTGTAAAATATATCGTCCCACTGCAGGTCACAGGCCCTTTCTCAGACAGAGACTATAGGCTTAATTACCACGCGTGCCCACCGCGGATTGGCAATTTCAAGCACTGAGGTATTTGAACAGTTCAGACACTCAAGTTTCCTTACGATGTTTTCCGCTACGGTTGGCGAGTGGCATCGCTGCTTATATTTTTTATTTACCTAGGATCGAGCGATGCTAACTTTGCTATAGGAAAGTCTCAAGTGTAGAATATATTTTTATACTTTAACATAACTTTTCAGCTGAGAAATAGGACACGCGTCATCACTGATGTCTCACGGAGAGACCCTTATTTGTATTGAAATAAAGACGAAAATGTCTTACAACTCAATGGTCTTCAGGGATGGCGCGGACTCTACACTGCGGCACTAGTGTTAGGTAGAATACAGAATAGGTTAACACACATTTGACTTGTTACCATAATACCTACAAATTTTTCAAATCTACTATTTTAATAACCCTAGAATGTTAGCTTTTCATGAACCTACGAAATAGGTTATAATAACATAATTATATTATCTCAAATGCCGAAACTGGTGCGCAAAGATAATTTGACAGTTTCGTAGCACTCGCGTAGGACTTTGTCGTAGCCACGTCGTAGCTGCTAAAACAATGGGCTTAAAAACTGCCTAATGCTCACTACAGATGTTGTCACCACTGTTGTGTGTACCATTAATTTGAGGGTTTTGCATAGTATTCTTGTAAACAAATGGTTTTGTGAATTATCATACAATGAATTTTTGTGACACGTTGTTGCAAACATAGGGAATTCATAGGCTCTATAATTATAGATAAAATTGGAAGACTAGTAATTTCATCAAGACCATTTTCAACCTAAAGATTACTATGGACGCAGTGAATATATACATTAAGACGGTTCTTAGGAACACTCAGCAGTGCTGCCAACTACAATGAGTTTTCAGTTTTTAAGCTCATTGTTTAATGAGTTTTTTAAAGCCTTTCTTTATTGCCATTATTTCCGCTTTAAGTTGGTTGCTAATGGAAAATCTAATCTAATATTAGATGTAATCGTTATACGTTCGCGGTGTGATTCGGGTTAATAAATGAAGAAGAAGAAAAACATTTATTTAACACCAAATAATTAGATAAAATACATAATTAAGCAGAAAAATTAAATACCATCAATCAAAGCAAGTATAAAGCAAAAGCAACAGAAAAGTGAAACTACAAGTGGAGAAACAAAGGCTAATAGGTCTACTTCAAATGGTTTACTTTGTATTATAACTTTAGTCCTTTTATAAGTGCAAGTTAGACACGAAGATGTCTAACATTGAAAACTACATCCCAATCAATTTAGACAGAACTAATTTTCGATTCCCTCTAGCAGAATTTTATGCAAATATATTGAATCTGGGAGACCTACTAAATGCTAGAATCTACGCTAAACATACCAGTGTTTAGGAGGCATAAAATCGCTCAAGCAAAGTCGAAAGTGGCGACGCACCAGCCGAATTTATCCGTAATATTTCGGGCGACTTTTAACTCCCTTATCGCCCAATATCGAATCATCCCTTACAATGAATCCGTTTAAAGATTTCTCAAATGATATACCTACAATCCCAAATTTCATTTATTAAAGTTGTGTGGTTCTAGAAATATTGGCGGCCAAAAATTACTGTTTGTCTGTCTGAACAACTGACTCACTCATCCAAAACTTTAACCAATTCCTTACATTTTTCCCAAATTACTTAAAAACTTGAAAGGTACAAAAGTCAAGTGTGGAAAGGAAAAAATGTGAAAATTCAAAGTTATGTGTTACCAGCTGGTGCCCGCGACTTTGTCTACCCGGAATAGTGCAGAACGCAACACCCTAACAAGTATGCAGTACTTTGTCATTCTGTTCGCTTAATTGTATGTAAAGCCGTTATTGTGTGATTGGGTAACAAACATCCTTACAAACATTCACTTTTATAATATTATGATAGCTAACCAAAGGGTCGGATAATTATTTAAAATGAAAATTAATTACTTAAATCTTTCAATGCCAAGGTCCCGTAACCTCGTCCGATTCCGGATTATACTGGAATGTCGGGTTTGGTAATAAAAAAATTGCGGTTGATCAGAAAGCTAAATGAATATGAAGATTTCTCTATATAGGCACAACACAACTTGTGTTCTAAAAGATGCTTAGGGGAGAGTGGTCACCATTCGTACGCGGGGCACATTCATACAGTTAGTATAACAGACAAACTAAACGGCACACAAGCGCGGGTTTGCTTGTCTGCATAGACATACCGGCCGCCATGTTGCTAAGCAAAGTGTCGTGCCAGTCGCACCACGGTGCATCGGCTGACAAAACGTAATGTGTTTTCGCGCGTGGTGAGTAAATTTTTTACGTAAATTCAATTCGCAATTGTAAGTAGAATTATTATGTTTTTGACAAAATTGTGTTGATTAATATTAATGTTAACATTGATTATCTTGAGCTTTAATTGTTATATTTCTCAAATTAAATTAGAATTTGTATAAAGTAGTATATTAATTTTGTGCAAGGCATAGGGCGCATTCGGACAGCAAAACAGGGGGCACATTCGTACGCGTACGAATGCTCCCCTTTAGATTTTATTAACCACCAGAACATCACAATAACATTTTCCTTTTTATGAAGTAATTCTAATTCTAACAAATCGATATATTTTATAAAGTAAGCCTTATAACTAATATTTTATTGCAGAATCATGGTACGAAAATATAAAAAAAGGGTACGCGTACCCAAGAGGTGGATGAAGAGTCCATGAAATTAGCAATTGATGACGTAATTCTAGGACGGCTGTCATATAGAAAAGCCGCGTTGCAATATAACATCAAGACATCGACGTTGGAAAGCAGAGTCAAGAAATTCAAAGATGGCTCTAACACCGATGAACCCTCACGAACATTTCATTCCAAGAAGAAAACCGGGTAAATCCCGTATATATACAGATACACCTGAAAAAATTGAATTAGAAGAGAGACATAGACAGAAAGAATTGAAAAAAATAGAACAGGAAAGGAAAGCCAGAGCCAAAGCATTGAAACGTAGTTTGAAAGAACTTAGTTCAACACAAAAGAAAAAGAAAGCTAAGCAAATAAAAAAGTGATGAAGATTCAGAGGCATCTGAAGGATCGGAATTTAGCTTGCGGGAGAGTTCAACATCTCCAATCGGTTCCGAAACGGACGAAGAGACTAATGATTGCAGTAGTGACAATAATTGAAATGTGACACCAAATAAAATCAAAGATAATTGTTTGGTTTTGGTAAAGTTTGAAAAAAAGACTTCTGTTGTTTACTACGTCGGAAAAGTTCTTAGTCATTAGTCGGGTACGGAGCTGAAAGTATCTTATCTTCGGAAGAAACCGGGATCATCATGGTTATTCTTTTTTCCTGATATAGAAGACATACACACTCTGTATATCAGCGATGTCGTCATGATCCTACCTGATCCACAACCACGAGCGGGCTGTACAGCTAGAATGGCTAGACTTTTTACTTTTGCAGTTAATTTAAATAATTATAATGTGCAATAACTTCTAAAGTAACAACCAAATATGTATGATTATTGACTTTAAGTTTAGATTGTCAAAGACTGTGCAACATACTCATCATTGAGACAGATTGTTAAGCTAAGAATTATCAATAAGTAAACTGGATAAACGATTTAATTTTTTGTTATGTTTCTAAAGAAACATTTATCTACTATGAGTCAAGGCAAATATGTTAAGTTAGTTCTTTAATAAATAAATATTTTTGTAATAATTAATAAAAAATTAACGACTTTAATAGGCTTTTTAATTACCCTGTATGAATCTACCCCATGGCGTATGAAAGTACCCCACCTACTGTACGAACGTACCCCGTACGTGGGGTACGTTCGTACAAATATCTTATCGTAGAAAAATTACTATAACTCTTTAACCTTTTGACATAATAGTTTCGGATTTTTTTGTAACAAACTACAATATATTTGTTACGCTTAGGCATATAAACTAGATAAAATCAACAATCCATCATAAATTAAAAAAATAAAATATAAAAAGCGTACGAATGGTGACCACTTTCCCCTATTAAGTTTTTTACTATCGAATCTCGCAGTTCTTAGGAGATTTTTAGTGCACAGGTTGGTAGGTGAAAATATTAGTTGACTTACTGTCAGACAAGACAAAAAATATGTAATAATGGCACGTGAGGAAACCTAAGTGTTCAAAGTGTCTGCGCTTAAGCCCTCTCTCTCTCTCTCTCTCTATCTCTAACTCTCTTAGAGAAGGCCTTTGCCCTGCAGTGAGACGTTTATAGGATACATAAAAACAAAATAGATGTAATATTCTGATCATTAGATACAATTCACGTGTTTCTTGACATCAAAAGAAATACATAGCTCCGTGAAAAGGCAAGTATGTCTACCAAGCCTTCGCCTGAAATAAAATCTCTTGACCTTTTTTACGAAACCCGATACTGAGCAAATGAGGTTTTAATTTTGATCTCGCGCACGCCTGATAGCGGAAACGGACGGCTTCCTCTAAAGCCCTTCTCAAGTGCTCGCTGATAGAGCTGGGTAGATGCATAGAACCGAGGAGTAAACGAGATAGACTTATTTCTCTTGAGTGGTGTTAATAATTTATATTATTTATGGGCGGGTCTCTCGGAACACGAGTATGAGATAAACAATATAATATGTTTGTGCCGATCGCCACAGGAGCGGCAGCTTGAAAGCTATGTCCATTTATAATAAAATATTATCTTAATATTTCACTTTAACCCGTTATTGATAACAGAGACAATATGCATATTGTCAATGGTTTCTTTCCGACGTTTAGTCGTCTTCGGTCCAGTATTTTTGAGATAAGCGTTAATGTTTTTGCCATTTTTGTGCATTTTCGTGAACAAACATACAATATTTGCATATCTAGGTACTTAACATATTGAGATAATAAGTACGTCGTGAGTCTTACACAATTAGTATGACGATGTTTTGTTGAGTTAGATATCGATTTCACCCTTTTATATCCCCCTGCTGGGTCACGGGTCTCTTCCTGCATCGCAGGAAGGTTAGGTCATGCTCCATCACGGGGGCCAAGCCCGGGTTGGTGGAGAATTGTAAGGCATTGGCGGGCCATACTGTCAGAAGTTATCAAGCCGCCCATAAGGCCTCTGACATGGCTTAACGGCTGCCATTATGATTACAAGACGGACATGTATTTCATAATTATATCTATATAAAAAATAGTAATTTCCACTCAGCGGTGCTTCGGGGTGCTAACTAGCGCCACCAATGGAAAAAATCATAACTTATGTTCAAATACGTTTTTATTTAAAAGTGAACATGAGAAATCTTAACAACTGTGACAACTATTTTTAGAACCTACAGTCTAGAGCCTAGAATCAATTTAACCAAGGACTTTAATCACTTTCCGCCAAAAACAGCCGACTTTCATGAATATTCTTTATTTGTACACTGGAAAAACAACAAATACAAAATAATTACAATGTAGGTACATAGTACACTTGGCAGCCTTAGATATTGCTAAAAGCAATAGACTGTAAATCATAAAAAATTGTTGTCACATTTGTTAAGATTTCTCATGTTCACTTTTAAATAAAAACGTATAATCTAAAAGTGAACAAGTTATGATTTTTTCCATTGGTGATGCTAGGTAGCGCCCCGAAACGCCTTAAAATAATCGACCTAATTCAGTGAAAACCCTTCATTGCACCATAGCGCTTGTCTTGGCCAATAGTTTTTCTATTATTTTTTGTTATTAGTAATTTCGCGAATTAGGCGTAAATCCTGCGCCCAAACTTATAGTTTATCTATTTTCAAGTGGACCGTTCATAACATGAATAAATTAAATGATAAAATTAATAACGAATTGACCCGGGGTCATCGCGAGCGCTTCCATGAACCAGTCTCTTGATGTACAAACGCTAATTGTATGAGTAATGTATGTTATCTCTTATCGGCCCTAGTTTATTAATTTCCTATCGACTGTCGGCGCGTTTGATCGCAATGTTTGGAATGTTCAACACCTTCAGAGAAGAATGGAGCGGAGAAGGAGAACGCCATCAAAAGCCCTGAAACTTGCGGAAAGTTGATCAGTTGATTTTTGCATTTTCTTAGTGTCTTCTGAGTGTCCTTAGAACATGATAACTTTCGGAAGCTCTACCATATTTTTTGGGCCATATTGGTGATAGCGTAGTATTTTTTTGTGTATGATATTCGCACAATATTTGTGACAGTTTACCATAGAGGTACACATACATATCAATAATTTTAGTACGGACTAGACTTTTAACTGAAGCGTTTTGTTGTTTTGACAACCTTAACTGCTTTTGAAGTCGATGTCTTATTCAAGTCATTTACTTGTTGCTTATATTAATTTTCTATGTTATTTCTTCAGTAACGTAAAAAGGGCTAAAACATTCTCGATAAAATTAGCCAAAAAATCAGATCATATCCTGGATTAAAACATTGAAAAGTAGGTTATATCCGAACCCAAAGCGAACTAACGTTACAAAATATCTGAGTATAAAACGGGAGTTACCCAGTGCAAAACCTGTCTGTGTCATGAAGGGCCCTGTCCCATATTCTGTCTATAAAATTACCTGGGTGTTCTGTCTATAAAATTACCTGGGTGGATTTTGATAAAAATTTCGTTGCCCTAACGGGAGTAGGCTGCGTCGAGGGCTTGGATGTTGATCTAACGGCGCGCGCACAAAGAGATCGCTGAGTCACTCCCGCGCATTCCAGCCGGACCCTAGCGCCGGCTCCGACAGCACCCATACATTAATAATAATAATTGCAAGAGTTAAAGTACAGTCCATAGCAAATCAACCTTACAGATTGAGCAGACGAGTATGAAGTCACATTCGATATCACCATTAGACGTTTTTTTTGCGGTTTCAAAGAAGTAAAAGTTGTTTACATTAGCAAGTAATATCCCTATTTTTTAGAAGATATTTATACTCCTTGTAAAGTATATATTGCGCTGGAAAATGTGGATATCTGCACCTCGGCGGCGTGAGACAAGCTTTATCTCCTTCCTGCCAGCGATTTGTTTCCGCGTCCTCGCACGATAGCGACGGCGGTAAACACGAGGTTTGTATGCTATGGGGGTCCTTATCGGCTGCCGGGGACTCCCCTGGATGCTCCGATACTGAAATCGAGAGTTTACCTAACTGGCCGGCTAAAGTCATATTAGTTTTTCGATGACTATTTCAAACGTATACTTGCATACTTGAGCTAGCAGATATTATTCCAGACTAGCTGACCCAGTGAACTTCGTACCACCTAACAGTCGATTCTTTAATTTTTTTTTTCTCTCCGTAAGAACCATCCTCGCACTTCAAGGAATATTCTAAAAAAAAATCAGCGAAATCGGTTCAGCTGCTCTCGAGATTTGCGCTTACCAACACATTCAGCGATTCATTTTTATATTATAGACTGCAGATTCTATTCCAGCCCCCGTATAGCCGACACTAATAAATTGAGTTAACATTGACCACGTTTGTTTGATCAGTTAGAAAATATACCTTAATAAGTTTCCTATGCATTCTATAATTATGTTCAATAATACCTATTGTAAATCTTGCTTCCAAAACTATTTCCTAAGCAGTTACAAACTTGTTATTTCGGACACAGGTTAAGCCTAGTGTGGAGGCCAAAAATCCAGCTTATTCGTAATTTCCTTGCAATTAATACATAGTACAATTGTTGAATTGTTGTCCTTGCAAAGTTACTTCTTACCTTCCTGTTACAAATCTGAACGTCTCTTATATAAGTGAGAATATCTAACACCAAAGAGCTGTGGTAACGCAGCGGTAGAACGCTGGCCCCACATTTGGTAGGTACATATACAACATATAGTATACATATCTATGTAGTGTTAGTGTAGTGTGTAAACTAACTACAAAACCATTAACATGTGCCAGCGACTAGCCTTCAGCACAGCTTCCAATCCAATTAAACATTTCCATTTTATAAGATTCCAAGAAACTAAACATATTTGCATTTCTGCAAGATCTTGCTACCCTAGATTTTCTACTAAGCACATTCGTAATTGAGTTACGAAAACCTGGGGGCTAAAGTTTTTAAACTGTGACTTTGGTTGGAACTAATACGTGGAAGACGTAAAAGGACCACTTTTCTTAAAAAAGGAATATTTATCACAGGCTTGTTAGAACTTTACGTCCTCCCATTTCTCCTTTCCATTAATAATGCCTACTTTCGGGAATTTCAGCTACAGAGAGTTGGTAGCAACAGAGCTTTCAAGCTCTGTTGTCTGTCGTCTTTGTATCCATATGTCGGCCAATATACAGACAGGACATAGGTTAAGAACTATTTTTATTCATATCTTAGGGGCAAGTCGTAAAATTGCAGAGATTTTCAATATGTATATTAATTACGTTATTGGTGGTAGTAAACATTTCGCATTCCAATGGTAAAGCGAATGATGCCTTTCCCATTTGAATGACATTGTACTGTTATTTTATTACTGAGTAGTCTACCAAATAGAGGCAAACAACAGCTATTGTCGTGTTTATATCATTCTAATGAAAAACTAAGTATGTGCGTATTTCTCTAGGGCCCGATCTAAACAACCTTCTCGACATCCATGTTCCGTGGTAGCGGGGAACAAACAACGGGGTTTGCAGTAGATTTCGAGGCTCCCCTATAAGTGGGGGCTCAAACAGACTCACAGGTGCCGCCAGGAAGCGACCCGGAGACAACGCCTCGCCACCCCCGTGTTTTCACGACCACTTCGCGGGATAACGTTTGTTAGAGGCGCTGTAATTTGAATCCAAAGATACGTCTTGTCTCAAAAGTTCAGCGCCTCTAATTTTAATTTTTTAAGCCGCTCCATCTATCAAGTAACTATATACCTATTTCGACTCTTCGAAAACGAATCTAATGCATAATAGGATAGTAACACAATAGAGGTTCCATTTCATTTGCTATCGAGTGCCCACATGGCACCTATTGGCACATCCACTGCCTTTAACACAAGATCCATAGATTTACCGGGAAGGACGTTTTCCGGGTCCGCGGCGGGCAAGCGCGGCCAAATATTGACAGAGTTGTAATCTGGTCGGCGCTCTGTGTTGGTTAGCGGAGATGCGGTAATGCGCACTGTTAACACTAGGCGTGCACCTATAGGACTTAGGTACAATCTCTATTATACACCTAGCTGCATTCTTACTCTATTGTTATAAAGATTACAATGCCGTAACATATGTCGAGTGTTAGTTGGTATGGCGGGTAGTGCGTTCGCTCGCTTGGAAGGCTTCATTACAGCCACTGTACTTATTTACTCGTGGCTGCACGCTAAATGTTATTCGCATTGGCTTGGTAAACGTAGCGCTCACCCCGTCTGCTACTAATGATTATATGCCACAAAAGCTACTAACTAGAGGAGGCTGGTGGTACTGGTTCTTAGTTCGAGTTTATGGTTTCTGTTTAACAACAAATTATTTTTTATCAGTAATAAATATCTTTTGAGCAGCAACTATCGTGATCGACAAAAAGTAAAAAATAGAGCAGCAAAATAATTGTTTCAGACCCAGAAACTTCCAAACTGCTCTGCAAAAAAATTCCAATTCATCAGCAGAACAATCTAAATTGATCAGCATCATTTGACAGCAGAAAAATCCAATATGTACATCCAAATTGTTTTATAAAAAAATGCTGCCCCATTTTCCGCTCATAAATTTATTCTGGCCAAAATTAATTGCTTTAGTATTTCTTAATGATTCGCGATACTCATACATAGTTATATATAGTTTTACCTAATAAATAGTCGCCATTAGACCCGTTAATATATAATTATATTAATTGCTTTGTTAACCATTTCATGCTGCTCAGTTATATAGCGCTAGCCAAAATCATTGTTAGCTGATGGAAGGACATTTTTGCCGATGAAATATTTACCTATTCTCATGTAAAATTTTATTTCGCGGTCGTATAGAGGAAATCTCTCGCTCGTTGAACTTTCGTTCAATGCTTTTGTTCTTTGTGGTCTGATGCCTTGTGAAACTTGAATTTTCCAAAATACAATTAATCTCAATGTTTATTATGTTCTAACAAAAACCGTTTTAACCGCAACTAAGCAATACCTACACATGGCTGAATGCGAGTTATCTAAGTAATGTAATGTAACGTAAGCCAGACAACAGCTCGACGATGCAACGTCGAGTGGACGTTATCGAGCGTTCTCGACTCGTGTGGACACAGATGCGTTCCCATAGTGAGACGTGACAAGGATCCTTGAAGAAGGCTTACTTAGAATAGCTAATTCTCCCAGAGGTTGACCACACTTTTAACTTTGTGTTATAGCAACCATTCAGCAATGTCTTCTGTCTTTCCGGGGACAAACCTGAGTGTCATTAAAACTGGAGTCAATCGGCATTTAACAGGTAAGCACTTAATATCTTAGATCCCATTTCCGTTTACCATCAGGCGTAACTGAGCCCAAAAGTATACCTGTCTGTCACACTTAATAAAATACCATTTGAGAAATTGTAGGTTCGGCACATTCCACTAACTTTATTTTACATTGCATTTGCATTTTTACATTAGCAATACCGATTGCTAACGTTCAAGGCGAAACATCGTTAAGATAACCTAGCGTAGGCGGTGTGTATCCACACATTAGTGCATTACATTAGTGCTTAAAATCGTCAATCGGCCGGCGCGGCGGTGGGAAGACATGGCGATTAAAACCCTCTCTTAGAAAAGGTCTGTGCCCTGCAACTGGACGTATATGGGCTGCTTACGTTACGTAATTTTTAACTGAAATTCCGATGCACATGCGTCGCAGAAACGATATCTCCCTTTAATGTATGTTTGCATGCACTGGCCTTCCGGGATGTAGGACTGCCACCGCCAATCGGATGGCTTTCCCAGAAGCCCGTTTATCAGCGTAAATAAGCTGTAATATTACCTACTGCAGGGTCCGCCCAGCTGGCTCTTTATAGTAGTTACTGGGTAGGTAACTGCAAAGTTAATACCAACACTGATAAAAAAATGCCTATATAAAAATAGTAGTGCGTGTGCATGATGGAATTAGAGATTTTTTTTGCACCGTGTCTTATAGCGTGATTGTGGTTATTCACAGGGTTAGGTATAATTTATCCGTTTTACTCTATATAAATAGGTAAAACTCAAAGCTCTATTTCTAGGTTAGCTTCAAAAAGTTTATTAGTGCCATCAAGATAAAAGGATCGTTTTTTGCAAAAAATGGCTCAAAAATCTGTCGATCAAGAATTAGAAACCCCACTGGATAGTACGACGACACTACTCGCGCGTTTTATATATCAAAAGTCTTCCCAGTGCAATTGTTGTAAAGTTCTGACATTCTAACGCCACAAAACGCGTGACTCGTGTCATTGTATTCTACCCATGTTAAGACTTTTCATTTCAATTCAATTTATTGCGATAAATTGCAGTAATAGGGTCACAAATCGCTCACTCATACATAATGTTACTTTCATTATACGAGACACCAAACAACTATATAACCCAACCCATAATTACCTAAACAACATATTCTTTAATACTGTCTTAAGTTTGCATACCTTTTTAAGTTTGCACGAGCACTTTACCTACATAATAAAAAAAACTTTGTTCGCATTTTCATACAAAAGACAATGAAGGAAGTGCCCACCATAGTTCCTATTATTTTATGTGGTTGGTAACAATTGTAATAAAGGTATTTTATTAGAGGGGAACAAGATACGATTTTCATAATATAATACAGGATTTTCAACATGGATTATCTCAAACCCGTTGCGCTTTAGGACTTAATACTTACCTTAGATTTTTCTGTTTGTCTATAGATTCTCTATCGATATATATAGGTTTCATACTGCGCCGCTTTTTGTGAAAAAATCCTGACATTTTCGCAGTCTTGGTCACCACTATGCCAAAATGTTTAAACCGCTTTAAAATCAAATTAGCATTTCGACATATTCTCATAATCCTATGTAATACAATACTTCTTCTTATGTTGCCTCTCCGACTAGCAAAGTTTGGTAATCAGTACTGCAAATTTATCTCTGTCTCTCGCTAGGCCAATGCTACGCCTAGATAGATTTTGTTGTAAAAATGCCGTTTCAGCAGAAATTTATGTTTTTTTTAATTTGAGGCGCTCGTGGCGTAAAGCGTGAGAACGTTTTCCCCTTAGTTATCTACCATAAATTGTTTATAGGGTGCCGTATTAAACGTTAGAAAAGTACGTAAAACCCTCAAAGTCAACATAGCTTGCATACCTTCAGTTTCTCACCCTCTCCCTAATTTCCCATGACCACTTGAGACAGGTGACATTACGTGATATCCCACCCTTCAAACAACACGGTTATCTAACATATACTGAAGCTTACCTCCATACTCGTACTTCTCGTGTACTTGATGCGATTCAATTTACGATAGACAAGCCTTAGATACGTTAATAATTACCCCAACGATACCACACTCGAACCAAAGTAATGATTGTAAACTCATCCGTCGACTACTGTTTGGTTTACGAGGCAATTAATTGTTTAATGTTGGTTGTTAAATTCACTCTCGAGATAAATGCTGCAGGGGTGGTGTTTACATGTAAAGTGTCTTTGACAAGAAAGGGGATGTGGTTTTAATAGCTGACTAATCGACTGCTGCTGATGGACAGAAGATAAATCTTAAACGTTGCCTCTGACAACATCGAAGTCAATCTTGTGATGGTCATCGTTTTAGTTTGATCTTGGCTTAGCCAAAAATGACTTCTTTGGCCTTTGCAACAACGTAATAAGATGATTTATACAGCACAGCGTCCAGCGGCACCTTCACTCACACCAGATGGGTGAAGGGACCACTCGGACGCTGCAGTGCCTGGGGCATTGTTTTATATGGATTAGGTCACATTATAACAGCAGTATTGTTGTTAGTAGTCAGTAACATTACATTAACTTTACTGCAAGTGATATTTTCTCACCCACCAGCATTTTCAACGCAATTTTATCAAGCTGTTCAGCCCTTTACGTGCACCAAAACCTGAACGATTCCAATCGACTGTCGAATTACTTAGTACGGAATTTGTCAGATTGAAGAAGGATTTAGTGCGCTAACTAGGCCCCGGATTAGGTACGTAGACGTAGATAAATTAAACTGCAATACGTTTACGAATAAATCTCGGTCAAGTGCGAGACGTTCAAATGAGAGTTGCGTTTCACCATAATCGTGATAGATTTTGGGTTTGCCTGTAATGATAGTGTATGTTATGAGAATAAATCATCATCATCAACACATTATGTCCCCACCGAGGGGTACGGGTCTCTCGCCTGAGAAAGCAATAGGCCATACTCCACCACGGGGGCCAAGTCCGGATTGGTGGAGGCTTGTAAGACTAGTGGCTGGTCTTACTGTCAGAAGTTTTAAGCCGCCCTAAGGCCCCTGACTTGGCTTAACGATTGCCGTCTATCAATAGCGGCCGGCACCTACTACAAACTACTTTGTGATCGTTTAATATATCACTCAGGCAGCCGGGCTACGAGCGATTCGTTCATTGAGAATAAATAATTATATTGAAAACAGATTTTCTGAGAGTTTTTCCACTAAAAGGTCGACATTCCTTTGTCAGGCAGACAGACGCCAGGCCCTTTGGTAACCTTCGGTTAAGGAACGCTAGATCAATCCTGATTTACTAATAGAAAGGGGCACCATAAGTATTAAGAAGGCATTCTAAACCATTTTGGGATGAGCTCGGTCCACCCGCTACCCCAGCTCCCTGACTCTTTACTTTCTATCCTTTTTTTGTTTGTATCCTTATCCAAACTATAGCCAATCAAAATTGTTCTTTCGCTAATTGAAAGTAGTGTAATTAATTATTAAACGAAGAATGAATGAAAAGAGGGTTGCATATTGCAATAACACGCTGTAAACTATCAATTGTAAAAAAATCTTGGTGTAAGCGTTTAGCGCGTCTATTGAGGAGCCTATCTTCGGCTTACCTTGGCGTCTTTGAATGCGAATTATGACTGAAACGTTCCGTTAGTTAATTTATGTTCCCGCGCGAATGTCCGACTCTAGGGCGGCGCATGCGCTTGTAGCTGTTCCTGATTTACATCACAGCCACTGCAGCAGGAGTGAGCAGTTACCGGGAGAAGTGTGTTGTATAAATTTTTAACCATGTGAGAGCTTTTGGACCGAATGCTCTCACATGAAACTGAAAGTTTCGGTTTCATTTGTCGTAATATCATCGTGCCCGTGCTCTCTCTCTCTCTCTCTCTCTCTCTCTCTCTCTCTCTCTCTCTGAGTGAAGACCTGTGCCCTTCAATGGGAAGTACATAGATAGTTGTAAACGGGTCTAATCGCGATTATGAAGTGGGAAGTAGGTACATAGGTTACATAAAAAATATGTTAACATATCTTTGACCCGTAGGTAATAATGATGGTCTACCGTCTAAAAATGTCTACCGATATTTAGCCAGCTTCGACCGCCCGTAACCGCCTTATCCACCTACGACGAGTGGCACATCTTTGACCATGGACCAGAATTATTGGGAACCGAGAGCGAGGGCGTGACAGTAAAGAGGTCTAGGCCCAGCTGCGAGGTCTTCTTCTTCAGGCTATGCTATGTAGTCTGCGAGGTCTATATACATATACTCTGATCTGATTACTATAAAACATGTTGAATAGGTTAGGTATTGTACTATTCAATAGAGCGCTGGTAGCGCTGCGGTAGAACGCCGGGCTCACATTCGGGTTCGAATCCCGGCAAGTAAGGTTTTATTTTCTAAATTACGTGCATTTGTGAAGTTGTAGTAGCAATAAATCCCGCTACCTGTGAAGGAACACACCATAAGGAGACCTTAATATCTGAGGTGTTTACATACCTCAGTGCTTGACATTGCTACTTCGCGATAGGTGCACGGGATAATTAAGCACATACTATGTGAGAGAAGGCTTCTGCCCTGCAGTGACGTATATGACTGTATGTATAGGCTATGTCCAGCAGTGGACTAATATAGCCTGAAGAAGAAGATGATAGGCTATATAAAAAAACAGGCATTGTCGTTATAAGGAAGGTGGAGTGAGTATCGGCTGCATTGCATAGGATATACGAGGGCTAGTGTAAATGAGGAGGTAAAAGTGAAGCAGAAATAGCGTGGGCGGTCCCGTCACAGATGACAGCTATCTGCGGCCTGCGCGCGCGCCACTTTATTACTTCCTCAGCCAATGGCCGTCGACTGTGGAGCCACTCAAATTCGCTAATGTCACCCTTGACTATGCTGGCGTGCTTTTTCTAGTATTCCGTGCCACAACCTACGATCACTTTGATGTTCGTCCGTCCGTCTGTCCCTGACCCTTTATCTAAGAAACGCGTTGAAGTCTCGAGCTGAAATTAAAACCGTATACTCATGTCTACAGTCACGTGAAGTAGTGAAAGTATCAAACTTCTTAGTTAACGCAAAAAACTTACGGCCATTTATGCAGCAAAAAATGAGTTCGTCCACTCTGATCACAGAAACGGACCACAGTCGTAACGGATCACATAAATCTTAAGAAAATGTATTGTATTTTACAAACACGCACATAAATACACCCTCACACACCCACTTACACACACACACACACACACCCACTCACACACTCACTCACACACATAGTTGGCTAAGTTAATTTTCTATTTATTATTTTTAACCGACTTCAAGAAAGGAGGAGGTTATCAATTCGACGCGTATATTACTTTTTTTTTTTTGACTATTTTTTCGCATAACTTCGTCAAATCTAAACCGATTTCGATAAAAAAAAATTTGTTAGATTAGGTATAGCGTCCCATTGGTCCCATTTTAATTTGGTGAAGATCTGATGAAGACCTTCAGAGCTGGAGAACTGAACTCTTCAATGGACAGCAGCAATAAGGCCTACTGAGCCCTATCCATTAGTATTATGCATATGCTTCATTCATAACATATAGCGTAAAATTGGTCCCAGGGTAATATGGTGAGGTTCTAATGAAGACTTTCTAAGATGGAAATGGAGAAATTCAAATTTAAAGCAAAAAATTAAGTTAAGTTTTGATGTTAAAAACACCTTGTTCATCAAATATTTTCATTCAGTAACTCTTTCTCTGGTGTCTGGTGGACATTGTTTCGTCAGCTCGCATGTCGGTCTTGAGACGTTCTAAGCTTCTATTCTAGATAGAATTATGCCGTTTTCACTAAAGTATTTAATTTCCCTGTCACATTCCATAGCCGACGATTCGGAGGTCTGATGATGACCAGCTCAAGGACACTCAGATCTAGGGCACCGTTGCACCTAGAAACCCGGAATTAAAGTTGAAATGTAAAGTTTCATTATCACTTGCTACACTACATACAAGGGTTGATAAAGAACGAACGTTTATCAAAACACTAGGTACTAAGTTATTCCGTGAAGATAATTTGGCCTTTGCATCAACATAATTTTTTGAATTCTAGTCACTACATCCTCTTTCAGCCCACAACGTTCTCAAATCATTACGTAGATGCAAAGGCCATGTAGGTACGTAAAAAAATGATCTTCACGGAATAACTTAGTACCTAGTTACACTATTTTTATTTTTAATGCACTAACCCGTGCTAAGGAACAAATTTAAAAACCTATTTAGAGGCTAAAAATTTCACCCATGCCGGGATTCGAACCCGCAACCTCTGGCTATCCGTACCAGCGCTCTACCAATTGAGCCAATGGGCGACTCACGGCATCAGTGAAATTTCGAACCTCTTTACAATATTCTCTGTATTACGTACAGGCAGCGACATCTGACTTACTAAGTAATGCAATTTGCTTAAGTCAGATGTCGCTGCCTGTACGTAATACAGAGAATATTGTAAAGAGGTTCGAAATTTCACTGATGCCGTGAGTCGCCCATTGGCTCAATTGGTAGAGCGCTGGTACGGATAGCCAGAGGTTGCGGGTTCGAATCCCGGCATGGGTGAAATTTTTAGCCTCTAAATAGGTTTTTAAATTAGTACCTAGTGTTTTGATAAACGTTCATTCTTTATCAACCCTTGTATGTCCTCACTGCTGGGGCACGGGTCTCTTCCTGCATCTCAGGAAGGTTAGGCCATACTCCACCACGGGGGCCAAGACCGGGTTAGTGTAGGATTGTAAGATAGTGGCGGGCCTTGTTCTCAGAAGTTATCAAGCCGCCCATAAGGCCTCTGACATGCCTTAACGACTGCCATTATATGACAGTGGGCTCCAACGGCTTAACGTGCCTTGCGAAGCACGGAAGCGCTCGGAAAAATGCCATTTGCGGTAGTCACAGGACGCTCACCCATCCTGTACCTGACCGCGCCTGTTATTGCTTAATCCAAGTGATTGACTCCAATCACTCGGAATCACTGTATTAATCAAAATCACTGTAGGTACGAGCGTTTTGATAAACATGTTAACTAAAAGAGATGAGACTAGAATTGAGAAAGGAATTTTGCGCTCGATTGAACATTGGAGAGCATGAAGGGGCGTTCGGGCAAATATATTTCGATCAAACAGGGGATTTATTAGCAAAGGCCAAGATAACAAATATCCAAACCGAGTGCGTGAATGCAGTTACTAATTGAATGCCTATGAAGCGAATAAAAAATAATAAAAAAACATATTGTAGGCACGCGTAGTTATTAAAACCACATTTGTTATGCACTAAAAACCGTGAAATAAAATTTTTAAATAAAAAATAAAAACCGACTTCTGCATCCTGAGGCACTAAAAACGTAGAAATAATTTAAACGAATGTGATCTATAAATTTAAAATTCGTATATTTCTAGGTATTGTAGAAGGATATCTTGGAGTCGGTGCCAAGTTCCAGACCATCACATACATTTTGGGCACCGACTCCAAGATATCCTTCCACAATACCAAGAAACATACGAATTTTGAAGTTATAAATCACATTCGTTTAAATTATTTCTACGTTTTTAGTGCCTCAGGGTGCAGAAGTCGGTTTTTATTTTTTATTTAAAATTTTTATCGTTCGTAATATCATCTCAAACTAAACGAGATTAATGTTATGGAAGAGCGGAGTCACCTAGTACAGCCATTGTATGCTTAAAAGGTGACTCCAATGACTATGTACCGAAAAATAATGAAGATAAAGAATAAAGATTTTTGTATTTTTTTGTATTTTATTCATTAAACATATCGATCTTAGTAAGAAGGTAGGTAACTAAGATTAATAGTGTGATCCGAATGTAAAAATCTAATCAAAAATGTATTCCACTCAGATCACATGTTGATCAGGCTTGATGTGATCCGTTTCTGTGATCCAAGTGGACGAACCCGAAAAAACGTATATTTCGACACGCAATTCAACAACACACAACAAATTCATAGGGTATTTTCTGTTGACCTAGAAGTATGAAATTTGGCAACAAACATTTGTTATTAAATCATAAAAAAAACGTATTTGACGTTCGTGAAAGCTCGAAAAAATAGGCTCGATTCCTAAATTGTAGTAAATAAGTACGTAACTACCTACAAATTCATACGGGGCCCTCGGTGCGCGAGTGCGACTCGCACTACACCGTTTTTTTTAAACTATTGGATGTCTACCTTATCTTCTAATAGGATGGTGATAAGTGCTAACCTAACAATAGGTACAGTTGTAAAATGTTGCTACTACACAACTTTTTTTAATGTTATAGTAGATACTTAGGTAATATGTACCCGGAACCGGCGTGCGTGCATGCAACGACTTATGAACGTTGATGAAGCGAAGGTGATCTGCTAGGATCGTGGCAAGTGGCAGTCCCTGGTCTCTGCCTACCCCTCTGGGATACAGGCGTGAGGTTATGTATGTACATACTTAGGTATCAGATTTTTTTACAAGCAATTAATGCGTAACTTTTAGCGTTTCTATAGCATGGAGCGTAAGTATAAATCAGTGCTACTGCTGCGTTTATTTGCAATCTAATGTTTTGATTACACGCGATGAAATTTAGAATTCAGTTTCCAAAAGAAAGCTTAATTTTTATAGAATACCGTGGGAGGAAATATTAGATTTAGGAAACGGCATACGATTACAACCTACCTAACTTATTTACGAAAGTGCCCGACACCGGCGTGCGTGGATGCAACGATTAATGAACTGTCAGGATCGTGGCAAGTGGCAGCTCTCTGCCTACCCGTCTAGGATACAGGTGTGAGTTTATGTTAGTAAAGTGCATATTTTAACCTCAATATCCCCTATTCCATTCATTTCCTGCACATGGATTCTTAAGAAAAAATTTTCGTAATGACTCAGAGAATAAGTAGATTGATAGAAAAAACTCATAGGAGCATGTTTCATTGAACTACAAATCATGGTTTACTGTGACGATTCAATGTACGGTGCGGAGTCGATAAATCCACAGATTAAGGCCTGATTTACATTTGCTTTATTTCCATGCTTTTTTAGCATTCTTTTCATAGATCTAGAATAGATTAGACACCCGTGCGAGACCACCAGCGTACACCCGTAAATCATAGCAATTTTTTTAGCCTCTAAATAGGTTTTTATTTGTCCTATTTTTCCTAAAAATTCGCAGTCTCTTACTCTTGACGTCTCTATTCTATTCTAGATCTATGTAAAGCATGCTTAAAAAGCATAAAAATAAAGCAAATGTAAAGCAGGCCTAACAAGTAGGAAGACTCGGCTAAGCAATGTAGGCACATCAAATTTTTATAATAAACTATGAATCTTAGTTTTATGAAATGCGGTTTGAAGAGATGTGAATCCTCACACGCGCCTTATTTATTTTGTTAAATAAATCCCAATCGTTTCAAGGCTTCCAGCGGTCGGTCTCTCGTGATTCTTAACTTGGTCCTCAAATAAGAGTGTAACAAGATCTACGTGTAACAATAAATCATAGCCAAAATTACTGGTAGGTAGGCAGCTACTGGCCCACAAAACAAACGCTACGACATTATTGCCTAGCTTTCCAAAACAATCGTATCGGGTTGAGGAGAAGAAAAAAATATGGTTACGCCAGCTCACGTTTTAAAATACGACGCGTTGAAAATAGCACTTAGAACTGAATCCTTTGGAATTGCGAATGTTCCTATGTGAGTAAATAGGGAAGTAACTGTCTCTTTCGTTTTTGAGACATCCAAGTAGACTGTTCTGTATTATGTGAATAGATAGGTACCTAATTAGCAAAATTAAACTGAGACTGTGGTTAAGCCCCTTACCCAAAAAAGTTCAAAAAGCCAAAGTTTTTTTGAAGGTATGTAATCGTTATCAACGCTTGTTGTCCCCACTGCTGGGGCACGGGTCTCTTCCTGCATCGCAGGAAGGTTAGGTCATACTCCACCACGGAGGCCAAGTCCGGGTTGGTGGAGGATTGTAAGACAGTGGCGGACCTTACTGTCAGAAGTTATCAAGCCGCCCATAAGGCCTCTGACAGGGCTTAGCGACTGCCATTATATGACAGCCGGCACCAACGGCTTAACGTGCCTTGCGAAGCACGGAAGCGCTTGGAAAAATGCCACTAGCGGTAGTCACGGGACGCTCACTCATCCCGTACCTGACCGCGCCTGTTGTTGCTTAACCAAGTGATTGATTCCAATCACTCGATTCGCCTAGGCCTCGAGCGCTTCTAAGGTATGTAATAAATAATACATAAATAATCTTTGGCTTTTGCATCTACATAACTTTGCGCGTCCAGTGCCACCATCACACATACTAACTGGGTGAAGGGACCACTCGGACGCTGCAGTGTCTGTTTTTTTAGATGGAGTAGACTTCCCCAGCTCCTATACCATTACAGGAAGGACGAGTCAATACGTGCGGAGCCACCTAAACCCCGGGTTTCCTCACGAGGTTTTCCTTCACGTTGTACCTTAAGTTGTAAGGTGATCTACCTCGTCATCTTATTACACGCTTCGACTACGTGGTGGTTTCAAGTCGGCACCTATGAATGACGTAATAAATCATAGCACTCGGCAATAAACTTTTTGTCGTAAGCATACGGATTACGTCGCTTTGCTAGCACTAATTCTAACAACGCATTTATAATAATTGCTTTTTTATAGTTCTGCTTTTTTAAATATTAGTTTCTCGGATCCGTACTTTATTTTTTAAAAACACTCGTTATTTATACGACCCAACACTGACTAGACTAAATACAAATTATGGAAAAGCATTGTGTAAGACAAACTAAACAAGTCCTTGCAATCAGTATGTTATTTGGTAATAAATAATGGATTAGTCCATCCCAAATCATATTCCTTTATAAACATTTTTTTAAACGCAATTTTTTTTGTAGGCGCATATTAAAGTGAATATATCCGTTTTGATACTTACTAATAATTTGGTGACTAACTGCTAATATAATTGATATATTTTTAGGGTACCTTAGTCAACAAAGAACCATTAAAGTTTCGTCACGTCTGTCTGTCCGCCTGTCCGCGGCTTAGCACGGAGACAACAAGTTCGAGAATGCTGTTTGGCATAGATATACGTCAAAAGGATAGGTACAACCTTAGCTATATATTAAACGGTAAGCGAAGACGGGGTTTGCGATGTTACGTGTTAACTTGTTAAATGCCCGTTGACTCTACTTTTAATGACACCCAGGTTATCTGTCTCTGGAAAGACATACGATTTGACTGTAGAAACTTAAAAAAAGTCAGCACAGTATCACCAAAAAAGGAAACTATCACGGTTAAGAAGGTTTTACAAGTTAACGAGTAATAGGTGATCAACTCATAAAATGAAAATTTTGTAGAAACTTATTCGAAAATTACACTATTTTTATTTTAATGCACTAACCCGTGCTAAGGAACAAATTTAAAAACCTATTTAGAGGCTAAAAATTTCACCCATGCCGGGATTCGAACCCGCAACCTCTGGCTATCCGTACCAGCGCTCAATTGGTAGAGCGCTGGTACGGATAGCCAGAGGTTGCGGGTTCGAATCCCGGCATGGGTGAAATTTTTAGCCTCTAAATAGGTTTTTAAATTTATTCGAAAATTACTTTTATGTTGTTACTACTGTAATGCAGTTTAAAAAAACCCTTCTTCTACGGAACCCTACACTGAGCGCGGCCTGCCACGCACTTGGCCGCCTTTTATATTTTATTTTACTGCACCCCAAAACACAATACATACAGAAAAGGTAACATGAGAATAAACATATATACAAAGGCGAGCTTATCTCTGTGTATCAATTTTTGGTAGACGTTTTAAAACAAGCCAATTGTTTTTAGTTCTATGGTTTCAAAGCCACCAGAAACAATTAAACATGCAGCTTAATGACTAATGGAGCAGACGATGCAGTTCTATCTGCAATTGTCAGCCTGTCTCGCTTGCCACTAACCAGATGGCGGCGTGGGCCACCCTTGAGGGCAAAAACTTGGAGTGTGTGAATAATAGTAAGGAAGTAAGTAGTAACATGTGACCAAATAGACTAATGAGACTAAATTCAGTAAACAAACCGTTGATAGAAACTGTTCAATATTTTAATCGAGAAATATCAAAACCTCTTCAATATCTTAACTTTCTTATTATCTCAAAAATGTTTTTTTAGGTCCAAACCACAGCACTACTAGCGTTAGTAAAGGAGTAAAGGAGGAGATTTTTTATTTGTTACTGTGCGTAGGGAGGACCTATGGTCAGACAATATCGTCAGGTTGTCTGGGGACCCGTGGATGCGAACGCGAAAGAGGTGTGATGAGGAAAAGGCCTATGCCCAGCGGTGGGTAGAGGTGGGCTGATGATGAGGAAAGTGCTTAGAGATATCAAGAGTTCTACTCACTTTTAAAAATTTCAACTGAAACAAACCGTATAGGTAAACAAAATTATACATCAGACTCATACACGTCTCACGTTAAAAGGTGATTTTGCAATCCCAAAAATATTTTGTTTACTTACTACCAGTATAATTTTAATTTCACTATTTGCGGCCAATCGCTTCGAGGTAAACCAGTTGCTCAAAGTTGGTAAACCATTTATTTATTGCACGGAAACCTATAAACACTTCACCCTTTACCAGTTATCATTGTACTCAAAATATTGAACGGGAAAAAGAGATTACAGCGATAATGCACACTGCGTATTTATTTCGACTGTTAACAAATTATTTTGATCATACACTATTCTGGAATGTAACACGATCTAAATAAAATTCTCCAAACCACCACAGCGCGTTCTCTAGAACTCGTTCCGTCTAATAAACAAGGAAACTGGCTAAAGTTCGCCGAACCAGTCATTATTTCTTCCCATACTTACCGCCCGAAGTAATCCGTTAGAAATCGATCGACATTTAGTGCCGTGTCAGCGTTTGAAAAAACTATAATTTATTGTCATCGCCCTGCTCGGATCGTAAGGAAACCCGAACGCCGCTACGGTTCAATACATAATATCGTCGATATGGTTCCGTAGTTTTTGAGAGTTTCACAGCTAGTCAGATTTCAGATAGAACGACTAAATATTGTGAACGGGAACAAATACCTACTTGGTATTTTTTTATGAAGGTATTTTGGTAGGCGGTGGTAAAGCCGCGGAACTCTAAATAGTCATAAAATAAAGAGTGGTTTACGAGTGTAAATGACGTGGGCCTTGGGCCGCATCGCTCCGCATGTTTACACCCAACCTTACCACTGTTTATTATTGCTTACATAAAGGGGTACCAAAACGTAATTTATTTTTCCACTTTATAGTCATCACTTTGGTTGCCTTCTAATTAACGCGCACGCGGCTGAACCAAAACCAATTCGAGTGATGGTCTCGGGTCTCGACAGTCGCGCGCCGCGCTCAAGTGCGTATTTCTTATTATTTATGTCAACACCGTTTTTTATGCTTGCCAACGAATGCTTACTTAAAGTTAAACAATCGTTTTTATAACTCTTTCTTCTGTGCTGCCCGGCATGCGCAATCCAAACCAAATAACACCAAGGTCACACTAATTAACTACATACGGTGCGTGGCTAGGTTGCTTTTGTTAGAACGTTTTAGGTCACTAGTAGTCGCAACACAATTGTATTAATAGTTTTACAAACCTCGAGCCAAAGGCCCATTTTGCTAAGCATCTACACTAAACTAAACAGCTTTGTGATGTACAGCGGACAACAAGGCAATCTTTACATTTTTCTTGTAGAGCCGCTGTGACGTGCAGACTGAGAGAAGTTTACGGATTTGAAAGATTATGTGCTGTAGACAGTACTAAGCTTAGGCTATTTAATATTATATGTTAGGAAAACTTCATTAACCTACTAAGCTTAGACAACCCACCTCTGCTGAAAGGCCGAACAGAGTCCCTGCAAACATCTGAATGGTCTAAGTAACCACCAATCTAATTTAAGTTGGAAATATATCATCTATCTATCTATCTAGCCTATGAACAAAGTCTAATGCTGAGCATAGGTCTCATGTAGGTATGTAATAAAAATCAAAGATTAAATTGGGGCGTGCCTAAGTTTCAAGAAGGTTGATTGTTCCTAACACTGTCCCGTTGCAAACACTTCATGTTATATGGTGAACAGATGCATCAAACACTTCAGGTGCATTCCCTTTATTTCCCACTTTATAGATAGATAGATAGATAGATAGATAGATAGATAGATAAATAAGTATAGAGATAGAGAACACTTTATTGTACATGAAAATGGAAATTACACAGATATTTCTTAACCTTAGAGTACAGACGGCGGCCTTATCACTAAAAGTGATCTCTTCCAGACAACCTTTGGATGAACTGGACTAATACATTAGAGAAGGAAGTAGATATACAAAAAAAACATAGAAAACGATAATTTCAGAGGTTCCTATACAAATACATGTCTCAATAACAGTTTGAATAAATAAAATTATCAACAGATTGATTTATAAATCAATGTGAATTTTAGTAACAAAACATCTTTCTCAATTGTTTTCAGAGCTGGCGGCTGCATACGGCGGGCACACGTGAAGCGGCCTATGAACGCTTTCATGGTGTTTGCGCAAGCGATGCGAAGGAGGCTCTCTGAACAGCGACCTTCCTTGCACAATGCTGAACTGAGCAAAACCCTCGGCTCAATGTGGAAGTGAGTACCTATTGCGTCACCTACCTTCGCAGTACCTTACCAGCACCTCGTGTGCTGAAACCGTCACACAGCAGATTTGATGTCGAGGTTTGATATCATATAATGATATTCCCGATAGCTATTTCTAACGACTGGCTAAAATATTTTTTTGTGTTACGCATTGAAGGTCGAACTGAAGTGGAGGAGAGTTAAGTACGCACAACCGACTTTGTTAGCGTAACTATGGTGCAAGATAAAGAGATTAAAGTAATTATAATGAAAAAATGCAATGAAAAATAGAGTAACTGCGGGGCTTCATACCATCCATCTAATAAAACACTACGTAATTTATACCACGACAAGCAATAAAGGAACTTAAACTGGAACTGTCTATAAACTTATAATAAAAATGTATACGTCGTCGTCAGGCTATACTAGTCCACTGCTGGATATAGCCGCATCGCATCTAGCATCTGCCAAAAAATTATACGACTTGTCGTATTTAGTAATCACTCCTCAAATGTAGTCTACTTATATTAGAAGTAAAAAACTTACAGTAGAAGCCTGAGGAGTGTTCTCAAAAAACTTGTTTTTTCTGATTATTATATGTGTTGCCGTTTTTACGACAGAGCAAATACACAAAAACGTTAATAAAATATTTTTGTTTTCTGTACGGTGGTCCTTTTATTAATCAATCGATATCAACCCTTGTATGTCCTCACTGCTGGGGCACTGGTCTCTTCCTGCATCTCAGGAAGGTTAGGCCATACTCCACCACGGGGGCAAAGTCCGGGTTGATGGAGGATTGTAAGACAGACTCTTATTAATATTTCTTGTTATCTATTGCGCGATTCATCATTACTATTATTGCTATGTAAGCATGTTTAACTAACTCTATAATATCTCTGTAATTTTTATTTTTATGTACAATAAAGTGTTCTTTATCTATCTATCTAATTATATAACCTTAGTCATTCATAATAACATTAATTCAGTGAAAATATTCATTGGCTACCTATTACGGTTCAAGAGTAAAAGTCCTCCATACGTCATACAGACTATAGACAATTAGGTCTACTGTGCCTACCCTATTATTGAATAGGGCCCAGTAAGCACCTTTTGGATCCAGAACCCTTAAAAGACCCAACAGAACAAATCACCTAAAACCCGATATGAAATATCATCCAGCATACATACGGCTAGTATAATTATATTTATACGAGCCGTAGTTTATCACTACAAGTGCCGCAAGTAATTTCTCAGACCAGGTTTCACTTCTGATTACCATGACGGAGGTCATGGGTTCTATTGCCACTGGGGTCCACCGTATATTTGTACAAACGGCCTAAATATGGGTGTATTTCCCATGCTTGTGATGCCTTTGCCTGGTTACCATGGACCAGGGAAGCCTAGTTTGAGACCAAGACATGTGATTTTGTTGTATGGCATGCCGGTTATTATTGTTATTAATAAAACTTTCCTAATAGGGCGACATTCTCATCAATGTCGTTCCTTGAGACCGCTGAGTTGAGAACTGTTATCACTCTGCTAAATCTCAGATGTCTCAAATCAGCAACCCAAAGAACTCTCATCTCGTGAAAGTAATCCCACAAAACAAAATATATTGTAACAGAAGCTCGTGTCAGTATTGTTTAAATTTTAAAAAATAAATTGCGTAGCTGGTATTATGTAGCTAAGATATGACTTTTTATAGAGCTTTTTAAATGTTATATACTTCATCAGGATGTCATAGGTTACCGTAAGTAGCCAGTATTTTCACATAAAAAATGTGTGAATTTGTTTACAAAAATAAAATGGAATTTCCTGAGTTTGGGTCATATTTGCAAAGTAAGTACTTTTACATCTGAGCTCGTTCTTCAAGTGCGAGTGCTTTGTCAGAACTTTTCTGTTTTGTTTCAATGAGCATCCTACTATTACGTAGGTAAACCTCTGTCCTTCCTATCCTTGGTAATTCGGTCCTCCGATGTTGGCGGTACGCGTGCGGCGTCCAGCGGCGCAGCGTGCATCGATTGTTTACTCATTAAAATGCTATCGCCGCTGACCGGAGATAACATCTCTGACTCAGGCCGAACGGCTCGGAGATTGAAACGAATATTGGAGAAATGTAGAGCAATCCCGCAACAGATTGACCGTGATCCACAGATTAGAAGCCGAATTAATACGGTGACTATCTGTAAACCGTCATACGCCCCTTTGCTAAAAATCACAACTTGAATTATTTTCTTGATAGCTCTTAGAACAACATTCCTTGCCGTTGGCCATGTTCATTTTAGTAAGTGAAAATAAAAAGAAAAGAAAATAAAAAAAATACAATAATCTTATAAAACCTCTCCAAGATAGGATGGCATTGATAAACAGCATTGGAAAATATTTTAAAAACGTATGAAAACCAATTCTACTTCCATATAGGTATTACCAGGCTTCCAAGACAAGACCGTAGCCAAACGGTGTAACAAGGACAGATTCAACGAAATCCAGGGTTGGCTGAAAACTTCATTCTATATTTTACTAGCTGTGATAATAAAATAAAATATAACAATAAGATGTTTTCCCGCAGTAAAACGATATTTTCAAAAGGCATTTTCCCACAGTAGTCTATGTGTTAATTCAGGGTGTCAGCTAACTCCATAACAAATTTTATTAAAATCGCTCCAGCCGTTTAGACGTGAAGAAGTTCCAAACATTCGCCTTTATAATATTAGTGTGATGTGATGTGAAGTGTGATATTGCGATTATTGTGATATAAATACTAGCTAACCCCGGTAACGTTGTTTTGCCATATTAGTTAGCTTGCGACCTATCTTAGACTTACCAAGTGTACATAAAAGAAATCATAAAACAAACACTGCCATGAGATTTTTATATGGTAATAGACAGAACTACTATTTCGTAGAGCATGTTCGTTCTAGAGTAGGCTCCGAATGTATCGGCGACCCCAGAGCTAGAACCATATTGAAGACTATCTCACCGAGTCGAGCCGAGTGTGTAAAAGCACTTGTCCCTCGGCCACCCGCGAGAAAGCAGTGATGACGTCGAAGCCCGCCGCTCGCCGTATTCTGTATGACACGCGCCCGACTGACATCACTATGCGGACCAAACTCTCGAATCATCTAAGAAAATAGACGGTGAAAAGAGCTCTGATTGCGCTGTTGTGATTGGTTGGCTTCAATGATGTGGACCGCCGCCGGCGCGGTCCTTGTAGATCGCAAAAGATAGCGCTTCATGGATTAGCGAGGTCATAAGCTAAACTGAAGGTGGCCACAACATTGTTCAACATGAACAAATGTATTTTGATTTCGGTATCGGAAATAAGGCGAATGGCTGATGCATCGAAATAAGTAGGGCAATGACTACACATGTTGCTGCACTAAAACATGTGTTAGCTTAGTTGGATCTAGGAATACAACTTGGCTATTAGAATGGAAGATAAATTATAATAATAGCGGTTGTGACTTGTGACAGCCAGACATACAGACGAATTTAATACGGTCACTGCCCATGGCGTTGTAAATATTTTTATTTGGCAGCTGATGTCGCGACACCGGCTAGACGCTGTAATAGATGTGATTAGAATGATGCTTTATCATAATGCTAATCTATCTGTTAATTGTGTAAAATAATAATACTACGTATAAAATAGTACATAAGTAACATAGTTAATTACAAAATTGAATGTTTGTGTGCCTAGCATTCTCCAATAAAACCAATCGTTACAGTATGATCATGTGTAGAATAAATTTAAGTGACAATACGGTACTCGTAATAGATGCCTACTTGTGTGTTTTAGAAACATCCAGGCAACTTGAGGGGGTTATTCTACTCATCAATACAAAAACGGTATCAGCTGTTTCATACAATCGCTAGAGAAAATATAACAAAAATTTGTTTGGAACAGCAGTTTTGCTTTCGATTTTTCGGATGTGGTTCTAATATTGAAAGTCGAGTCTAGTACAAAATAATTAAACTAATCGGTGACTCCGAAGAGGTTTTTCGAACCAAGTGTGGATTCGAACCAAAAATCTGCCAAGTGTGAGTTGGGCCGATGGACCCGATACTGAATACTAAAAGAAAAAAAATTGCTAGGCAAAACTATATTAGGTTCGTCGTGATATAAATTTGTCTTACTTAGGGCCAGTTTCTGAATTGATAATTTCGTTGAGTAAATAGTTAACTGTAATGGTGTCTCTTTGAATTTCTCAGAAGCGAGCATGATAGAACGTTACGAACGTGAAATTCTCAATGCCGAAACCGGCCCTTAGCAATTTGTTTTCTTACCCGATGCGTGATTCTTTCTCGCACTCTTCTGTTTTATATTAATTTACTAAAAGATAAGTTACAGTAGTTACTTAAATATTTGGACCGGTACACTAGCGTTAATTGACCGCCGGCGGCCAGCGCCGGCCTGAGGCATCTGGAAATAGTCGCGCCGATGCTATCGCGCGGCGGAGGCCAAACCGATCCACATGTTGCCGGCTTCAACGACGCTAATCAAACACAGATTTACAACAAACTAATTAAGACCTAGCTAAGCATTTTGAGTTGGCGAAGAAATAGCTCCCTTTGGACTCAAATAGTGTTTACGGTGCCGGCGTCTGTAAATACGAATTCGTGGGAAAATAACCCGACGACGCCCCACCTACGACAACCCATTTCAAAATAAAAGCTAAACAAATGTGCGTGTGACACCTTATTATTTGTAGATATTTGAATTTATTAAAGTAACTTAAATTGAACCTGCCTACCTTCTACGAAATCTAAAGGGTGAATACGAACAAACAAAAGGCTTCACATGCCAACAAGTTGCCTGCCTATGCCGTATTGCCGACTAACAAACCTTTAAACGAAACAATTTTTCCAGAAACCTCAGCGACGACGAAAAGTTGCCATTCGTGAAGGAGGCCGACAAACTGCGTACCCAACACAAGCGCGAGTACCCGGACTACAAGTACCAGCCCAGGAGACGCAAACCGCCGCCTGCCACCGCCGCGCGTCTAAAACGCGAGCCTTCCCCCGAACGGGCGCAGATAGACTTCTCCAGGATAGAAGTCGACGGAGGCGCTTTACTAGGCGACGGCCCACCCGATGGAGCCGAGCTTGACCAATACCTGAAGCCAGTACCGATGCCTGACTACCACGAACTGCAGCCGCGGTACCCGACACACCCGCACCACGCGCCGCCTGGCCTCTACGCTCCTTTACCCTCCCATCTTCATCCACCGTGCACTGACTGGCAACACTATAGCCACCCATAAAACGGACTCTAGATTAAAAGTGAATACGTTCGTATTTTCCAGCTGTTTTGGGAAGAGGGTGCCGCTGGTATTGTAAATATTTGCCGACGCGCTCGAGGGTCGCTAAGTCGGTCAGCGCGCACGTGCGTCTTTGCGAAATGTTTTTCTGTATAAGTGTAGATTTATTGATTTTCATATCAAAAAATAGATCGGTAAGTTATTTACCTAAGTAGTTAGGTATTAGTTTAGTTCTCAACAAAGTTGGAAATGTCATACAGTGCCGCCAAGTAGTTGTACTTGTACCTATATGAGTGAATTTCAACAACTATGATTTATTACCTAATTTTGGTGGAAAAGTTTGTTTCTGGTTTTTTTAATATAATACTTTATTGGTAAGCAGGAGATACCTATTCAGGTACATAAAATAATAGAGAAATTAATTTATTCCTGAAAACTTTTAATATACTGTCGACACCAGAATTGGTACGACACCAAAATTGATATCTGACACCAAAATTAGAAATATTGACACCAGAATTTATTTCTGTTACCGAAATTAGAAAGTCTTGATACCAAACTTTTTTTACTGAACCAAATAAAAAGAAAATAACGATAAAAATCTTATTTAAAGTGAATAAATGTGTTAGTAAAAAAATAACACAATGAGATCAATAAAAAAATAACAATCAACAAATACAACTTTCTTATTTTTCCATGTTTTGTTAATTCTACAGTTTTTAATTTACATGAATTGCAATCACCTTCTTTAACCTCGATCATCATCATTTTTATTTTTATAAAGTGAATATTTTTTTTCATAAAAGAACACCATAATGAGTTCAATAAAAAAACAACACTAACAAATATAGCTTTCTTATTTTTCTGTCTTGTTCTATAGTACTAAATTCTACAGTTTTTAATTTAAATGAATTGCACTAACCTCTATCATCATGATAATTTTTATTATTAATTTCTTAACATGCTAGGTTGACATAAATATGTAATAAGATCAATTTTAAAAATTAACAATAAACTTAATAAACTTTCTTACTATTCCAAGTCTTCTCAATTAATTCTTAAGTCTGTAAATTAAAAAAAACATTCAAATTATCTTCGCTATCATTACCATTATGATCATTTTTATATTTTTTATAAGCTGTTTCATTTTCTTCTATACTATACTCTTCCTTGCATTCATAATGTAATAGTATTTCACTATTGATATTATCAAAAATCTCGTATTTCTCAATGACTTCATGTTCTTGAACAATTTCAACTTTAACCTCTGTGACGACTGTTCTCAATCTTTGGACACGGTTGTCGATATCTGTAATATCTTCTCCAAAGACAACTAGCCGATCTGCTGATCTTTTGAGCACTCTGCCGATACCATCAGGTGTACCTTTTCTGTGCCCACATTTGCACTAGTGCCATACAAGACTCATGTCAAGTTAGGAAGATCGATATTTAATTGAGGTATTAGGTAGAAAACTTTTTTGGTACTGTATTGTGCTGACGGAGCATTCTTAGTGCAGAATCACATATCATCACTCTCAAGCTACTCGTATGTATAAACCTTGATGCTCCACAGGTAAGAAATTTAATATACTGTACTTCCAAATCGAGTCATCTTATTATGGTTCTGTTTTCGTTTGTCTTTAGGGTACGTAACTTTAAAAACTAATTTTGTTGTAACTAAGCAATTTTGGTCGTTGGTAAAGTACCACCAAAACCACCAAAATTGCACCACCAAAATTAGAATCTTGTTGAATATGTTTATTTAAAAAAAAACTTCTAAGAATACACTATTTATATTTGTATAATTTTGAAAGCATACCAAACCTTTTTCCTATATATTTAAATCACAACACCGACTTAGTCATAAAACGTTTTTAAAATATTACACCAAAATTGCAGGTTTTTTGTCCGATTACTACGAAAAGACCTACTTACGTTTTTGGCGAGAAATCACAACGGTATGGCACATGTTTATCAATGCTGCGCGTGGGTGCCTGACTAAACGAAGTGAACGTTGGTAGCGTCGTCCATCTAGGTTTATTCTATACGAGCCACGTAATGATTACATAATTCCCACCAAAATTTAAAATTTCGCGCGGACAGTCCTTTTCGATTTTCTCTAGAATAAAGTATTGCCCTAAATATAAAAGTAAAACTGTCATTAGATAGAAAAACTAATACAAAATATAAATAAAATTAGTAATTTCTAGTAAACTAGTGTAGTTTCGTTTAAGCGGTGGTCATCCCCAGAAAAACAGATTGTGGACGCGCCACCAAACTTAGAATTATGCTAAATGACAATTTTTTTTTCACTACCTAAATGTTATCTACTAAAATATTGACGGCTTGACGAAGATAAGTACGCCTTCTGTCTTAAAAAAAAATAACTTTACTGTACGTTTAGTTAAAGATATGATTTTCAGCCACGCCGCTTAAATATCATGCTTGAGAAAATCACTCATATAAGTTTAGTTCTGTACGGGCCAAACCGCACATTTAGCATTTTACTCGTATATGTATCCAGTACTCTATCAGTCGCCTCGGCGAGCACTCGTTTATTAAATATCTATCAAGAAATAGCAAATCAGACTTTACATCATAATCATCATACATCCTTTTCATCCCTGTACAGCAGAGTAGGGCATCAGTGACCATCATACAACCCGCCTCTGCTCGTACAAGTTCACATAGTTGGAAATATCATGCAGTGTCGTCAACCACATAACACAATAAACATATTTTGGTTGTAAAAACCTATTTAGAGGCTAAAAATTCCACCCATGCCGGGATTCGAACCCGCGACCTCTGGCTATCCGTGCCAGCGCTCTTTCCAACTGAGCTAATGGGCGAATCACCGGCATCAGTGAAATTTCGAACCTCTTTACACTATTCTCTGTATTACGTACAGGCAGCGACATCAGGCTGAAGTAGATTGCATCACTTACAGAATTTTCAGCCTCTAAATAGGTTTTTAAAATTGTCCTTAGCACGGGTTAGTGCATTAAAAATAAAAATAGTATAATATTTTGGTTGGTTCTATCTTCGTTTAATGTAGAATCCCAGGTGTTTTCAACGATAGTTTAAGTCATAATCTCTTTAATCATAAGAATTCCTCAAGGTTCCAAAGTTAGTTAAGATTTTATTTTTATGAAAATTGTTGCTATGTGATTCAAATATTTAGCAAGTAGCTTTAGTTTGTTGTAAAATGGCGTATACCTAGAGCATCAATTCTTTATTTTTTTTAAGCACGTTTATAGTTTTCTGTTAGCTGTAAAACTATTTTTCTTTGTCTCTCTTATTCTGTGAAAGTTACTCAACTCTTATAATTATGTTTGTAATAACAGAAATCGAAAGAGTCTGTTAAAAATAAAATATTTTTATACAAAACTTAGAGCCAATCATTCCTACCCTGTTCTTTAATTTACTTATAAACTAACACCCACCTAACAATCCTTAGAACCTACCGTTTAGAACCTAGGATCAATATACCTACTAGTCGCTAAAACGGCCGTTTTTGGCGGAAAGGGGTTAAAGTATTTGGTTATTGATTCTAGGTTCGAGACTTAATATTCTAAAAATAGTGGTCCCATATTTCTTTTGTTCACTTTTAGATAAAAACTTCAAAATAGAATTTTCCCGTCTTGCGTGTTTCCTCAATTACAAGTTGTAAGCTAGATTTCTTAAGTGCGTGAAGCTGTGTGTTTGATATGCTCTGTTCCTAGCTACAGAGATAAAAATACTTGAACAGAACTCGTGCACCAAAATGTGTTTCAACATATTTTCTCCAGTTGCGTTTCTCCGTAAGGAACGCTATCCTGCGTATGCGCAGATAAGCGGCCTGCGGCCGATTTCCGGCGGTCGCAGGTCGTGGACAGACGCCCACTGTTCAACCCCTATCTTATCAACCTTTCACATTTTTCGCGACCGCACTCCTAATGAGGCCAGTCCTCATGCCACAGACTTATGTAATTATCCTTATTAAAGAGAGTTATGGTATCGCGCTGTTGATAATATGATGCTTTAAGCACCAATCAATTTCAGTAAGTGCGTAGATCTACGTATAATTTACTAATAACTGCTCGTATGATGTGAAGCAAATGCAAAACGTAGTTGTTTTCATTAGCTATATTCACCACACAATATAAAAAGATAATTATTTAACTCAGTCAACTTCCTTCAAAATAGTCCAAAATCGTAGTTTTAAACTATGTGTTGTAACAGTGCAAACCTCTTAACACCATTTTTCATATATTTCTTTAATTCTATCATTTTCAAAATTTAAAATTACATCACCCATTTTTGAGATTTCCTTGGACATTTTGGTATCGTCCTATACCTTCTTATTCTGTTTTTCTATGAAGTTTTTCTGTTTATCATTATAAATAAACATGGATGTCAATGTAAATAAAACACAGAGTTGAAGTCAAGAAAAAAAAATGGTGTAAAGGTTTGCAGAAGTTTGCACTGTTACAGTATAACTCGGACTAGGCACTGTAACCAATTATAGGCAACGGTAACTAGTAACCATTACAGAGAGCTATCTTTTGGGGTAGGTAGTGTTTATGAAACCGCGATCCTTACGTTCTCTCTTTATTCTAACCACATAACGTGGTGTTGTTTGACGCTAAACATGTGAACATGTAAAATTATCCCAAATATACCTAGCTTTCAATGAGCAAAATGTAGTTCAGTGTTGGCTCTACATTTCGTCTTTTCATTTAGCCAAATCATCTCGATGACAGCTTCAATTCCTGGACCTCATTAACAGCAAAGAGTCAAAATAGTGAAACCATCGTACCATCAGTCCTTTGTAAATGGTGCATCAAGAAATGCAATATTAGGAGCTCTGTGCAAATGGACCATAGGGCGCGTGCGGCGGGGCCGAGTCGCGTTACACACGCACCGACTGACGCCGAGCGTATTAGTTTACACTCGCCGGGGTTTCAGTGCCAACACCATGAGATATTAATTACTGGGGCGGGTATCAAGAACAATTTCACGCTTTAATCTGTTGAGATTTTTTGCTCTATGTTGGTGGGTATCGTGTGTTGGGTCCAAACCAACACGCGGCGTTGCAAAACGCACTACGACGTAGACGCTACGGGACGCGTGACGAAACTTTGAAAGGTTCGGTGAACTCATATCACGATAATTGTCACTTTTGAACACAACAAAGAAGTCCCTACTTGAGTATGCCTCTGTCTCGTTTTTTTTTTTGAGTAATCTGAAGAAAGACAAAATATTTTTTGTTTAAAAACCTATTTAGAGGCTAAAAATTTCACCCATGCCGGGATTCGAACCCGCAACCTCTGGCTATCCGTACCAGCGCTCTACCAATTGAGCCAATGGGCGACTCACGGCATCAGTGAAATTTCGAACCTCTTTACAATATTCTCTGTATTACGTATTTTTTTATTTTTTGTTTGTCATGCTCAAAACCTGGAAACCGATTCCTTAGAACCCAAATTAAGCCACACCCTGTGAGCAAAAGCTTGACATTCACACGGTTTTTTTTATTTTCCATAAGTACCTAATGAATAAATAAAACTTTATTTCATGTAGTTATTTGATGTAGGAGTCCCTACTTAAGTATACTTCTGTCTCGTATATCTTTGAGTAATTTGAAGAAAGAATAATTTTTGCACTGTTTTTATTAATATAAAAAATTTGTTACATATTAAAGTTTATTACTTATTTGAATTCTCAATTTATTTAAGAGACCTACTTCTGTCTCGTTATCTTCGAGTAATTTGAAGAAAGAATAATTTTTGCATAGTTTTTATTAATATAAAATAATTTGTTACACATTTGTTACATATTGAAGTTAATTACTTATTTGAATTCTCATTTATTTAAGAGACCGGCGGTTAGTCTATAAAAATAATATATATAAAGAAAGACTAATGCGCCTCCAAACATACGAATATACTTAGGCTTAGATTAACCCCAGACAGCGGTGGTAGCTCAGTGGGTAGAACCATAGACTGGCAAGCGAGAGCCCCAGGTTCGATCCCGAGTGCGGGCATGTACCAATGACTTTGTTTAATTTCAAAGTTACGTACATTTGCGAATTTGCAGTCGCAATACCACACGCTAACGTGAAGTGAAGGAAAACATCGTGAGGAAACCCGCGGCTTGGTTGGCTCCGCACGTATTGACTAGTCTTTCCTGTGGGCTAGGCCGACTAAGCTGTCAGGATGGTATAGGTGCTGGGCAAGCCTACACCATCTATAAAACCATGACCCAGGCACTACAGCGTCGGAGTGGTCCCTTCACCCATCTAATGTGAGTGAAGATACCACTGGACGCTGTATAAATCATCTCATTAAGTAGATGCAAAAAGGCCAATATTATTATTAGATTATAACCCCTTGGGTTAATCACAATTGTGATACTTCTATGTCATTACCATAATCGTCAGCCAAGAACGTTCCTTGTTATCAACCCACTCACTGCCCAAATTCCATGTCTCATCTATACTTCTCTTTAGTAAGGTATACTTCAGTTAATTCAGCATTGGTCTGGTCTGCGTGTATTTTTTTAAATAGTTCTAAAATCAAGAAATTTAAATTGACCGTGAAAAAATCAAGAGTCCAAAATAAAAAAAAACCCAAAAATTATTTTCTTTCGGTTTTGTCACCTACGTTTTTCGGCTACAGGTTCTATAAATACCTATTATACCTTTTACCTGTTAGTCTAATCCCAGGTTCATCATCGTACATTAATCAACAGTTAACAGCAGCTGTTAGTTATTTTAGTGCTTATCTGTAGGTAGGTGTATTGACATATTTTACGTGCACTAAAAACAGATGATATCCTAATCTATGAACATTTTAAAGTTTTACTGTGCTTACCTAACTATCTAAGGATGATGTCTCCTAATACGAAACAACCTCGCAGTCAAACCCACCGTCAGTAGGGCATCGGGCAACATGGTAATGTAAGACGATCCCAGTCTGGCAAGCATCGCAGTCGCTGTGAGAAAGCGGAGTGAGATTATAAAGTAATATGGTACGAGAGATTTTGGTATGTGTGGAAATCATCACGCGAAACATGACATGGGAAAAAAATCAAAACAACCAGGACCAACCTACCCTAAAGAGACCGCACACGGAATTTGTAATGAATCTCCCTTTGCCGGTAGTCGACAAAGCTTCGATTTGGTTACTTTAGACAGATTTGGAACACCAAACCTTGCTAAAAGATGTCCATTAGATGCCTCTGCATCTACGAGTATTTCTATTTATCTACAAGATAATTTATACAGCGTCCAGAGGCATCTTCACTCACACTAGATGAGTGAAGGGACCACTCGGATGCTGCAGTGACTGGGACATGGTTTTAGATGGTGTTGGGTTGCCCAGCACCAATACCAGCCTGACAGCTTAGTCAGCCTAGCCCACAGGAGAGACTAGTCAATACGTGCGGAGCCAACCAAGCCGCAGCAGGTTTGCACGATTTTTTCCTTCAACGTTAGCGTGTGGTATTGCAACTAGAAATTCGTAAATGTACGTAACATTTAAATTAAGCAAAGTCATTGGTACATGCCCGCACTGGGGATCGAACCGGGGTCTCTCGCTTGCGAGTGCACGTTCTACCCACTAAGCTACCACCGCTGTTAGACCCATTAGATGCAAGAATAGTTTATAAGAGAAACTAGCTGACCCGGCGAACTACGTAGGGGGTACGTACGTAGGGGGTACGTACAAATTAAGAACAGTCGATTCTTAATTTTTTTTCTAATTTTCCTTTCCGAAAGAACCATCCTCGTACTTCAAGGAATATTTAAAAAAAAGAATTAGCGACATCGGTCCAGCTGCTCTCGAGATTTGCGCTTCACATTCAGCGATACATTTTTATATTATAGACTACCTGACCCAGCGAACTTCGTACCGCTAGTCGATTCTTTATTTATTTTTTTATTTTCCCCTCCGTAAAAACCATCCTCGTACTTCAAGGAGTATTCAAAAAAAAGAATTAGCGAAATCGGTTCTGCTGCTCTCGAAATTTACGCTTACCAACACATTCGAGGATTAATTTTTATGTTATAGATAGATACTCGTAGGCTCGCTGACCCAGCGAACTTCGTGCCGCCTAACAGTCGATTGTTTTTTAATTATTATTATTTTTCTCTCCGTAAGAACCATCCGAGAACATCCTAAAACATCCGAACCAAGCGCTCGTGGCCTAGGCGAACCGAGTGATTGGAATCAATCACTTGAGTCAAGCAACAACAGGCGCGATCAGGTGCAGGATGGGTGACCGTCCCGTGACTACCGCTAGTGGCATTTTTCCGAGCGCTTCCGTGCTTCGCAAGGCACGTTAAGCCGTTGGTGCCGGCTGTCATGCAATGGCAGTCGCTAAGCCATGTTAGAGACCTTATGGGCGGCTTGATAACTTCTGACAGTAAGGCCCGCCACTGTCTTAAAATCCTCAACCAACCCGGAATGGCCCCCGTGGTGGAGTATGGCCTTACCTTCCTGCGAAGCAGGAAGAGACCCGTGCCCCTGCAATGGGGACATACAATGATGATATCGAAGAACCATCCTTGTAGTTACTTCAAGGAATATTCTAAAAAAAGAATTAGCCTAAAAAAAGAAAGGTTCAGCTGCTCTCGAGATTTGCGCTTTCAGAGTCGATTCTTTAAAAAATTTCTCTCCGTAAGAACCATTGTTCCGTGTTTTGATGCTGTTTTGCATACCTACATGTTGGTATACCTATACAAGCACAATATGGATGTAAAGATGTAGCTGTAAGTTTTGTTGCGATAGTCTGCATTAAACTACCACAGAGATTACACGTCTGTTTTAATCATTCACCGCTGCATACCGTTCTGAACCTTATTTCATTGACCATATGGTCGCATCGAGCCGGATCGAACCAAGACGCCCGCCCGGTTGACGAGAACAAAAGAAGACCGGATTCCCGAGATATGCCTATTGATTGAAAGAAGTCACCTCTTCGCATGCATTTTTAAATCGTTTGAATAAACATCAGTGCTGCGTAGTTGCAATTAAAAGCCATCTTACGTTGAACTTTGGACTAAATCAAGTGCTCAAACATGACTACAAGTGAACAGTTGCTATGTGTGTTGGAGGAAACTGCTATTCTATTAGAAAAAACGCAAATTAACTTGAAAAAATGCCCCAAAGCGCGGCTAACGAGAGGTTATATTGAAGCAAGATTAGAATGCGTAGAACAATATTGGGCTACGTACAAGGACTCTCATCAAAGACTAGTGGAGTGTACGCCTAAGGAAAAGAGAGCAAGTATTCCATACTTTAAGAATGATCAATACTTCGTACACGAAGATGTTTTCCTTTGTACTTGCGCCGATCTAAGGGACTTGTTATTTGCATCTGGATCACAATCAAAACAAAGTGAGACAGTTATTACCTGCGACCAAGCGAGTTCAGGAAAAGAGGTTCAAGTTAAGTTACCCCGCATTCAGCTACCTACCTTCAGCGGCAACTACGACGAGTGGCTTACATTCCATGATTTGTTTACGTCACTGGTACACGACAATACAACTTTGAGTAAAGTCCAGAAACTACACTATTTGAAAAGCAGTGTTAGCGGTGAAGCCGAGTTATTGTTAAGACACATACACGTCATAGAAAACAACTATGAACAAGCATGGGAAATTCTGAAAAATCGTTTCGGAAATAAACGACTTCTCATCAATTCACTGATGAAGAGGTTATTTTCACTGAAGAAAATAAATACGTCGAGTGCAAATCAAATCAAAGCCTTATTGGACTCCACCAGTGAGTGTTTGAACAGCCTTGAAACCCTTGGAATATCAGTTTGGCATTGGGATTTAGTGATTATACACCTGGTAGTACAACGGTTAGACATTGAAACACACAAAGCCTGGGAAGAATACTCCTACAACGGTGAGCCAAACAAATTACCTAAGTGGCTAGATTTGAAAACCTTTCTTGAGACTAAATTTCGCACCTTGGAATTAGTCACACATACATCATCATCAGTAAGAGAGAAACCTGTCAGAGAACGAGCTTTCCATGCAATATCCACGGCTAGAGCAAAATCGTGTGTCAAATGCAACGAAAATCACACGCTGTGTCATTGTAAAGAATTCACTCAAATGCAAACAGACGAAAGACGCGAATTTGTAAAAAACAATAATCTCTGTTTCAACTGCCTGTTAGTAGGCCATTCTGCGCACCGGTGTAGACTCCAAGTATCCTGTCGCATATGTCGCCGACGACATCACTCTCTGCTTCATGTACCGAAGACCTCCAGCGTAGAAGAGACTGCGCAGACACATCTTAGCCATATTGAACAAGAGAACAATGTGACAGACAAAATAGAAAATGGCCTCACAATGTCGTCACATTTCACGGATAGGAAGTCAACAGCCTTGTTAGCCACAGCACTAGTTCCTGTACGAGATGAGCAAGGAAACATGACAGTTCTACGTGCACTAATAGACCAAGGTTCGCAGGCAAGTTTCATCACAGAACGAGCGGCACAGTTGATGCAAATCAAAAGAACACCAATTAAGGGGACTATAACTGGAGTCGGCTCAACAACAACTACGATCAATCAGGTGGTACAACTTGAGGTACTTTCTAGGTACAATGACAACTTCAACCTCAAGGTCAAAGCATACGTAATAGCAACAAGATTAACTGCGAACCTTCCATCGAAATCAATTGCAAGCTTCACACTCAACTGGCCACATCTTCATGGCCTAACCCTGGCTGATCCTAGCTTTCATCAACCAGGGCGCATAGATATGTTACTGGGTGTCGACGTCTACGCACACATCTTGAAGAACGACGTAATCAAAGGTCCGCCAGGCTCACCATGCGCACAGAATACAAGCCTAGGCTGGATACTATTCGGAGACATAAACAACTCCTCTTCAGATGACATGATCGTAATGCATCATCAAGTTAATATCGACACAATGCTCCGAGACATGTGGGAACTCGAGTCATCGACTAAACCAGAACTTACAGCCAATGAGAGAAAATGCGAAGATACCTATAAGAAAACAATAGCCAGAACTGACGAAGGAAGATATGTTGTAAAACTACCTACACAAAACGAGGAACTGAAATCCACAGAAGGAGAGACACGAGAAATAGCAATACGAAGATTTAAAGGACTAGAAAGAAAGTTTGAAAATAACGCAACTTTTAAAACCGAATACTTGAAGGTCATCCACGAATATCTCGATCTTGATCAAATAGAAGAAGTGCCAAAAGGTGAGATAAATAATCCATCAGTTTACTTGCCACACCACGCTGTTATTAAGATGGAAAAGGAAACGACGAAAGTCCGAGTGGTATTTGACGCGTCGAACAAAGGAAAAAATGGAATATCACTTAACGACGAACTACTGGTGGGTCCGCAACTGCAAGAAGATATGCGAAATCTTTTAATGAGATGGCGAATGAAGCGCATATGTTTCATGGCAGATGTTAAACAGATGTATCGTCAGATACTGGTGACGAAAGAAGATGCCGATCTTCAGCGCATCGTTTGGCGTGATAACCCTATAGATACAATCAAAGACTATCGTCTTTTACGTGTGACATTCGGCACAGCATCCGCACCATATCTTGCTATAAAGACGTTGCAGCAAACAGCAGAAGATTACGACAGCCAAAATGAAACTGAATTCCTTGCAGTCAAGACAATAATAGAAGACTTTTACGTTGATGACTTGATGTCCGGCCAAGATACTCTCAAAAAGGCAATAGATGTAGCCAAGATGACATCAGATATACTAAGTAAAGGAGGATTCATGCTACAAAAATGGTCGTCCAATAGTTCTGAATTTCTCCAACATTTCCAACCATCTGAACGGAGCACACAAGTTAGCCTCAACCTTAAGGCCGATGGCATCATACGTGCATTGGGAATAGCATGGAACATTGGGGAAGATGCTTTTCAGTACGAATTGTGTTTACCACCTCCCTCTGAAACAATAACAAAACGCACCATCTTGGCTGAAACATTGAAGCTTTTCGATCCATTAGGCTGGTTGGCTCCAACAACTATCACAGCAAAGATGCTTATACAGAAATTGTGGCTACAAAGAAACAACTGGGATGATGAAGTAGATCCTGAAACAAAAGGAGAATGGTTAGAAATAAGAAAGAGTTACGAAAGCCTAAAAGAAATTAAAATAAAACGCTGGCTGCAAACTACAACACAAGAAGAAAAAGATATTACCATACATGGTTTCTGTGATGCCTCCACGAAAGCTTATGGAGCGGCAGCATACCTAAGAGTAAAGAAAGAAGATGGAGGATATGAAACAAGTCTAATTGCAGCTAAGGCTAGAGTTGCTCCAGTTAAACCTGTGTCTCTGCCACGATTAGAACTTTGCGGTGCCACACTTTTAGCCAAACTGCTCAAGCAGATTCAAGAAGCTATGAAAATGCCCGCACCTGCCATATTTGCATGGAGAGACTCGACAATAGTCTTATCATGGCTAAAAGGAGACCCCACGCGATGGCAAACTTTCGTGAGAAATCGGGTGGTGACAATACTTGATGACGTAGGCAACAATTGGTATCACGTTCGGTCGCAAGACAATCCCGCTGATGTGGCATCAAGAGGAATGTTCTTATCAGAGCTGAAAACTTGTCAGTTATGGTGGAAGGGACCACAGTGGCTACAAACCGATGATATACCATTTGAACGACCAGACATCACAACCGACCTGGAAATGAGACACGTAATGGTTACAAATATAAAAGTAAATAGCACCGAAAGGGAAGACAATAAAGACTTTGTAACGGTGCAAACCTCTTTACACCATTTTTATTTCTTTTTTCTATCTATCATTTTCAAATATTTAAATTTTGTCACTCATTCTTCGATTTCCCTCATTTTTCATACACTACTACTTTACGCTTTGACCAGATCTGACTTTTTACCTGCTTCTCCGTTTATCCGTTTTTATCCAGTTTTCTGTTAATATTACTACAATTCTACAAATAAAACCACACCTAAAGTCGTTCCAGAGTTTATTTATTAATTATTAAAGTTATAAAACGTTACACTGGCGCCCAACGATAATAACGAAACCCAACGTCACCCCACGGCTTGATACGCTGAGACGACAAAGCCCACCCACCGCGACTACGCTGCGAGTGCGAAGGCAAATACGAGTACGATTACCACGATTATACGTGTGCACAATCGTCGAACTGCTGCTGCTGTTTCATACCCACGACCCACGACCTCATACATCACAGACGCATCCCTAGGAGCTCCCCAGCCTTGCTCAAGGGTTCTGTCGGACCTCTCCGCCGCCCCCAACTTTACCCACAAGACCTGCAAGATTTTTTTTTGTTAAGTGTTGTCGAGTGTTTTATAAATAAAATATTAAATTAATTTTAAAGTGCGACTTGACTTCTGGACCACAAGGTAATTCATCATAACTACTCATTGACCATTCTTCACTAACTAGATTCACCCATAGTAACAAATTTTTTCGGCCCTAATAAAAGTCCTATTCTATCTATCTGCACCCCACCTAACCGAAACATACCACAGTTAGTATACACCAACAGTATACAATCAATAACTTCTACACGCATTTATCAGACAGTTACATAACCACAGGCTGCTCACTAGCAGTTCCATAGACCTCGGTAACCTGGAATTTATAATTCCAGGTGGGACTGGTTACTAACTTACGTTGCCTCAGGAGAGTATCCTGGGTAATTACACGTAGACAGCCTAGCTTTACCCTCTAGGTCTTCGAGGCCGACTCGAAGGTAAGGCGAAGCTGCACTCATACAGTCTATTGATAACAATATTATATTATTAAAATTTAAATTATAATTATTTACAAAATCTTTGCAAACCAAATTTCTAGACGTCAGTAATTCTGACACCATTCATTGTCATAAAATTTTTCAAAATTCTAAAAACAAACCTCCACAGGTTAAACCTATAAGGAACTCTTTGGCAATAAAATAAAAACTTCACCCTCACCCCATCCTTACCTCATTGCTAAAATAATTTCTTAACCTTTTTTCTTATAATCCGTATTCTTTTTAAATATTTTAACTGTCAACTTGTACAAAACCTACCAATGCCACCTTTTTATAGTTCTAATTTTCTGTATATAATCACCACATTACCTTTTCGGACACATCGTCATACTATTTGTCTATTTATTTATTAACTATTTTTTTATTTATTATTTATACACCACTATCCTCCTGGACATTTACTAACCATTTTTTTTAAAACATCCAAACACTCAATCAGGTGCGGCGACAACACGTTAAATAAGCCTAGGTCAACTAATTTATTTATCAATCGCGTTATCTAATTAAACGCGTTACGGTGTTTATCCCACCAAAGCTCTTGAGAGCACTACTACGACGGATTCTACCCCGTCGGGTACTATGTACCCAATATTATAAATATTGTTAAAATGTAAATAACTTTCATAGAGCGGATTGTGACTCAATAAATAAGCCTTACCACTACCGAATACCAGCGGGTGGTAACTGGCTAAATAAGCCTATTACTAATTTAGGCCAGTTTCTGGATAAATCTAATTAATAAAAATAGATTTTGTCTATAATAATGAGTGAACGTCTTCACCTTTACTGTAGTTGAAGACAATGACAGATGATGCATGCTAGGGATGAGTGGTAGATGATGAATAGAAGTGGAACTGCCTAATGTAAATATTCATTGTAGATATCACCCCACACACTCAAAATTTTTTTCATCGCCCATCTTTTATATTTTATTTTAATATTTAAATTTATTTACTTACCATCCCACATCCCCGACCTTCATCGACCTAACTTTGGATTCTCGACTTTAAATTTTAAATTAAATAATTTTACTTTACAATTTTTTTATAAAAAAAAAAAAAAATTTTTTTTTAAATATATTTTTTAAATAAATATATTTAAAAAAATTTTTTTTTTTACCGGTTGCCCCCGGGTAGTGTAACGGTGCAAACCTCTTTACACCATTTTTATTTCTTTTTTCTATCTATCATTTTCAAATATTTAAATTTTGTCACTCATTCTTCGATTTCCCTCATTTTTCATACACTACTACTTTACGCTTTGACCAGATCTGACTTTTTACCTGCTTCTCCGTTTATCCGTTTTTATCCAGTTTTCTGTTAATATTACTACAATTCTACAAATAAAACCACACCTAAAGTCGTTCCAGAGTTTATTTATTAATTATTAAAGTTATAAAACGTTACAACTTTACATCACAATTTGATAAGTATGAAAACTTATCAGAACTATTAAGAATAATCACATACTGCAAAAGGTTCTTGAACTACACGAAGATTGATACAATTTCTGTGATTTCGCCTGTAGAACTGGAAGACTCACTCAAGGCATGCATAAGATTAGTCCAAGAGAAATGTTATAAAGAAGAGATCGGAGCACTAAAGGAGAATAAGCAAGTGAATCGAAACAGTACATTGAAGTCACTAAATCCTTATGTAGATACAGAAGGTATACTCAGAGTGGGCGGACGCATACGCCATTCAAACTTAACAGAAGAAAGCAAGCATCCCATGATACTCGACAACAAAAACAAGCTAACTGCGCTGATTGTGGCCGACGCGCACAAACGCACCATGCATGGCGGGCCCCAACTCATGCTTTGCTATCTGCGAACAAAGTTTTGGATCGTAAGACCTAAGGGAATAGTCAAACAATGTGTTCACAGATGCTTGATATGTGCACGACAAAGCGCTACCGCAAAGGCTCAAATAATGGGAGATCTACCCAAACAAAGAGTATTGCCAGCTAGACCATTCTTGCACAGTGGCGTCGACTTTGCTGGGCCCTACTTGATATTAATGTCTAAGGGTAGGGGCATAAGAACTAATAAAGCTTATATTTCTATATTTGTTTGCATGGCCACCAGAGCCGTTCACTTAGAACTGGTAGGAGACATGACCACGGAGTCATTCATCGGTGCCTTTAGTAGATTTGTCTCCCGAAGAGGCAAATGTACACACTTATGGAGTGATCAAGGAAGAAATTTCGTGGGAGCAAATAAAGAACTAGCAGATGCCTTTCAAGAAGCCAAATCGCAGTTCAACGTTGAAATAGCAAACACACTGGCATCTGACGGCACCCACTGGCACTTCATACCAGCCTACAGTCCCAACTTCGGTGGAATATGGGAATCCGGAGTGAAATCGATCAAGTACCACTTGAAGAGAATACTAAACACCAATCTGACTTTTGAAGAAATGTCAACGGTTCTATGCCAAATCGAAGCTTGTCTGAATTCGCGCCCTCTAAGTCCCATAGATGACAGCGATACTGAAAACATAGATGTATTAACACCGGGCCATTTCCTGATAGGCGAGCCGCCTATAACTGTACCATCACCGGACTTGTCAAATATGAAAATCAGCCATTTATCTCGTTGGCACCATACACAGAAGCTTTTAAGCAATTTTTGGCATAAATGGCAACAGGAATACTTAACACGACTGCAACAAAGACCGAAGTGGCTGAAGGTTACCCCTGACCTTGAAATCGGACAGATTGTGCTGATAAAGAATGAGTACCTACCCCCAGGAAAATGGCTGCTGGGACGCATCGTAGAGAAGCACCCAGGAGCGGACGGAGCGACCAGAGTGTATAGTGTCAAGAGTGGTGCTAGTGTAGTGAAAAGATCTATTACCAAATTGTGTAAATTGCCCATCTATAGTGAAGGTGAAAATTAATAAGTGTGAAAATGAATGATGAACTGTGATTACCTCGCTGAAATTATTATTTAGTTTATATAATCATATGATTTTCTAATGTTCTTTTTAAATTTCAATTAGTGTGAAGTTATGGACCCTTCAGTTTTATTTCGTAAAACGATAGTGGTCTTGTCTATATAATCAAAATATTACATTTAATCTCCAATCTGAGTTAAAGTTTACAGTCCATTTAAGGGAAAGTTGTTTTTTTGTATATAAAATCTATCTTATGTGCTTTCAATTTAAATTGATGTAATTGATAACGAAATTAATTATGTAATGGCCTAGTCGCTGTACTTCGCCCCATCAATCTATTATTAAGTTGTTGTTTGAAAAGGATGCTTAATATCCTTTTAGTGGGCGGTATGTTCCGTGTTTTGATGCTGTTTTGCATACCTACATGTTGGTATACCTATACAAGCACAATATGGATGTACAGATGTAGCTGTAAGTTTTGTTGCGATAGTCTGCATTAAACTACCACAGAGATTACACGTCTGTTTTAATCATTCACCGCTGCATACCGTTCTGAACCTTATTTCATTGACCAACCATCCTTGTACTTCAAGGAATATTCTAAAAAAATAATTAGCGAAATCGGTTCAGCTGCTCTCGAGATTTGCGCTTACCAACAAATTCAGCGATTCATTTTTATATTATAGAAGACTAGCTGACCCGGCGAACTTAGTGCCGCGTAACAGTCGATTCTTTAATTTTTTTAAAAAAAATCTACTTAACAACCATCGTCGTACTACAACAACAAAAAAAATAGCGTGATCGGTTCAGCTGCTCCCAAAATTTGCGCTTACATCATCATCATCATCATCAGCCTATGCCCACCAAGGGGCACGGGTCTCACCCCTGAGGAAGGTATAGGCCCTACTCCACCACAGGGAAGAAGTCCGGATTGGTGGAGGATTGCAAGACTAGTGGCTGATCTTATTGTCAGAAGTTTTCAAGCTACCCTAAGCCCTCTGACTTGGCTTAACGCCTGCCATCTATCGACGGCAGCCGGCACCAACAGATTAACGTGCTTTACGAAACACGAAACCGCTCGGAAAATGCCATTAGCGTTAGTCATAGATGGTCACCGATCCATGCACAGAACGCGCCCTGTGTTGCTTAACGTTCGTATCGAATCGCTCGTAACCCCGGCTGTCTGAGTGATCTTAACGTGTTTAGTTTCTGAAATTTTTGGTAGTAGGTACTTATTGTCTTCAGCCGGGCTAAGTAGACAAGCAAGACAGCAGCTTCAAAGACAAAGCAGGTACCAAACAAAAGAAAAAGGGAATAGTTTCCAGTGATCTCCACTTCAACATCTTCTACCTCCAAAGTGCCTCCAAATAAGAATACCTACTTATGTTATGAATGATTGAAAAAATCATATAACGTTATTTCCACAAACTGTTGTGTTCTCAGTAACGGTATTGTATGTTATTGCCGCGTCTCCTCGTGTTTTTCTTGAAACATTCATTACACATTGCATCGGTTTCATTTCCACAAAATATTCTCGTTACTAGGGAAAGCCATGTAAAAAAGAAATAAACACCGAAAATCATTTTTTGTATAAGATTTTATAAAAAACACGAGCAGGAGACGCTTTTAGCTGGTAACACAAAACAACTGTCATGTCAAGCAGTTGTCAAAAATGGATTGTTATTTCTGTTTCGTCGCTGGTTCGCAGCTATCTTGCGTTTATTTATTGGATTAGAGCATTTGGATTATGTTTCCTGTTTGTGCAATAAGAACGGTTTAAGTGCAGTTTACATGGCCAACTTACCGAATGGCAGGGTTCAGCTGGTAAGTAAAATACAAGCGGAGTATTTTGTCTACCACCACTATTGAGGTTCAATTCATCCCAATTGGCAATTGTTTGTGTACTTGTATTGTCTTTTGTGAACTATGTAATTGGATAAAATTGCCCAATTGACTGAGCTCGATATCACTCTCACAATAACGTCCACACGTTCCTCTGTGTACACTTGTACAATGTTAACTTGGTGGGTCCCTGAATCAATTGTTAAAGTTTTAACAAGTTTATTGCTACTTACCTACATTGAACATTTAAAACCTTGTTTAGAATTCACTGTTGACAATCCAACATATTCTGTTTCAGGTATCTTTCTGAAGGCTTCCAAGTAATAATTGAGAAGTCTAGTGAGGCAAGATGCTCATTGAAAGATGTACAGTTGCGTTTTCTGTGCCCTGACGACCTCGAGGAGGTAATTAAACGAGCTATTGAGTTAAAGACCAGCTTAACTCTCTCTTTGTTAGTTTAGCGTTTGTAAAATTTTTAATGATTGCTTCCACACAACACAATCACCACGCTAGGATGCCCTGGACTATGTTACCAAGCAAGGATATCACAAATATGGAAATACACCCAGTGTGTCTTATTACAAGACCAGTAAGGCAGTCTTAGTTTGCCAACAAATTATGTTTTGTTTTTTAATTTTAGGTGAAGTTGTTGTGCCGAGATTGGTTCCCAATTGAGTATCCACAATCATGGTATGAAGACATCACCTCTTCGGAGCGTTTCTTTGCCCTAGCTGCAGTGTATAAGAGCCAGATTATTGGCCTTATTGTGGCAGAGATCAAACCTTACCTCAAACTGAATGCAGAAGACAGAGGGATCCTCTCGCGATGGTTTGCATCGAAAGATACTCTTGTTGCATACATTCTTTCATTAGGTATGTATTGTATTTTTTTTTATCTGCCCTTCCTGTTATCCCCAAGGATTATTCCCTTTTTAGTGCTCCAGTCAACTAAGAACCCAATAGTTATAGCATATCAGTCTGTCTGTATGATGGTTAGTACTAGAAAGCTGAAATTAAAAATACACATTAATCACACTGACAAAACAATTGAAAACAAAAAATTAAGTTCAAAACAAACAAAAAATAAAAAAAAAATGTTTTGGTACCTTTTTCTCATCGCATACTGTAAGGTGTCATTGAAATGGTTGTTCAAAAATATGGGCTTAGGAAAAATTGTTTTAGTTTGCGAAATATGAAGCTTGAAATCACCAATTTTTGTTACAGTAAGAGTAATGGGGTGTTTTCATCAAATCTCGGCATGTATATTTGTAAAGCTTTAGTAGCAGTACCACTTGCTAACAGTGAAGAAAAACATTACCTCGGCATTTGCAATGGCCCAACTATGAGGCTAAGTGCGGAAATCTCAGGTGTAACTAATTTCCCATCGCTTCAGTACATTTTGTATGAAAGTGAATTAAAAGGGGGGCGCCGCGTCGTTTCCACGTTCTGGTCTCACGTCCGTCCTATGTGCTCTCGCGCCCTAGTTGATGTAAGCTGTGGCTTTCCAGGCGTGGTCCGCTCATTCCGTCGCTCGGGCGTGGCGACAATGCTGCTAGACGTGTTGATGCACCACCTGGCCGGGCCGACGCCACAGCCGCCGCACGAGCACCGTGTCAAGGCCATCTTCCTACACGTGCTCACCACGAACTCGGAAGCCATACTCTTCTATGAGCAGAGACGGTAAATAATTTTTGTACGGCCCAATAGGTTTGACTGGTCTAGCACTAGTGTACTCATATGTCACTTGATTATTAACACGGAGGTTGTCGCTGCACTTTCTTTTTCATCAAAGGCCTGACTCCAGAAGTTTTCTATCTTTGTCTAATTAATTACCAAAGCAGAGGGAATCCCAGTTTGGGACCAGAACAAATGATGGTGTCGTTTGGATGTCATGTATTTATAAAAGCGGTCGACTCATAGCAGTTAAGATATCCATTTATTAATATTTTCAAGGTTTTAGAGCTTTGAGAAAATTATGAAGATTGTCTCAATAGGTGAAACAAAATAAATTCAAATATTGCATTGCAGTTACACATTGAAATCGTTTTTTATAGTTTTAATTAGGCCCACACAGATAGGCAATTTGTTGTCACACAGATAGGTATGGCTCTTATCGCGAAATTTCACAGAACGCCGATGAGTCACACTCGACAGCGCTTGAGTAACGCGAAGGACATCGCCGTTTCAGATTCCGGCTGCACTCGTTCCTCCCGTACTACTACTCGATAAAAGGCCGGTGTAAAGACGGGTTCACATACGTGTATTATGTGAACGGGGGGCACGCGCCGTGGGGCTTGTACGACTACGTGAAGTACATGGCGCAGGCGGCGTGGCGCGGCGGCGGCCTGTACCCCTGGCTCTGGGGCAAACTGCGGACCGCGCTCACCATAGCCTGGCACAGGTAGTGATCGCAATGACCTCAGTTCTGTGTTGTGCCGTACTAATTGTGTGACGAACACGCGTTCAGTGCGTGCTTTGATACAATTTTCCTTGTTAAGTTCGTAGAAAATATATTTTAGGACTAATTCGTAGTAATTCTATGACGGAGCGCACTGCGGCTCAAACGTGACGAGTGCCCAAACTATTATCAATTAATACAAATTCTGCGGGTTTTCGTATAGTTGTTAGGGTTTCGTAGCCAACAAGGAGCCCTTGTAGTTTCGCCTTGTCCGTCTGTCTGTCCGCGGCCTAGCTTAGAGTGATTAGTGCATTAGTACATAGAATAATCACGCCGACAAACCAGTACAATAAAATCTTAAAAAAAAATCAATAACAGCATAAGTAGGACTCCAATTTATTTTCTCGCCTGGACCATAGTTTGGGATATCGTTAGATTGATCGGTTAAAAATATTGTAGGCGTAGGAAGTTTATTTTTGGATTCCTTTTGCGAAATATTAACCTTTAAAGCGCATATGTTTGTCACCCACTCTCCTGACTAAACGGTACATTCTTGAAACGCCAAAAAATTCAGGGTGGTAAAGTAGCAGTGTGAAAATTCCACAGGTAAAAAGGAAAACTATCACGGCTGAGTAGGCTTTACAAGTTAACGAGCAATAGGCGACCAACTTATAAAAGGAAAAGTTAATACTAAATCCAATGAAAATTACTTTAATGAATTTGTTAGGTTGCTGTCTACGGGACCCTACACAGCACGCGGCGCGACACGTACTTTACAAGTTTCTTTTTCATAGCATAAGTAGCATATTCAAGTCCCACAGGGCGCAGCCGTTCTCCCAGAGAGAGAGAGAGAGAGAGTATACACTTAATTACCACGCGGGCCCACCGCGCATTGGCAATTTGGGGTTGTTTAGACGACTTCAGGCATTTCTTCGCTGTGTTTTCCTTATTAAGAAGTACTGCCTCTATTTGTTCAAAAATATATGTAGCTTAGAAAACAAAGTCTAGTATATACCGGGATTCGGGCCCAGAGTTTCTCGCAAGTAAAGATTGCGTTACAAACGCTTTGTTATATTTACTTAGTTACTTATTCATAAATGAAGTTAGGTTGGTTAAACAGTTAAGTTAGGCTTTTGTACTCAAAAGAAATTAGTATAACTTGAAAGCTGCGTTATGTGTACTGATCAAATCCAATATTATAATAAATTCGACACCAGAAAAGAAAATTTTTTTTCGACAACATTTTTTTTTGTGTGCGTAATATATATTTTTTACTGCTTTTTCAGAAATTCCTACAAAACCTAACGGTGCAATCATACGTAAGCAGATTCAAATACTTTAAATTAATATTAAGAATAATAGTCAAACGCACTTTTTTATATTATTTCATGGTGATGCGCACTGCTGCATAGTTCTTATTGTTATGACACGAATATTTGTATAATGTGACGAGATTTACAAAATTATTTTGTGATAGTTTGATGAATAATTCTCGCGACCTGATTGAAAGGTGGCAAACAGTCTAGCGATAAATATGGAGTAAAGATGAACAAGCCCGTATTATTAATTTTGACAAAACAAATGGTTTTGTTTTTAGATTGAATGAACAAATTATTTTATTTTAATAAGATTGCCTGAGAGAAGACGACCGGAACGTGAAGAAACCATGCCATGATAAACTGCCAAGTGTAACATAACAAGGTGCCTGTGCGTAAATGTAAATGCGAGGATTATGTTTACAAGTTAACGAACGTATATTTCATTCTTTGCATTCCTTAAGAGTCTTCCTATTGAAGCAATTCCCACACAAACGTGTTTCGTTTTTATTTACTTAACAAACTTTGCCAATACGTGTGAAGGACACTAGTCGTTGTTAGTTCCATCTTGAAGTACCTACTAAGACAATTTTCAAGGAACGTCATGTGGTTCTATTTTTTGTACCCTACCATGGAACGTTGATGATTATAAACATCATCTCACAGGCACCATTATTCATTGACCACCTCAGTCCTGACCTTTACAATAACAAGAGTAATCTGTTGTTATTGTGAAGGTCAGGAATGAGGAGGTTAAATACTTAGATAGAGTCTTCAATAAACAAAGTGATTCAGTGTAGATACGACGACGTATGTATTAAAGCGTTACTCATTGTGAACCAAAGTATTTTATACCTATTCTTAATTTGTTTACTTATATAATGAACGTGTTAATTTTTTAATTGTATTGTTTAAAATCTATTTAAGTGGTTTTAATTATTGGACATGTGCTAGTATTATTTTTCGGACTATTTGTTTTTCTAATTTCTATGAGAAAAATTGGTATTTCTGTGTTCTTAAACAATGTGATAACTATTGTAATTAATTGTATTAATATTCCATAGTTCTAAAATGACAAGTTATTCGTGTAACAGTAACGAATGCGATGATTAACTACTATTACTTGAGGCTCTTGTGTTTTTCTAATATCATCTAGCACTATCTTATGAGGTCTATATTTGCGTTATATTTCTACACTTTTAATATCATGAAAAGAAAACTAGCTCTAAATAAATATCATTGTTGACTAAACTGTATTTTTTTTAGTTGTTGCCAGAGGTTTAGGTCAAGAAAATATATATTCATAACAATTTCGCAAAATCTTTAATAATTGCTTTCTTTTTCATCAACTATGCTGTACAAACTATATCGCTTAAAATTAGAATTAGCAATTAATAATTGCACGTAAAAAAACTTAACAAATAGTTTTCAACTTTTCGATTGGAATGAACGATTAATTACATTATAAATTATCATGTAATTTTTTTTATAGTAAGTATTTATTATTTTTTTACAATATTTATAATTCTTCTACAAATGAAAGTCATCTATCTCAACAAGCTGTCACAATCGCCCAATGATATGTTAAAATTACTTTAATAATGTTATTGCGCGCTAATATGAACTACTTAATTGTAAGGGGTCGCGTCAAGGACGTGAGCAGAGATCACGGGGGAGGTGGAGGGGGGTGTCGGGAGCCTACGTCACTAGGTTGTCTTTTTCCTGGCCGCCCTTGTGGTTTTGGCCCTTGAAGTCTTTCAGCCGGATCGGAGACGACTCGCTACCCGAGTCACCCTGCAATTGAAACAATGTCCAACTTTTAAATCAATCATCATATCTAGAGGTGAGAACACATACGCAATAATAAATCGATATCAACCCTTTTATGTCCCCACTGCTGAGGCACGGGTCTCTTCCTGCATCGCAGGAAGGTTAGGCCTTACTCCACCACGGGGGCCAAGTCCGGGTTGTAAGACAGTGGCGGGCCTTACTGTCAGAAGTGGTCAAGCCGCCATCAGGCCTCTGACATCACTTAACTACAGCCATTACATGACAGCCAGCACCAACGGCTTAACGTGCCTTGCGCAGCACGGCAGCGCTCGGTAAAAGGTAGTACCTGACAGCGCCTGTTGATGTTTAACTCGAGTGATTGATTTCAATCACTCAATTCGACTAAGCCACGAGCGAACATTAATTAATAAACACGTTAAAATATCAATTTATGAAAGTCGAAAGAGCCCGTGCTAGTAAATTAAATCTGTAGGTATTACGGAAAGTCCTGCTCTTTCGAATACATAAACAAATTCTTAAGTAACTGTGAATTGATTAAAAAACAAAAACACCTAAAAAAAATGTCGCTATTGCAGTTAAGACGAATTGAAAGGTGTCGTTGTCGTGAGCTTGAGGGCTGAAATCCTTCAAGCCGCATAGCCAACAAAAAATGTACATAGGTACACTCTAAAGACGTAAACCTCTTCTGCTGCAGTCGGGTAAATAGTAATCTTACGAATTATGCTGTACTGACTCTAATTTAAAACTAAAAATAGCCTAGTTTTCCAAGCCTGACGCAACACTGCAGCCAGCAGTACGGACATGACTGAAGTATAATCGGAATCCATAATTATATAACCAAAGATAAGTACCTATACAGTCTGTACTTAGTGGCCATCAATCAATTAAATAAGAACGCTTTTGACCATTTTCGACCTGCACATAAGCACACATAAGACTTCTGGACTCTGCCCCGCAATTTTCCCTTAGATTTCGTCATTCGGCTATATTAGTCCACTGCTGGACATAGCCCTCCCCTAATGAGCGCCCTGTCTTCAGCTTGCTGCATCCAGCATCTGCCTGCAGTTTTTGGCAGATCGTCATTCCACCTGGCCGTAGGGCGTCCTACACTACGTTTGCCGAGTCGCGGTCTCCACTCAAGAACACGTGTAGTACTCCAACGATTGTCGGTTCTTCGCGAGATATGACCAGCCCACTGTCACTTCAGCTTGCTAATTCTCTGAGCTATGTCGATAACTTTGGTTCTCTGTCGGATGCATTTGTTACGAATCCTAGGAGAAGATTCCCTTCCTTTAGATTTCCTAAAAAGCAATCACCTACCATAGTCAAAAGTCGTCAGTAAAAAGGTAGGTACAATAAAACGCGTCTCTATTACGCAATTTTCGCGAACTAATGACACTTTGCGTTTTATATCGTGGCCGTTTGAATTGAAAACAATAAATCACATAAATGCGTAATAGAACAGAAAACAAATACTTTAAGTAAAATTATAAATTAATTTAAATTTTCAATTATAAGCTTTGAAATGTGAAGAAGTTATGTGAACTTAAACTTTATAACAATATTTCAAAAGAAAAGTAAACCTCATATTTGCTACATTTCGAAACACAAATTCCTACTTGTAGAATACCAAGAGAGGTCACATCGAGTTTTAAACTCCCCTTCAGGACCCTTAATTATTGAATGGCATCTTACATGGACGCGAGAAGTGCTCTACATGGCGCAACTCTACAACACAAAATCTCACTGGTTTTGTCAGGATCGTGGTCATGGGCAAACAAACAAGCATACCCCCATCATGAATGTTAAAAAAAAATGTAGATAGACATTATATTATCCAGGGTAATTTTCTAGATGGGGGCCTGGCCTAATAAAGCGATGGGCACACTGAATTTCAATGCATTGTATGCAGTAACCCTATTTCCCCGTGTAGACCAATACCATTCTGGTGTAGGCAAGCTTAAAGCCACGACTCATGTTGTCGCCCTAGATACGAGATGGTTAGTTGCTGCTCCCCCTCACCTCACCCCACACACCCTACGCCAAAATATAGATCGTCTTTCAGGGACAAGACTTACATTGGCGCCGAGCGAAGTGGAGTCCTGTATGAGAAGCTCGCTGTCGGTGCCCCGTTCCTTATTCTTGAGGATAGAGCGTGACCCTTCCTGCGTCCAGCCGCCGCGCTTATTGCCGTTCTTACCTGAAACACCGACAAGAGGTGGGTTTACCTACTAACGTCTTTCACCACTACTTGCAGAGACATGGGCGAACAGTGTTGGGACAAGCTGTATCTTGAGGGCTATCGGTAAATTACTAATTTCATTATTTTTGTTTGTAGCCTCCAACCATCGTTTTTACAGATCTGATCCACAGGTGTCATATTTGTTTGACAAGTATACACAGAAATAATTTAATCAAAATAACACTTCCATTTAATTACACAATATCTATTTTACAAAATCACTCTACGTATAATCCTTGTTGTTTGGTAATAAGTTTTTCGTTAGTCGAAGTTTTAGGTTGTAGGTAATACTTAGGTTTATGTGATGCCGTCACGAGACTTATCGTCTTCCTCCTTTTGTCACATAATGTCACATTTTTTTACCCACTCCTCCTTAAAGTGTGATAAAATAAATCGATAGCCCTTTTTGATTAAAGCAAGCTAAAATTTACCCAAAAAAGGGGTTAATTTATTATATATAATATAATAACCCATTTATTATAAGTAATCCAATAATCAACAAATAAATATTTGATCAGTAATAGATTTCTATGATCTGAGGTAATAGAACATTGCAATTATTTGATTAGCCAAGAATTATTCCGGACAGCTGAATGAATAAATTAGCAGCCAAACGTGGTCAGCTAATAAATCGAAGACAGTAATTAAATTGATAGTTTAATTCGGTTTATGTTTTCATTCGAATGTCCGACAGTTTTTAAATAAATTTTCAGACAATACATTTCACAACGCGACATTCACAATGTTTTCAACAAACTTTCACATCTAGGAAAGCAAATCTTACTTATAATATCATTTCCTACATATTAGTTAATGTTATCTTGATAATATACTGGCGAATAAGTATCTGTTTGGTTTGCTTAATAAAAAAATCCACAATGTTAACAAATGCTTTAAGAAATATAATTCGGAAAACAGCTCACTTCGATTACGTAACACTCCACTCTATCGAGTTAAGTATTTAGACGTCTCCAAAGTGTCAAAATGTGTATGCATTTGACAGCTGGAATAGCTTAAAAAAAGTGAAAATCAACGTCACTCAACTCAGTAGATATTTACAAAATAGACCCCCAGGACTTGGGAGGCAAAGCCCCCGTAATAAAAAAATCGTGCTCGTGTATAAAAAAATCGCGCGGAAACAGTAGGTACACTTCTACTGTTCCCGGGCGACTGTACGCGACAAAACAATTAGGTAGATAAACTTTTGTTATTAACTCGGTGCATTTTCACAATGTCTGCATATAAAATATATGTCATAGATGTAATTCTTAAACAAATGACCCTAGACTCTGCCTACCCCTCTGTGATACACGCGTGACTTTATGTTTTTTTTTTATGTTAAGGCAATTTAAAAAGAAACATGGTAAAATATTTTAATAATTGTAGGTAAAAGTTTTACACCTATTAATACACTATACCTAGTCCCATATTACTATTATTTTAATTTTACAAAAACTCGCACCTGTCGATTCAATCATATTAAAAACTGATCCATTAGGAATTTTCTGTAGGTACTATAGTTCTTTACAATATCCTCACCATCTTCATATTTTGGTACCATCTCGGCATCTCGGAGGTCGGCTATTGTCGTGGCTATGTTCTGTGATGGCTACTTTGTGTCATTCATTACGGTTGCGGTTTGGCAGAGTTCTACATTTATCACGATAAACCACTCTGCAAGATTTTGGAGCCACGATGAACAACCGTAGAAAAAAACAATTCTGTACAGAGTTGACATTCTATCCTCGTATGACTAGCTCAGAGGTCAACTACCTACCTGTATATGTATCACCCTTTTATAACATAGTAAAATTCAAATCCAGCCAATGTTAGACATTGACGCCCAACTCTAATAGTGTCATTAACATAACAAACATAACATTTACATACAGGCACATACATTGCTTGTGGCCCCACTCAAGGATAGCCTGTGTCGTGAGAACCAGAAACAACGACATTACAATCATGTAAACATCCAAGACTTGGTTTTTTTTGTCCCCAGCCGGGGATCGAACCCGGGACCTCTTATATGGCAGGCAGATGCGCTACCGCTGCGCCACAGTGGTCGTTCAGCAGCACTAAACTAATCTTACGCTGCATATTCAAAGAAATAAACTTCTCATCTATAAAACAATCATACATCCCGTGTGGATTTATGGAATATAACTTTATGTAACTAGCGACATAAACATAATGACGCTATAGCGATAATAAAATGCAATCCTCGATCAACGATCAATATCGGACGCGCCATGGTTCACGACCACAGCTGAAATACATGGATCCATGACGATGAACACGGTCAAGAAAGAAATACGGACTGCTTCAGCAAAATATAAAACCAAGCTCCTACATCACCTTAATAATTTAGCAACAAGGCACATCATATCAAGCGTCTTAAGAAACATAACATACTCGAGCTAGAAAAACGACACTAGCCTTCCTACATATATGTATAGCACTCTTTACTGGAAGATGCATACCAATAATCCATGACACTACAACACATCTGCTTATGATTGATGACTGATCAGAGATAAAATAATGAGGGAAAAAAATTTCAATTGAGGATGATGGATTTCTTAAACTGAAAAAAGTCAGTAGCTAGATTTATAACCTTAACTTGATTCTTACTTAGGTATATCTTCACGCTTGATAACTCACCAAAAAGTATGTGATGATTGATAATCCTCGTCGCTATTCCTCGAGGTGGTTTCTTCTCCTCTTCCGACCATTCCTGCGAATACCAAGTCACACAGAAAGAATGAAAGTCGGTAGGTGCAAAGAGTCAAGCGTCACATAATTACGTAACAATAACCAAACGATACGCAATTACGCATGCTTTCAAGAAGATTTTTTCCATGCAAAACGATAGTAAGGTCGTGTCACGTACACAAGTAAGTGTGCTTTATTCGGTCGGTCCAATAAACGAGACATTGCAAATTGGGGAAGGATAGAACCGCTAGTGTGGTGACACCTCCAAGGCCCATACGAGTATGTGTTCATATAAACTATAAAATATTCAGAAGGAATAAAAATAAATATATTACAAATATTTTTTTGTGAAAATGTAAGAGGTGTCATCATCACGCTACACCACAAGATATAATTGTGAAGAGCCTAATGACGAAAAAGGTACGCACGCGCGCTTCCGTAGCTTATCCCGACTCCGGACTACGACCGGGCGTTCTATTCCCGAGAGTAGTAGAACTGACCTGCTGGAAGCGCGCTTTCCGGTGCTTGGGCTTGGCGTCGGCGGGGTCTTGCGCGGGCGCGGCCTCGTCCAGCGGCTGCGGCAGACTCGCGCGCGAGGCGTCGTGCCGCGCGCCCGCCAGGCTGCCGCGCGAACTGCCTGGCGAGCCCTCGCCCTGCGAACCCTTCGCACACAACACGCTCCCGTCCCCCGAGGCGCTTTTGCGCACTCCCTTATACTCGCCCCCCGCGGCACTCGCGCCGCTCGCACTCCCGCTCCCGTCCAGAGGGTTCACATACAAGTTCGACGAGTCATCCCCTGCGATGTCGCCCTCTGAAGGAAAAGCGTGCGTAAGGCATGATGCAAATGTATCTGCAATGTAAGACAACACGCACTTGGAGCCGCGCGACACCGGATCGATACACGCACGGCTAGATCTCGTGCGGGGTTAGACACGCGTGCTGACAGACAGACCGACACGACAGCGGGCAGAGAGACATGTTGGCACGGGAAGAGGAACTAGATCCTACTGGGTCCAATGTGACACTACCTACGGGATCGTTCCATATGAAAGTGACAATGACAGGAAAACAAGAACATTCATTAACAATTCAATAAATAAGACATTCTTTAAATTACTAGGCAAGAATAAGAAAATTGTTTCAGATATTTGTCTCTATTTTTTATTTACCTAATTAATCATGTTGTGTACTAACCAGGACTGTCGAGGCTGTTAGGCGTGGCCTCAGGCAGCGCTTTTGGCGCGGGGTGGCGCGCCAGACACGCCAGCTCCACGCACACCGGCTGCCGCAGGTCTGACGTCGCCATCGGCATCAGCTGCTCCGCGTCTATGAACTCCTTGTACCCCTGCGTCGAAAACAATCCTTTATTACGGAAACATTAAGGTATGTCGCCGTTGGTCTATATGAAACAAGAAGGGGTAAAACTAGCTTTAGTGCTTTGACGTACCTATAGCTAAGTTACTTACGTAAAGTTAAGTGTCGAGTACAGAAAGTAAGTTCATGCTTAGGTACAGAAGTTAAGTACTTACGGGTGATTCATTTAGCAATAATGTTCGTCAACATAATACAAAATAATTAGTAGTTTCCAGATTCATTGGGTTGGTACAGACATTTAATTCGCGACCAATGTAATATTGAGTTAGTTGTTTTAGTACCTTGAACGTGCAAAAACAACATTCAAACTCAGAAGGCAGCTGATCCAAGTCAAGCTGTTTGTCAGCCATCTTCTTTTCCTAGAAAAAGAGAAATCATTAGTGGTTACTCTTGTTCTATGTACGTTTTATCATATTAATGTTAGGAAGCATTACAGCGTCAAAAACAAATCGTAATCTTTATTATGCGCAAATTGACTGGATAGGACGGCAGGGAGAAAAACGCACGCTTCGGCGGAAATATGAAACATTTCGGGAATTAAAAATTATCTGTTTTGATTCTTTCATGCTGAAGTCTGTGAGCCCAAGAATGAAATAGGTCTCCTTAATATAAATTAAGAAAAACAAGGCTTGTCATCGAACCGTAAAGTAATTAACTTTTCCCGAAAAGTTGCCGTCGCCAGAAAGCGCCATTATCGTGTAATTAGCTGTAGCACCGCTGATTTCTCCCGTTATCATTTTACAGCTGTGCGGACAACACAACAGGCATTCCAATATCCGCGTGTTAGCTGCTTGCAAGCGCGTTAGTTAAGTAGATACGGTCGATATCTTACAGGTGTAGGCTCTGGGTTTATGAGCAAGCGCTTTTCTGGCGAGTCGGGTCCTTCGATCGAGTAGCGGCGCTCGTTGGGTGGGCTCGTCTGAAACTGCGAACTATTGTGTTAGCGGAAGCCTCGTGTGCAACTCGCGTGTAGGTGGTGGGCGACCCTAGAATAGGTGACATTTACATAATTATCTCATATTAAAGTGGCTGAAAGAAGGCTATTTCACCCGACGTGTGATCCCTTGTGAAAAAGTAAGAAGATTTTACTCAAAAAGCTTCAACTATGTATAGTTTAACCTTCTAAAAATACGCAAATCCTGAAACAACCCAATGAGGGTTTTTTAAAAGTTTTATTATATGAGTAATTTTTTTCTCAGTCTTATGTTTTTGGCTGATATTTAAGAAAACATAAAGTTGAAAACAAAACATACCACAAAGCCGAAAATTTATAGTTAAATGGAAAATTAGCAAAACAAATCAAAAGTCGTAAAACAAAACGTGTAAGTGCGAAACTCCCCTGACGTTTCAGGTATTTACCGAAATTGCTAATATGAAGCAGCTACGAGTAATCCGTCGCGTGGAGACTGATGGTGATTTAATTTAAAATAGCGTCGAGAGAAAGGGTTGCCAAAAGTAAGGCGATATGGGTTTTAAATGCACGGAAAGTTTTGTTGTCACCTTGATGTGGAATACGAACAATAAATCCGCATGATGTGGAAACTTTACGTTCATATTTTATACGCTTTATCTATTAAAGCTTAAGCATTAAATTAAAGCTACAGCTTTAATTGAAGTAGTAGGAAAGCAATGAAACTGTTATCGTCAAATCACATTTATTTTTCTTAAGGCTGAGATGCATCAAGCCAGACCGTTCTTACCTGGTCGGGGTCGGTAGAAGGGAGCTTTTCGGGCATGCCATGCTCGAACTGCCGGTAGCAGCCCGTGATGGCCGGCTGCTCCTCGCCCTCCAGACTAGTGGCGTCGGCCTGCGACATGGTGTGTCCTGCAGCACACACCACCGTAAGTACCCTCGCGACTAACGACCACGCCTCGCTGCACTCGCTCCTCTTACAGCTTAGTTTATTTTTAACTCTTTTAGCATTTAAGTACAATCATTTAAATAGACAATTTAGCACGAACTACGTAACAAACATTCCACAAAATATATAGCAGGTAAAGAGCTCTAGCGTCCTCCGGATACACACATTTGACTGTCCACGGATGTAAAAAGTTAGTTTTAGAAGCGTTAGCCTTACGCTGACTGTAAACGACCTTATTATTATATAGGTAGTGTTCGTGGCACATCGCTAGCTACACACGACGCGATCGCGACCCGAGAGACGAGTAACGAATAATAAGGGTCGAGTGCGACGCCTGTGCGATAGTGTCAAGTAGCTCATCTGGCGTCTTCTGTCGCCTCAATGAGGACGCACTTGTCACCTGAAGACAAGGAATAAAATACTCTGAGTGCACCTCGTGGAGCGAGCGCGTGATCGGGAGCTGTTCAGCTGCGATGTATCGTGAACTGTGAGTGCGCGTCCGCGGAGCCAGACACATCGTTGCATTCACGTCACACGAAGAAGGATGCAGAATGAACACGGCATGCGGGAGCGGGAAGGAAGAGACACACGCGAGCAGAGACATGACATGAGAAGCGGAAGCGGCTACGCTGACGTGGCACTGACCTGTGTCCACGATGACGTCGATGAGGTCCATGCTCTTGGCGAAGGCGTCGCGCAGATTGATGTGGTGGAAGGACACGATGGAGCCCTCGCGCTTGGCGCGCTCCAGCGCCTCGCGCCGCTTCAGCGCCTTCTCGCGCCGCATCTGGTTCTTGTAAAACTCGGCGAAATTGTTGACGATAATGGGAATGGGTAACGCAATTACCAACACGCCGCAAATACAGCATACTGAGCCGATGACCTTGCCCAACGGGGTCGTGGGGTAAATGTCACCGTATCCCACTGTGGTCATGGTGATGCCGGCCCACCAGAACGTTTCCGGGATGGAGATGAATTTAGTCCCCGGCTCTTCCTTCTCCGCGAAATACGCCAGGGAGGAGAATATGAGCACTCCCATGGCGAGGAACAACATGAGCAAGCCGAGCTCCTTGTACGAGTTGCGCAGCGTGAAGCCGAGCGACTGCAGCCCGGTCGAGTGCCGCGCGAGCTTCAGGATACGCAGGATGCGCATGATACGGAAGATTTGAACGACGCGACGCACGTCCTGGAACTGGTCCGTCGCGTTTTTGTTCGTCTCGAGGAGGAAGAGAGACACGAAATAGGGCAGGATGGCCAACAAGTCTATCACGTTCAGTCCGCCTTTGAAGAACTTCCACTTGTCCGGCGAGGCACTGAACCGCAGCACGTACTCGAGCGTGAACCACGTGATACACACAGCCTCCACCATAGCCAGCTGCGGGTTGTCCATAGGCGCGCCTTTCTCGTCGTACACTTGCATCTGCGGTATCGTGTTCAGTGTGAGCCCTATCGTGGACAGCACGATGAAGAGGATCGAGATCACCGCGATCACCTGCAAGCACGGTGAGAGTGAGCCACGCGCCCGAGGCCGCGCCATCGCCGCCACTCGTGCCAGGCCACGGCTCGTATGCTTGTGGTGGTGGGTCAGTATGAATGAGCGTGTCTATACAGTGATAATTAGTTATGTCATATAGTATATCTCCAATTTACAATTGTCAGCTGCTGAGGACACAGTTAATGGGTACCTACATATTTACAGGTTACGAGCCAATAACTTATGCATAACTAGCATTATATAGGTAATCATTAGGTCATTTTTAGGTTGTCAAATTGTTTTATGATAATTTTGGTGTAAAAATAACATCTATTTGCGTATGTTAGTAGTGTTGTGTGTTTGATGTGTATGTATAAGTATAAATGTTAATTACAAAATAGTAGGATTTTAAATTATGCATGTATAGTGAACGGACGCGCGTCGATGACAGTCTGTGGTAGAATGCACGGGCGTTAAGAGCGGAGGCGCGGTTATGGGACGAGCGTCCGTCCATGGCCTCGTCGCTCGGTTAGTATAGTCCCAGGTGTTGGGTGTTAGTCGGATCAGTATCACGAAGCGGAAGCGCTGGTAGTTTGAAGGTAGAGGGCGGGGCGGGAGCGGGAAGGGAACGGAGCGGGAAGCCGGCGGGAACGACGCTCGGCCGTGGTGGGAGGCGGCGCGGGCGCGGCGACGGCGCGCAGCGGCGCGGCGGGTCGGCGGTCCGCTGCGCGCCCGTCGCGGTCCCGTGCCGCCCCGCACGCGGGCTGCGGGAGCGTCGCCGGCGGCGGCTGGTCACATCGCGTAAGCCCATCCCATATTTGCAACTTTTGCGACAACAATTAAGCTTTGTTTTTATTTAAAAACTCTCCTTTCGGAGAACGTACGACGCGGCTGTGAACATTTATAAAAATTAATTGTATAACTATGGTTAAAAGTAAATATTTACTTTTAAAGAAATAAAACCTTGTTAGGGGCACTGGGAAATTAAGGAAATAATAATGTAAATAAAACAATCCAATCAAATAAAACGGAAACAACGCAAATACCAATAAAAATATATATATATATATATATATAAATACAAGGCTGAAATACGTAAAAGTTTATCGACACTCATATTGTCTTTTATAGTAATATATATGAATCCATCACTTGTTTTTACTACACTAAACATAATGATTTCTAACGCTATTGCTTATTAGTAAATGTAAAAAGAATATTTTGCTACACAATAAAGTAATTAATAGAGTATTGCGCCTGTGCTATACAATATTGACAAATGTTTTAAGTATTTATACGATATCGTTGCTATTATAATACTTAATATTAGATTAAAAAATATATATCTTGTAAATATAAAAAAATAACGGCTTAGTAAATGAGAAAGCTAATTATATTGCAATATATGTAGTTAAGTTTTAAATACCTACAGTTATTACTTACAGTGAGTGGCACCGCCGTTGTCGAAATATTATCTGAGTATCCTGTACTTTCGACAATTGCGATCACGAATCAAAGTACTTACATATGACACAACACCACAATACATAGTATGCACACAAGTAACACATCCACATAGCGTCGTCAAAGTACGAAATAGGATAGTAGGTATAGATAGATGTTATTCATGCACCACAAAAACAACACATTATACCTACGAGTAGCAAACGACATAAACCGAAAGTTACAGGAATTTTACACATCAATATTATTTCCACTTGGCATAGAATAATTGAACACTTCCAATGTCTCTGCTTCATTGTAAGTGAAAACTTTGTAACATTGTAAGTGGAAAAGATCCTGCAACATTCAGACTCCAACCATCACAAGACAATAAATAGATTAGTCTATTAATGTTCTGCACAATGTCTACAGTGTTTATACTTACTATTCTACTATTAGAGAGTGACATGTAGGTCAATGTGTAAAGTGCATGTTTCATAATTTATTTGCAGGTAACAGAATTTTAAACGTGTAGGTGTTTACAGTAATTATTTAACAGTGTTTTCAGTGCCCTCATATACATGTGCTTCAAAGTAAAACACGTCGATCGATTTGTAGTTAGTGCTGTGGTGTGGCTACACAATTATCGATTTCCACTTAGCGGACAAAATGGACACAAGCAATCTATCTACTTGTAATAAAGTCTCAAATTCAAATTGTTACCAATGTTCACTATTATGATCCTCGGCAGCGTTTACTTAGCTTACAGAAAAGAAGGTTAATATAAATGTTGTGAGAGTGATGTTAGACGGGAGAGTATACGTTACCCTAGCTGCGATGCTGGTGGTAGGCTTCTCGAGGAGGTCCCAGAGCCACTTCTGGTACTGAGCACAGGTCCCTTGACCAAACTCTTCCTCCTCTCTTTGTCGGAGGCTCTCAGCCTCTTTTCGCATCTCCTCATGTACGTGCTCTTTCCTCTGGTGGTATTTATGCTGGCAACACGACTCTAAGTACAGCTCGTCTACTCCCCAGTACTCGAGGTCATCGCTAAAGGCGAGCACACACATCTCGTCCACTAAGTGTAGCTTTCCCGTGCGATAGAAGTTGAGTATTGAGCTGAAGCTTTTTGGGTGCCTGTTATAAAAAAAGATTAAAATGTTTTATTGGTATTTGTATGTTTGCCTTCACATGTCTGTGCGAGAAAAACTACTCAACTTTTTTTAAGAGTTAAAGCATCGCGTTTATTGTGGAACGAACGGGGCATATTTGATTCAGACGATTTTTCTTGTTCTCCTCCGCGCGGCAGAGCGATTAACTGATGTTACATAGTTGTGTTACCTTTTTACTGCCGGGTATTTAATAGGTTGAAATTTTCAAGACATTCTCAAAGTATTAAGCGGTAGTCCTAGACCAAAACACGAAAAAAAACTGGCAAGAATATTGGAGAGAACTTGCCAAGTTCAGGTAATCAGCAGTGTTTTGTATGGTTGTGTTTTAACGAAGAGAACATATGCGTAGCTTTTAAATTTATAGACCAAAATAGACAAGTATTAGACCATGTTAACTTATGATAATGAAAATTGTCAAGTAAGTATGATCTAAAATTAAAAGTCACATATTTTTTCCGTGTTTATAAAAAAAAAATTCTTTGAAGGTAAGGAATTTGACTGGTTTGTACATGTTATTTATTTTTAAGAAAGGGTAGTTTGCCACTTTATTACAAGATTATTTTGGTGTATGTAGCAATAAAAAAGGAAAGATCAGTAAAAATTTTAAGTACTCTTAAGATAAGGGATAAGTTATTTTGTATGCATGCAAATGTTTGTAATGAGATAAGGGTATCTTGTGAACTAAGTAAATGCATAAACTTTTGAGCTGTATTTGATTCCGGTAACCTTAATTCCTGTCCTGTGATACAACAGGCTTCGAAGAAGAATTGAAAGAGTCGAAAAGGGCTAACTAAGGGCCCTTTTCGACTCTTTCAATTCTTTAGCTTTGATGGTACTTTGCCAAATATTCATTATTGTTACATTATTGCGATGTTAGTCGAGAAAATGCCAAGTGCCAAATTTAAGTCCTCTCCTCCTGGCAAAGACAATTGGCACCGGGTCGCGCAACATTCCGCCCTGACCTGTCAAAGAAGTACTCGTTGTCCTGCAGCGAATAGTCATCGCAGAGCTCCGTGATGGCCTCGTGAGTGTTGCAGTCGCGGAGCCGGCCGAGCCGCGTGTGCGGCAGCCGCTCCAGCGTCCGCCACAGCACCTCGTGCCGCACGCCGCCCACGTTGATGATCACGCGCTTGCTCAGCGCCTTCGCGCGGAGCATCATGAACGGCTCCGGCGGCAGCGACGACATTGACCTGTGAGTGCAGCGGTCATACATTTTCAACCGTCAGTGTAATTGGGCCAGCAGCAGCGTAGTAGTCCCGCGATCAATTGCGATCGTTTCAGCGGCACTTGGTGTCAATGCACGTAATGTCGACAAGCCACGGAGCTGGCTGGGCCAAATATAAGTTATATTATTAACTAAGATAACAGAAATCACAATTGTTAGTAACACTTTGTGGGCATTGCCTGAAATAAATAAACAAATACAATACAATTAAGTTAAAAACCTACATGAAGGAGCGCATTGAAAGAGCCTTCCCGAACGAACGTATGTACTAAGTCTATCCGTCGGGTGTCATGGGCAACAATCGGTGTGCTCCTGACACTGATGAGCGAAATATTTCATCACCATAGTGTACCTCGTTTGCCAAGCAATCTACTCCATTAAAAGAACTCAGGCTCAAATTAGAACTATCAATATTGCAAAATCAATACAGGTTGTTAGCTTCTAAGGGGCTCCTGATTTCCAGTCTGCAGTCAAGTAATATAATATAGGGATGTTCACTGTACAGTTTATAACGCGTTAGTTTCAGGCTTAATATGACAAACGCTAACTTCATCTTACAGACTATTACTGGTAGTTAGCCAGTGTCGGCTAGGTCTACCTCACGATGGGCTGGTTGAGAGAGCGGAATGGGAGGTGAAGTGAATGGACTTACTTGGTGATGGTGGATGATGGCTCGCTTTAGCTGTTGGGCAGATGATGAGCGGTGATGGATGAGCTGATGCGTCCAGCGCACGGAGAACACTCCTGCACTGTTCACTTATAGACTAATATTGTCAATATATTGTTCTTTGAGCTGATAAAGTTTCTTGGTCACCAAAATGTCTATCACTTCACGAGAATTCGAGCACTTATCACGCGCGTATGTCACCGTGCGAATGTGTATGCAGATGGCTGGATAATTAGTAGCGAGCGAGCGGCACGAGCGACGGCACCGGAACGACAGAAGAATGAACAATGAGTGACCACAGATTCATGATTACGTCGCGCGATCGATTCTCGCGCGAACATCCTGGGGGGCCGGCCCACATCCTCCATCTTCAATGGCTAGTGGGAGCCTGGCAATCTTGAGGACCGGTCGTCTAAGGGTCCCTGTGCTGGTATCCAGGTCCACTACTCTTACAACGCCATCCTTTCCAGGTAGGAGGCGAGTGATTCTTCCTCTCTTCCAGTGCAGAGGCGGTATGTTATCTTCCATGATGAGGACGAGCTCGCCGATTTGAGGAGGGGAAGAAGGAGAGATCCATTTGGAGCGGGTTTGGAGAGTGTGGAGGTAGGATTTGGTCCATAGAGCCCAAAAGCGCTGAGAAAGTGCTTGAATGAGTTGAAAACGTTTAAGGGCTGAGAGAGACCTATCATCAAATGAAGTCTCGGGAAGAGCTGAAAGAGGACGGCCAATTATGAAGTGGCCTGCCGTCAAAGTTTCGAAATCTGTGGGATCTGAAGAGAGTGGGCAGAGAGGCCGAGAGTTCAGCACAGCCTCGATTCGTGTCAATAATGTAGCAAACTCCTCAAACGTGAGGTGTTGCTCACCAACTACGCGATAAAGCAGTTGTTTTGTAGATCTGACTGCTGTTTCATGTAGACCACCGAACCACGGTCCGGTAGGTGGATTTAATAACCAAGTTATATGCTGATTGCTAAGCTTATGTGTGATTGCATCATCGTTGGAAGCTAGGAAATTCTGAATTGCAACGAGCTGATTCCTAGCGCCCACAAAATTAGTACCGCAGTCTGAGCGTATGAGAACGGGAATACCGCGACGCGAAATAAATCTCTGTAATGTCGCAAGAAAGGCATCCGTGCTGAGCGACGAGACTGATTCCAAGTGAACCGCCTTTGTTGAGAGACACACAAATATACAAAAGTACTTTCAAGAGTTTGGCATTTCGTAATGTGCTGGATTTGACGAGAAACGGTCCTGCGAAGTCTATTGATACCTGACTAAATACTGGTTGAGGTGTAACTCGGTCTATGGGCAGATCGGCCATTACCGGTGCCTTAGACTGTGGGCGACATCGGAAACAAGTAATACATTTGAAAACGCGATGTCTGATAACGCGACGTGCTGATAATATCCAGAACTGCTGGCGGAGTATTGCGTGTAAAGTGTCTGTGCCAGGATGGCAGTGTATTTTGTGGTAGTGATCTATAATGAGGTGTACGAGAGGACTCGAACTAGGCAGAATAAGCGGATGTTGAGCGTCATACCTAATAGCAGCATTGGAGAGTAGACCTCCAACTCTTAAGAGTTCATCTTTTATGAAAGGTGAGAGACGTTGGAGTCGAACTGTGCATATTTTATTAGTTTGCAAGCGATGAATACCCTCTGCAAATTCATTGTGCTGAACAGAGCGGATCCAAGAGAGCAGAGCGTCTCTGCGCTCGTTAGCAGTCAGGGGACCTGAACGTCGTGCAGTTTTAGGGTGCTGACAATTAAATTGAAAGCGTTTAAGACAAGCTGTTACTCCAACGAGCTTGTCGAGTGAGCTGAAACGAGTGAGCAGATCAGTGTCCACATCAGGGACTGCTATATGGGCGTGTTCTTTCTTGGGCTTAAGGCCAGGTATAGCATGATGATCCAGAGCTGGTGGCATCTGTGGCCATGTTTCAGGAGACTCCTTGAGCCATACTGGTGACCACCAAAGATGATGAGTCAACAGTGATTGTGCGGAAATACCTCTGCTTGTACAGTCTGCAGGGTTAAGATGTGTTGGAACGTGTCTCCATGTTATTTTAAATGGGGTTGAGTTTATTTTAACTACTCGATTAGATTCGAAGACCTGAAGTCGATGTGGAGGCGTATTAAGCCATGCGAGTACTATTGTGCTGTTGGACCAGCAAATATATTGAGTTATAGGTATATGTGCCGAAAGCTGGGCAGAAACACGAATTATGAGTTGTGTGAGTAGGTTAGCAGCTGAGAGTTCTAGCTTGGGGATTGTGAGCCGATTTTTAATGGGTGCTACCTTTGACTTGGCCACGATGAGATGTACGTTAGCGCGTCCATCGGCCTTCACCTCGTGAAGATATATGACGGCTGCAAAGCCGGTTTCTGAGGCGTCTGCGAACCCGTGAAGCGAGTAAGCAGAGCTGAGTTTATCTGGGCTACGGATGTGTCTGGGAATACGGAGGTGTGAGAGCTGAGGGAGATCTTCGGCGATCTCCAGCCATTGATTCTGTATATCATCAGGTGTGGGATCGTCCCATCCTAGTTTAAGAAGCCACAGCTTCTGAAGGAGAATCTTTGCTCGAATAATGACCGGTGTTCCCAGACACATCCGTAGCCCAGATAAACTCAGCTCTGCTTACTCGCTTCACGGGTTAATTTAAGTTAATTTAGCCGTTAATTGAACCGGCTACCCATCATACAGTCCACTAGTTATCATTTTTGGTCTTCGAGTCGTAAATTGATCCGGCTCGAAGGACCAAAAATGGTAGTTAGCCAGTGTCGGCTAGGTCTACCTCACGATGGGCTGGTTGAGAGAGCGGAATGGGAGGTGAAGTGAATGGACTTACTTGGTGATGGTGGATGATGGCTCGCTTTAGCTGTTGGGCAGATGATGAGCGGTGATGGATGAGCTGATGCGTCCAGCGCACGGAGAACACTCCTGCACTGTTCACTTATAGTCTAATATTGTCAATATATTGTTCTTAGAGCTGATAAAGTTTCTTGGTCACCAAAATGTCTATCACTTCACGAGAATTCGAGCACTTATCACGCGCGTATGTCACCGTGCGAATGTGTATGCAGATGGCTGGATAAATTAGTAGCGAGCGAGCGGCACGAGCGACGGCACCGGAACGACAGAAGAATGAACAATGAGTGACCACAGATTCATGATTACGTCGCGCGATCGATTCTCGCGCGAACAATTACACTAGTTTATATACGTCATAATATACAGCTGATACAGTCTGTTAGCTTTTAGAATATATCTGGGGCTCTAGAGTAGGCTTCGGTTTTCGCCGAAAGCACACGAGTGTAATACTACTTCCTGCTCTGTATAAAACTTTTTTTCTCTATTTTGAAAAGTTATGTAAAGTTATAAATAACAATACAAAATAAACCTTCTTTCACACGAATATATCCAATTCTATCCGATAGTAGCCGAGGTATATTCTAAAAGCTAACAGACTGTACGTTAGTAAGTGAAATAAGGGTCTTCCAAGTCTACATAAACTTGACACCTGCCTATATAACCTCCTAAGCACTGGAGGTAACACTTCAAATCTTCTAAAACTACGTAGATTTTGAATAACTTTTTCTTCTTGTTGTCCAAAAAAGGATGAGGAAAATACTGGACTGGAACAGTAAGTTTTCCGGACTTCCTACTAAATCATTGGGTGTGAATTAAGAAAGTTTCTTTATACTGTATACTTTATTGCACACGAAACATTAAAAAGGACATGACATAAAAAATAACATGTACAAAGGCGCGCTTATCTCTGTAAGAGATTTCTTCCAGCAAACCTTGCAAACCTTAAAGTTATTCGTGAATTTCGTGATGTCCTATTTTTAGGACGCCAGGGCTTAGGAGGATAAGAAGTGTTACCTGGAGTGTGTGTGCTGCATGTCGGCGCTGATGGGCGCGGGCGCGGGCGCCAGGCCGCGGTCGAGCGGCGCGTCGGGCGCGGGCGCCGCGAAGCCCATGGGCGCGCGCGGGGGCGAGTCGTCCAGCTCCCAGCGCGCGGCGCCGCGGCCCGCCCCCTCGCCTCTCATGCCGGCTAGCTCATGGCGACGAGCGCCGCCGCCTCATCTGCTTAGGTGACTCGCCGCGCCCCATGCGCCGCTCTGCGAATAAAACCGACGTTCATATCGGGAGCAGAGCTGAGCGTGTGCAGCCCTCGCTCCGTCGCACAGCAGATTGGACGGTGATAGAAGAAGAAGATGCAAGTTATTCACAAAATTACATTTTTAGAAGTAACGTGTAGATGTCTGACGAGTCGCGATAGCAGTGCTGCTAGGGAAGACGAAGTCAAGATAAAAGTTTTATCCCACTATCGGGTAGCGGCATCTCGCTCTACGCGGTGAAATAAAGCAAGATGGTGCTAGCCGATAATGGGATAAAGCTTTTATGGTGCCGATGTGCTCCCTTAGCTGGACAATACAATGACAGCACACCCAGCGATGCACGGTGCTTAGTCCGTACATGACGTGTCTTCGTATTGAATGAACAGTCATCTTCTCTTACATGATACTGATAGAAACACGCTAAGAGGAAGTAAATTTAACTATTACCAATATCATCGTCTTTTTCAGCATTTTTTAGTACTCTTAGCTATATGTCGTAGTGTTTCTTAGCAAGTTGCTACGAAATGTCGCAGGGTGTGTATTTTAATTAAAGTTTAGAAAGCCAGTTCCAAAGCCAGCGGAGCCAACTTCCGCTTCCTTCCAACAAACTACTATTGTGGATGCGAAACGAGCGAGATTAAGTTCCAACTGTCACTACTGATAAGTTTGTGATTAATTAGTGTCAAACTCCATTCATTACAAAGGTTTGATAAAGGTTTTCGACAGACAGTTTGATCGAGAAAGGTGTATCCCACGATGCCTGTATCAAGTCAATTTGAGGGAGGCAAGGGTCCCCTTCCGCCCTTGACCTTCCCTCCTGCGGGCCCTGTTGGCTCGGCTCAGGCAATTCAACTTTAAAGGTCATATGGAGCGGAACACTTTACCCAATTTCACCTAAAAGTAATTTCGCAATGAAATTTGTTCCCGACCTTGTCTGATCTTTAGGTAGTTTCCACATACGTTTCTATAGAATTTTTTTGGCTTTCTTTTGCCGTCATGATTTTTATATGATCTTAGAAATGTAAACTAATAATATTCGGATAAATACGAGTAACTATGCGCTTATGAATGACTAAATACCTAACGAAAAAGCTCACTGAGTCATTTATCACGACAGCGATGTTTGTTTGTTTCCGTTTAGACTCGGGTCGACATGATTTATATAAGAGACGGGAATTCCGGCATATTTCCTCCTCTAGCTTTGCTTTCCACCTTCAGTTAAGGTTACAATACTCTTGGGTGCCACTTGCCACAATAAGCGTTAGCTTAAAAGTAACTTCTGAGTTGGTAATCGTTATGATTAATTAAGTATCAAACGCAGGTACTCCGCCTCTAACTTTCTTGAAATAATAACTGTAAAAAGTTACAAAATAGGTATTATAATGAATAATGTACAACATCCAAAAGTTTATATGATTTTAGAATTTGTCACATAAGGCATCCCATTAAACTGCTATAAAGTTTACCAATGAGTAAAAACTAGTAACACCGATTGTTTGCATGTGTCGCTTATTTAACACTGTCTCTACATTTTGTTCTGACTTAAATATATATAATCTTAGTCTTCAAAATTATAAAATAAAATGTCTGCCATTATTGATATCTAAAACTTTCCTGTAAATATACAAGTTTGGATTTGTTTTGGGTTCCCTTACTAGACTTTTCAAGTGAGTGAGTCGGGAATTGGGCTAATAATGTGTAACTAGTGCTTTCGAAAGCCCTACTTCAAAAATGTAATAAATGCTTAAAGATCTGAAGACTCTGTAGTTTTTTAAATAATGCTTGTCTCATTGTCCCTAAATATGAGGACTACCTTATTTAGTTTCTCTATGTGTTTTTAAGTGAATGTGTATACTTAGGGTGTCAATATAGCTTTAAACTAGGATATACTACAATTATATTGTACTAATATTATTACCTGTTTTATATGCCTAATAAGCCAAATAAAAAAAATACAAAAACCTAATTTTTTTTCGAGTTCTATTTATTGCAAAGTTAGCTAAATCCAGCATGTACAAATGGCTTTGTTTTCTTAGTTACAGTACTACACATCATAAAATCTACGTTCGCGCAGACTAGGAAGAAGTGTAACGAAAGTACCCGAAGCTATAAGTACATTCAACATGATCTTTAACCGATACGGTTAAGGTGCAAAATTGATTGCCGCAGTAGCGCTACCTATTTCGCTCCGCTAATATTGCCAAACTAATAGTCACCTGCATCGATGACGTTGAATCAACCAATAGCAACAAAGGCGCGCGGCCAGCCATAAAATGAAACTATCTGATTGGTCGATCAACTTGCCGCACATCCAAAATTTGGTCATCTGCGCAGGTACATCCGCGAGACTTATTTCTTGTGTAGCACTGTACGTACATACGTTTTGACGTAGTAGTAGCAATTATACCACTCGCTATCTTTGAAGGAATACATCGTGAGGTAACCTAAGTGCTTGAGGTGCTGATATACTTCAGCGCTGGAAATTTCCAATCCGTGGTGGGCACTGGTAAATCTCTCTGAGACACCCCAACCTGCATTATCCCTGCAGCAGGTCGTAATATTCTTCTTGGTCGATACGCTCCTGACAGTGCGGTCGTGGTCCTCATGGAGACGCTTCATTGTAGGCTAATGTTGCATGCCTCACTATGTCCTGCCATTCCTCTCGGTTAGATGCCGCTCTGGTGCATTCATGCAGATGTCTGCCCACAGTGACGTAATATAGGCTACTTAAAAAATGTAAAACAATACAACATTTTTCGTCGTGTTACCTACTCGTGCAGTCAGTTTTATACACTGAACTACAATGGGACATTAATTTTCGGTATTATAACTGGGTAGGGCTTTGATATCATTTTGTTGATCGATTGTTTGTTGCGAGTCCGTTTTATTGATTTAGGTACATAATGTAAATCAATAAAACGGACTCGTTACCAAAAAAATACGATAAATTTGAGAGTGAAATTATTAAATTACATACATATATACATACATTCATACATACATACATACATACATACATACATACATACATACATACATACATACATACATACATACATACATACATACATACATACATACATACATACATACATACATACATACATACATACATACATACATACATACATACATACATACATACATACATACATACATACATACATACATACATACATACATACATACATACATACATACATACATACATACATACATACATACATACATACATACATACATAACCTCACGCCTGTATCCCAGAGGGGTAGGCAGAGACCAGGGACTGCCACTTGCCACGATCCTGACAGATCACCTTCGCTTCATGAACGTCCATAAGTCGTTGCATGCACGCACGCCTATATTATTGTGTTCAGCCGCAAGGTAAGATCTTCTCCACAGGTATAATGATCTTTTATCTCCGTCAACCTCCGTTTTCTTAAAGCAAACTACGAAAAACTAATGCCAAAAAAAATATAAATAAAGCGATTTCTCAACTTTTTGCCGAAAATCTGGACTAAACTGGTCTCCTCTTGCCAAAAAGGAAACAACAAACGGCAATATAAAAGCGGTCCTGCTACTTGTACAAAAATCGTTACGGAATAAATAAAGATTACTAAGTTATCGTGAGAGGCGGAGAGTATTGCGGGGGTGGTTGTAGGTTGTCGGCAATCGATTGTGGGATCGCGTGGCGCGCCCTACGACCTGCTTATCAAGCCTCCAAGGCGGATCGACCTAATCCAATAATAGAAATGACAACTACATTTATTGCACTCCATGCGTCGATCCTTACATTGCATACTACCTACGTCCTATTAATTTGCTACTATTACATTATAATCTTCTCTCATAAAATCGTTGATTTATGATCCCAGGGTGATGTCACAAAATGAATTATTTAAAATTGAAGCTCAAACAAATACAAACTGAAAACCTATTTAGAGGCTAAACATTTCACCCATGCCGGGACTCGAACCCCAAACAGGGGATTTATTAGCAAAGGGAAAGATAAAAAGTACCCGGAACCGGCGTACGTGCATGCAACGACTTATGAACGTTGATGAAGCGAAGGTGATCTGTCAGGATCGTGGCAAGTGGCAGTCTCTGTTCTCTGCCAACCCCTCAGGGATACAGGCGTGAGGTTATCTATGTATGTATGATAATCACCCTCTTTTCCGATATTACAATAAAGTGAAGTAATGTACCTAGTCCTATAATGATTGAAATCCCACTGAGTGCTTCCATTCCACCGCTTCATTATTGCGCAATTAGGGTGTTCCAACCCTACGCTTCCAGGCACAGACGAAAATACACGCGCGGGTAAACAATTTGTGCGTGTAATTTGTGGAATAAAACTGGTTCCACAAAACTTTGTTATTTTATTCCACGATTTTGTTTCAACGGAAGGCAGCACGGCCGTGAGAAGATTCAGCGTTCTTTGTTCCGCATATTAACTTAGTCCTATGTTGATTATCCTAGAAAAGCTTAAAAAGTCCCACTCTACTTAATTAGCAAACAGCTTTCAGATTCCAGATGATTCCAATTATAATGACAGATGCGACATTATAATTGGATTTACCAACGTAATGGACCAGCCACGTAATACATTTAAAAGATAACTAGCTGTGCCCCGCGGTTTTACGCGCGGCTTATCGATTTTCCCATGGGAATGAGATATTTTCCCGCAGTAAAACGTAGCCCTTGTGTTAATCCAGGGTGTCAGCTAACTCCATACCAAATTTTATTAAAATTGCTCCAGCGGTGTAGGCGTGAAGAAGAAACAAACATACACATTCTCAAACTTTCGCCTTTATAATATTAGTGTGATGTGATTTTTCAACTTTACCCGAGTGCTTCAGAGCATGCACTGGTTGAATAACAGATAAATACTGACAATAATAAACTTACTCATTAGCCCTGGCGCCACTTGGTCTTGTGAGCCGACAGAGGCTGAAGCAGAGGGGAGCGAGGGGCCTTCACTAGAGCGGAAAATGAGCCCCTATTGACAGTGTATCTCCACTCCCCTCAGTATCGTGTTACATATAAGCCATTTTCGGAATGAGGCTTTAAAATATTATGTTGTCAAATGTTGCGAACCTGGGACGATGAGCAAGCTTTCAAGTGCGCTACTTTATACCTTTACTCGGAGAAAAAAGGAATAAGATTGTCGTACTAAACATTTTTATGTTACACTAGCAGTGCCCGCGACTACGTTCGCGTGGTCAACAGATTAGTTAATTTATAGATTATAGGTAAATTAATAGTTAATCGGTTATATAGACAGATTCGTATAGATTATGTCCAGCCTGGTGGACTACTGGTGAAAGATTTTTCAAAATCTAGTAAGTTATTTCGGAGATTACCCCCTTCATACAAACTTTTCCTATTTATAATATTTGTGTTGGTGTAGATATTCAAAACATATACCAATTCTTCGACGACCTGTAGGGATTTTAATCCTTTGACTCGCAGAAATTGATATCAATTGAATAAAAACTCTCTAAAGCATTGATACAAAAACCGCAAAAAAAGCAATAAAGATAGAAAAATACCCAAATGCGACTTCTTTTTAATCATTGAACATTATTAATTGACGATATTATTCCTTAACTTAGTTTAAATGCGGCGATTGCCCGAAAGCATAGGAGAAACTGAATATTTGTTGAAGTTTAATAGCCCAGACAAATTACTTTCAGCCGTTGCAAAGTAGTTTAGTATCTCAATAAGACGGCAGGCGCAGCCACAAATACGAGTTAGTAAATAAATATTACATAATCGGAACATACTGCCAACCTCCCCTAACCACCCTCCCCCGGCCTCGTCACAGAGCGGGGCAGCCCACAGCCTCCTTATCGATCTCCATTTCAGAACTGTCTGTAGTATTTACATTCCAGCCTACATATTCCATTCCAGACATGTTTTTCCTAGATGTAAACACATGAGGGATTTGCATTTTTTTATCAATGACTTCAATATGATCTAGATCTGTAAAGGACTAAGCTAACATGATTTTATTCCGTATCCCAAAGAGGTTGTACTGGCTACAATTGAGAATGTAGAATGGTGCGTTGGTTTAGCACATATGGGGAAGATAAAGAAAGTAAGTAAGTAAGATATTATATATCGAGCTTATGTGGATGGAATGACTGGTAAAGGACATCCAAGGCAGACATATGGTGTGTATTAGGAGTGGGAAAAGATGATTAGAAGTAACCGCAACCGGCATGCGTTCATGCAATGCCTAATGAATGTTGATGAATTGAAAGAGATCTGTCAAGATCGTGTCAAGTGGCAAACCCTGGTCTCTGCCTCTCAGAAATACAGTCAGTTTATGTAATGTAATGTAACGTCTGAAAAATATTCTTCAACTGTTTGTTAACATCCATGGAATGCGTAATTAGAAAAGAAACACTTTCATAATCCCTAGGTAAACTTAGTTTGTTTAACACAAGAATGCTTTGAATGAAACCCTCCCACACGAACTAAATGAAAACCTGAATGGAAATGTGCATGCAAATATGTGCCTTACTAGTTTTTACTTGGGATTTATTTACACATAGGTTAAATTATTTCCCGACCTCTCGTTAATGTTACGCGTGGGCACAGGTGATCGATCCCATACTATCTCTGTCACTCTCTCTAAGAGAAGGCCTGTGCCCTGCAGTGGGACGTAGGCATATAGGTTGCTTATAATTGCGTAGCTTTCGGGTCAGACCCCAGTCATTTAACACCTTTTAAACATGATTATATTCTTTTTTTATTGCACTAACCCATGCTAAGGGCAATTTTTAAATACATATTTAGAGGCTGAAAATTCCACCCATACCGGGACTCGAACCCGCGATCTCTGGCTAACCGTGCCAGCGCTCTCCCAACTGAGCTAATGGGCGACTACCGGCATCAGTGAAATTTCGAACCTCAATTACAATACTCTCTGTATTACATTACTTACAGGCAGCGACATCTGGCTGAAGTAATTTGCATCACTTGCAGCCCCGAGTACCTACTTTGCAGTTAGGTTATACATTCATATAGCGTAGAAAATTTCAGCGAGGCAGTGAGGGAAAGAAATAGTCTAATTCGTTGCAGCTACACGAAAACGGTTTTAGGAGACATAATGCATAATACATAACGTTTCATGACATTTTCATCCCCATCAAGACATTTTCAAACAAATTTATAGTTATATAGCAATAAATAGCCATTTTACAGAGAAAAAATACTGATCAAAAGCTTCGTACGAGATCGAAATTAGAATTCTTACTATTTTTTTTATTTTGTTAACAAAAAGATCTGATAAATTAAAAATCTTTGAACATCTTAGGTGACGTCTTTTGACTTTTTTATTCCTCCAACAACGGATTGGAATCAAATATATTTTTTTATTACGGGCTTTTTCTTGCTAATTTTTATTACATTTGTAATACCTAGGTATATGATGGGGATTAAAATTTCATAAAAATTTATTGATCTCTAACGATCCATTTCATGTAGTTGCAACAGAAAACGCTTCTCTTTACTGCCTCGCTAAAAGTTTAGTATAGTATTTCAAAACCAAATCAAACCGAAATTGAATTAAAGCATTAATCCTAAATTCCAAAGTTTGGCGATAAAAAACTTTATTTTATGCATACATTTATTTCGTAATGCTTGTTTCAAACATTATTTTATATTTCTTAGTTCTGTCGCCAAACGTTTGAAGAAAGTTTGATGTTATGCCACTACATGCCGTTATATACCTAACTCTTTCCACTCCGATGTAGCTTCGCAACCAACGTCATTGTGGCACTCGCTCTTTTGTTCGGAAAAACAAAGGACAATAGGTTAAAGTGACAGTTGGGCGAACGAACTAATCGCAGTGAATCGGAACCGGAATAGTGGGAACACAGATAGTCCGCTCAAGTTTCATAGCATCAGAAATTTAATTCTAACATTAGGCAAAGGCCTCTTCTTTCGAGCATGCGATCTTTTTTCGACCATACACTCTTCGATTAACAAGCACACATTTATCCGGTATAAAAATAATAAGTTTGAGTACTCTGTAGTCTTGGATATTAAAGTGAGCTCTGAATTAAGGATACGAAAGTATTATCTGTTTAACACTGTTAATTAACCCCTCAGTTCTAAGCTTGAAAAGAACGATAAAAATCTATGGTAATTTTCTTCGTTATTTTAATGTAGGTATTGCACAACCATTACCGCTCACTTATACAATATGGCCGTCTATTAGAAACCCATATATTATTATTGTACTCGTATATATAGCAAAATACTGCATTTGAGATATCTTTTTGTATATCCCGCGTGTCAAAAAACTACAATTCACAGTTTATTATGACACGTCGATATACATTACTTAGCCGCTTATTAATGCAATTAATCTTTCTATTTGTTAATCTGTGGATTAATTTGCTACGCAGTGTGTATTAAATTGTCATAGTGAACCATGAACTGCAGTTCTTATGAGACGGGGCGTAGACCTTTTATGGCTTGGATAAAATGAATGAAACGCTTCAGCAGGTTTTCTGTGCATCTCATCTTTGTTCCGGAACATCGACCCGGCAACGATCCCCTAAGTAAACTATCGGGCGAGCTGACAAACTTGCGCCCTGTGATGTATGGAGCTGAGGGGAGGCTCTGTGTCACTCCATTTATTACGAGCGCTCGATAAATCGCTGCGACGAAAACATGATATTTTAACGTCGCGCCCATGAGGTGAAGGGATTGAATGTAAAGAATCACGTTCATTGAAAGGTTTTGCAGCTCGGCGTCTGCAGGCTGTGACATAATCCCCATGTACCGACATCCCAAGATGGGGAGTTCTAATCCGAACAACTTTTACTGTGGGAAAAACTTCGAAATCACGAAAAAGCTGTCACCTATATTGTATTATTTTGGGGCCACGATGGAGGCAGATTTTACGTTTTCACAACCACGATATTATGCCCATAATAAAAATAGTTCGTCGACTAGTAGAACCGGAGTATATATAACTTAACATTAAGGCGCTACCCGGTGCTACTAGCGCAACCAACAGAAAAAAAAATAGTTTTATGATACGTTTGTTTCAAAAAGTAAATATTACAAATCTTAACAACTGCGATAACTATCTCAGAACCTAAAGTCTAGAACCTAGGATGAACAACCTAGGACTAATCGATTACCGCTAAAACGGCCTTAAGTTGTTGTTTTATTAAATAAACGCCCACTTGAGTATGCATCGGGATTTTGTTGCATCACGTGTGTCTTTTTGTACTAGTGGCATCTCCTAGCGACAATAATTGTGGCCATCGTGATCTGTGATGTGGTGACTCAGAACAAATCAATGGTTCCTATCAGAAACCGTCAGCAAAATTTTGTATAGTCGACCTACGGCCGTAGAAGAACTTACTGACCACGGTCTTCCGAGGGCTTTTATTTTTCCCTGCAGGATCAGTTGACGCAGATCGTATTTATTACTTCGCATTTATGCGGCCCATGTGCTGGAGTTTATTGTATTTATGGTCATTAATAGCTCCAAACTCTTGCGCATTCCTTGTAGAACCGTTTTGTTTTAGACTATCTGACCAATCCAATGATACCCCTGACTAAGGTGTAGGCGAGAAACAAAATGGCATCCATAATTTAGGTCAATCGATGGCTCACTGTAGAGTAGAGTTATCAAAATTACTGTTACAAACCCAAACTCGGCAGACCGCATATTAAAAACCCATTGTGGGATATTACAAAAATCACAAACTCTTTATATACTTACTAATATCTATACTATTTTTATTTTTAATCCACTAACCCGTGCTAAGGACAAATTTAAAAAACCTATTTAGAGGCTAAAAATTTCACCCATGCCGGGATTCGAACCCGCAATCTCTGGCTATCCGTGCCAGCGCTCTACCAATTGAGCCAATGGGCGACTTACCGGCATCAGTGAAATTTCGAACCTCTTTACACTATCCTCTGTATTACGTACAGGCAGCGACATCTGGCTTAAGCAAATTGCATCACTTACGGCCCCGACTACCTACTTTGCAGTTAGGTTTTACATCGGAATGATATGAAATTTCACTGATGCCGGTGAGTCGCCCATTGGCTCAATTGGTAGAGCGCTGTCACGGATAGCCAGAGATTGCGGGTTCGAATCCCGGCATGGGTGAAATTTTTTGCCTCTAAATAGGTTTTTTAAATTTGTCCTTAGCACGGGTTAGTGCATTAAAAATAAAAATAGTATAATCATGTGGGTACAGTGATATCATTCCGATGTAAAACCTAACTGCAAAGTAGGTAGTCGGGGCTGTAAGTGATGCAATTTGCTTAAGCCAGATGTCGCTGCCTGTACGTAATACAGAGAATAGTGTAAAGAGGTTCGCAATTTCACTGATGCCGGTGAGTCGCCCATTGGCTCAATTGGTAGAGCGCTGGCACGGATAGCTAGAGATTGCGGGTTCGAATCCCGGCATGGGTGAAATTTTTAGCCTCTAAATAGGTTTTTTACTAATATCTGCGTATCTATTAAAAGTCAACTGGTTAACTAAGTATTAAAAATGTGCCATTCCATCAAATATGAAACCTCCCGATATTATCGTTAAGGCATGACTACATCGCATGAGTACAATGGCGCGGCTTCCCCGATAAAAGTACTTTCATACAGTTTTTCTCCATCGGAATTGCTGAATCATACTGAAAGAAACTTGGAAACACGCCACAATATAATTGAGGCTAATTCGTTTGAAAAATAAAGTGTTCGAGTACGAAACGCAAATATTCCCACATTCATGTAAGTTGAATAAACTTTTTAGTGGAATACATCTCGCGACGTCGTAAAATTTTATTGGCATTTCGGCATATAATAAAATTTGACGTTTCATACGTTCAATACTGAAAAGTCACAAGTATAAAGCAATATTCTCCTACTTATACTGCGACTGTGGTCACAGAGTGCTCGTAGCCCGTAGCAGGCTGCTACGGCAATCTTGGGATCACGCAGCGCTACGCTGCTACGCGCGGCTACGCGAAGCGCAGCTAAAGATCAATCCTGAACTATAAAGCATAGCACTATGCTTTCGCAACTTTTCTAATTCACTTACCGCATTCCAAAATAGATCTTATTTGCGAATATTAAGGATAACTCGCTGAATTTGTTCACAGTGGCATATTTACGTCAGACCGCAAGTGGTTTTACGAGACCATAACAAATTGACCTCGGGAGTGCTACTCATAGATCGAAACACATACTCTAATACGTCCCTCCTTGAAAGCCTCGTCGTTAAGAAGAGTAGAGTAGTAGTACTAGCCCAATTTTAGAACTTGGCTTATATCAATTATCTAACACTATATAATGGTGAAGTACCGCAATACATAATGCATGATTCATAAGGCAACCATCGGTTATTATAAAGCGATCGATTGCTATTAAAATTCTGCAATTTAATTGGTAGGTAATAGTAGCGCGATCAAGCGTTGTTAGTGGGCTATATTTCAGGCCATTATATCCGGGCCCGAGGCGGTTTTATCACTACTTGTTTGTTACACTGAAAGCTGCTGGGGATTATGTAGCAGGAAATTGCCATCACACGAGTACTCGTTTTGTTACACAAATCGCTCTGGAATGATTAAATAGAGAAGATACGAAATACGACAGTTCTAAGCTAGCGTTAAATTGTTTGCAAGCTAGTTAACGCTAACGTGTTAGCGTTAGAAGGAAATAGAAAGAAACACGCGATCGATGAAAAAGGAATCACAAATGACAGAGCCATTACAGTACAGCCGGTCGTCCCAAAGTCGTCTGCGAAGCACACAAGTGGCATTTGAATACATTTTCCTGCCATTAAACCGCCGAATTAGGCCGGAGTCGCCGGCGCACTGCGTAATGATATCAATTATCTCAATTATGGCGATGTTTATCTGACTCTTTGCGGGGCCATCGACCAATAAATAAATATTAGTGGACATAGTACACAGATCTCGTTAGCCCTATACTAAGTATAACTAAATGACTTGTGTTATAGGTGCTAACTCGACGTTACATTTAATACAAAAAGAAAAGTTCGTTTCCTAGTTTGACCCGGCCGGGGATCGAACCCGAGGCCTATGTTATAACTGCATAAATACAACATTACGCGTGTCCTGTGGCGTGTTTTGCTACAAAAAAAAATTTTTTCACACAGATAGAGCTGATCCGTGACAATCAAATATCTGCTTTTAGGGTTCCGTACCTCAAAAGAAAAAACGGAACCCTTATAGGATCACTTTGTTGTGCGTCCGTCCGTCGGTTCGTCTGTCTGTACAGACCCTTTATGTCGGAAACGCGTGGAGGTATTACGCTGAAATTAAAACCGTATACTAACGTCTTCAGTCCCTTTAAATTGAGAAAAGATAGACTTGTATGTGAATGCAAAAAAAAGTAACTGTCGTTTATGTTACAAAAAACATACTTCAGTTCACGTACACTCAAGGGAATCATTCGTAGGTTCTGTTGACCTAGAACTATGAAATTCGGGAAGTAATAGTCTTATACTACAAATACAGGATAAAATCTGAAAACGTACAATAAATTATGTAATTAAAACTTAAAAAAGTTTTTCTCCGGAGATCAGAAAGGCTTACAAAAAAATGCGGAACTCGATTCCTAAACTATTTACTCGATTCTTAAATGTACTCATCTAAAAATTTATACGGAACCCTAGGCCTCGATGCGTGAGTCAGGCATATAAGCTTGACTTATTTTATTATTATTATATTAAGTATAATATAATAAAAATAAAATAAGTCAAGCTAGCTAATAGTCTAGCTAGTAAGCTAGAAAGTAGAAATGAGGTCATTGAGAAGTATGTGTAGTGTTACTTTGATTGACAGGATACGCAATAGTCTGATTAGAGAACGTTGTGGACTGAAAGAGGATGTAGTGACTAGAATTGAGAAAGGAATGTTGCGTTGGTTTGGACATGTGGAGAGGATGAAGGAAGAAAGATTGACGAAACAAATATATATTGCGAATGTGAGTGGAAGGGCTGGTAAGGGACGTCCCAGACGGACATACATTGACCAAATAGGGGATGTATTAGCAAAAGGAAAGATAAAAATTACCCGGAACCCGAGGGCATGCAACGACTTATGAACGTTGATGAAGCTAAGGTGATCTGTCAGGACCATGGCAAGTGGCAGTCCCTGGTCTCTGCCTACCCCTCTGGGATACAGGCGTGAGGTTATGTATATATGTATGTATACTAGCTGACCCACATACCTCGTTTTACCATATTAATTAGCTTACGGTGTATTCTCAGACCTGCTAAGTATACACGAAAAAAACAATAAAAATTGGTGAAGCCGTTACGGAAGGGATCGATAGCAAACATATTGTGACATGAGATAATTATATATGAGATAAAAAAAATCTTTAATGTATACCGGAAAAATAGTTACAGAATCAGCAGATACGGAAGATAAAATACAATTAGCAGCCTTATTGCTAATAGGAATTCTTTCAGGCAACCCCAAATTTGTGAATTTGCTGAAGGAGAAATAGATCCGGGTAGACGGCGCAAATACGAATATTAATAAACATATGTATACGTAAAAATAAACTTAGATAAATCATACTTGAATACTATAAATAAATATCTATATATACTTAAATAAATAGTGGATTATAATATACTTATAACTTATCAAATTGAAATATTTTATATTATTTCTAATATACAACGACTAATGAATGTTGATGAAGCGAAAGAAATCTGTGAGGATCATGTGATAGACCCTGGACTCTTCCAGGATACCTCCGTGAGTTTATGTATGTACACTTGTCGTTCATTTCGATTGAGCGAAATTAATTAATGAACGATCATACAAGACCAGTTACCAGAGTAAACAAATAAACTTTTCCTAATGCTTATGGAGAGGTGGCCTAGGGGGGGGAAGGAGGTTGGTAGGCAGACCACCAACACGATGGTCAGACGACATCGTGAGGGTTGCGGGTCAGAGATGGATCCGACTAGCACAGGACCGAGAGGAATGGCGCAATAAAAAGGAGGCCTATGCCCAGCATTGGGTTGATGTGGGCTGATTATAGATAGATAGAATGCTTGTCTTAATGTTTTGAGACGGCCTTCCGTCTTTTGTCGATACGGGCCGAGGCTATTACGGGTTTGCAACACGCCCCCGTACTCAGCCGACCCTGTCGGCAGATGTGTCGCTGATAAAGGAAAACAGAGCCAAATTCTGCATTCGTTGCTATGTGAAACATGTTTTTCCACTCACTGTTTAAAACGTATGATCAGAATTCAACATTCTATTTGCAATTTTTTCGACAAACTCTACATATTTTAATAAAATGAAATTTATTGGGCAGAAGAAGAAACCTTTTACGTTGCTTTACACTGTTTCTCAAACTTAAAATATTTATGGAGATGTGATGTCGTTGAGGTTTCAGATTTAAAGTTACAGCTGATATCTAAGCTAGACAAGGTCTGTAATATATAGACAGCTTCCATTACTAATGTAGTCTGAGGCTACAATACAGTAGCACGAGTGAAAGCCTGAAGGGCACAGATGTTGGTTTACTTTAAATTATTATTAAGTTTACGTATCGCTAAGTTTAATTAAGATTAAAACCAAAATTTAATACTGCCAAAATAACTTAAGCAACCACGCAACTAGAAGTAACATAGAAAAAGTAAATTATTAATGAATGTCAAAACAGATATCATGTTTGTGTGCGTGCGTGTGTGTGTGTGTGCGTGTGTGTGTTTTGGGTGTTCGTGTATGTAAGAGAGGTGGTTTGCACTTTAGTTCCTAGCTATTCGGTTGGATTTGTTTTTCTGTGTCTTCATTATGATAGATAGAATACAAACTGAATATTAATACTTCGAGTGAACGTACTTTTGAAGGAAAGAGGTTAAAAAACTCTTCAATATCATGAAAAAACATGAACAATTTGTCCACACTATGTTATGATGAGCGTTCAGTTATAATTAGGCTGGCGTGCTCGTGTGTGTGGTGAGAGTGAGTATGACAGTGCGCGCGGTTCGTACGTGATGTGTCTTGCCGCATTTAGCACGTTCTTTGGCATGCCCGCCGGGCTCTCCCGTCCTATGTTTTATGTCCTGTTTGTTTGTCACACCACAGGTCAAACAAGCGTTTCCACTAATACATTATGTTGGAAAGATTCCATCTAAACTACTTTATTCTTCTATATATCAAACAATTTAAAATCCTTACTTGCTACTAGTATTTGTTAATGATTCGCGATACTCATACATAGTTATAGTCTACCCGAGACCACGGCAACTGTAACGCTGCCGAAGCGTCGGGAAATAAGGTAATTACGTTTTACCTAATAAATAATCATGATTAGACACGTTTAATATAGGTATAACTTACTTGCTACTTGTAGTGAAATTAAATTTCTTACATGGAATCATTAATACTCTAAAATGGGTAATTAAATTGCGCTATGCTGGCTAACTATAAAAACATTACCACCCAAAATGTCCAGCCCCTAAAAGAGCTTCCCCCCCCCTCATGGAAAATTAACGATTGCATTAAATCTTGCGTGCACGACACCGTTAAGCGTCCTTCTACAGTAATGCAACCGAAATTAATCTTTATTGTCAAGGTTGTTGAAACTAGAATCGTGTATAGTATCTACAAGCTTCGCTTTTTAGGTGCAATTTTCTTCAGTCCCATGGTGTTTGGCGGCGCAGGCCGGGTGCGACGGTCATTTGTCTACGAGGAAACATGGCCTCACGACACGGATAGAAAGCACCGTAGCAACAGGTTAGAACAAAAGAAATGTGTGCTTACTGCAAAAGGGAAATACGGCTCTACGGGAATGTCGTCATAACCGCCGCCTTTGTAATGAAGATGACACTCAAAGCAACCGAATTAATAAGTGGAAGAAATAAACAAGATTGCAAGCTATTTTCATCACAAAAATGAGGTCATTGAAATGATCAATGGCCACCATTGAGTAAATAGTTTGCTAAGTAGATTTAAACTGGTCAACATTAATAATGTGGTGCTATGTTGCTATCAACTTCGTAAGCGGCACATTCAAATTCCAATTGTGTTTATAACCGAATAACGTTGCCTCTCAAAATATTAATTTGGCTAGAGCGTCTGAACATCGTGTACAGAATGGATCCAATTATCCCTTGAGAAATTGTCACGTCAGCTATCGGCAGTCTCATACCGGGCGACACATGTCGCGCGACACGCGATCAAAATAACATGGAGACGCTGTGGAGGCGCCGGCGTAGGTCAAGACGAGTATTTCCGTCCTCGCCTTGATACAGGGCTACCGCATATCATACGTGTTCAGTTTAATATAACTCTTTCGTCATAGGTACCCGCCGCGCACCTCATCTCAGTCGATCCTAATCAGTTTCTCACTAATCCAGTAACAGCGCTGTTAGAGCAACACATGCCGTGCCACTAAGAGCTGACATGTTACACAACTTCGTTAGTTGTTTGTTAGTTTATTATTATGCACGCCTAACTCACGAGTGGCTGGCTGGATAAACGGCAATTCATTCACTGTTTTGAAAACGTAAATATGAAGTGCGGATAATTCCATTACATAATACTGAGCAAATATTGTAAAGTGTAGCTCTGGTGAGACATTGACCTATCTGCCCCGCAGTTGGAACATCTCGCGAACCCAGCGCCAACCTACTAGTCACTTCGCGGATATTTTTATAGCGCAGCTGTTTAATTCGAATTCATTTGGCACCGCGCGGACAACACGCATACTTTTTACATTCTCTTCCCCGAGGAATCCCGTTTTATGTGCGCCATCAGAACAAAGTTGCACGAGTTAATTACAGATATTCAAGTCAACATTGTTACAAGGTTCTATTTGCTTCTAAAGCCTATATTACACTTGGCTAAATATCCAAATATCATGTAAAGAGCTTTTCTCAATAATTACCACGATATGTACTATAAACCCCCGATTGGTATCACATGAGCACTATCATGATACCACATCTAGTCTATATACAACATGGATTTGAGTGTGGCTAAATGTGATGCGACAAGACCGCGTACTAATCTTGAAGGCAAAGACTTTGATCTTGAAGTGAAGGCGAGGGCCTGGTCCAAAGCCAGCGACGCGGGAGCTGTTAACTCCGTCACAGGCCAAGACACATAAAGTGACCAATTTAATGGCTATCAATAATGGCTGAATTTACGAGGCATCCTACCAATTTACGACACATTGGCAACCGACCGGTGCTGAACCAGGCACATAGTCGTCTCACTATCGATCCTATCGCACAAGCCGTCCTAAGCCAGTAAAGTGCATATTTTATTTCCAATATATTGTTTTATTGCATTACACGAGCTCTTGCGACTCAGTTGCTAAAGAACTTACAAAGAAGTTTTAATTGCCATTTGCCCACAAATAACAATCTATACAAAATGTAGCACAGGCAGAGAAAGGATTTAATAATTATAATAATAATTTCCGCACAACACAATCAGTTAACCTCGTCCCAAACTAGGATGCCCAGTACCTACTATGATAACCAGGAAGGGATGTCACAAGCATTAAAATACGCTCCGACCTGAGGCCACTGGCACAAAATGTTCGGCGGCCTTCATTGGGAATCGAACCCACGACCTCTGTCTTGGTAGCCAAGCGCCTTAACGGCGAGACCAACCAGGCAGTCAATTCAATTTGAAAGGTTACTTATAAGGATTTTTTCGATACTAGGTACTCAAATTTTGATTGCACGAGCTACCATTCAACGAACTGCCGTTAAATGGTCGGTGATAATGATAACCCGTCCTAGCAAGTTGGATTAGCATACAAAACGATAAAAAACATATTTAACTATGGAAACGCAGACAATGAATCTTCTTCGTGGAAGTTCGTTTACAGCAAAGTCAAAACAATCGATTCGTGATATTGATCTGGCATCGGTGGCGATTTGTGTTTACTCTGCACTTTGATCCGAAAACGACTCTAATTAACTCGTGATCACGTAAAGAAACTGGTTGTAAAAATTCAGTTCTGCTCTAAAAAAACTAAAGCTCAAAGCAAATTTCTAGCGATGAGGGCGTCGACACGAACATAATGGTACACGTTAACTATCCCGTTCTCAAAAATTCTAGGGCAGTCAATGACATCCATTTGACATCGCACATACACCCCATGACTAATCTATAACTCATTATGATCCCTTGGCTGACAATGACAGATGATGAGTGATGGTTACGATGGAGTAAATTAGTAACCGCAGAAGCAAACAGAGTTCTATTTCTTGTTGCAATGGATACCAGCAGATGTGAACAAATCCTGCCAAAGTCTCTTATTTACGTCACGAAATCGTCAAAAACTTTAAATACTTGCGATTTCACTTGTACGAACAGAGCTCAAGCTAAAACAAACGAAGACGACCACAGCGCCAGTAACAGCTGTCAATATCAAGCAAAAGAAAGATTGTATTATTGTTTTCCTACAATGGAAACGGGTTTCTAAAAGACGCAATTCCTGAAAGATGTCGATTATGTGGAGTTCGTCCTTTGCAACCACTTTTGTTGTAAAACTTAAATTTTTGAATTAATTTTTATTATTTTAAATATATAGATTTCCAAAAGTATAAATCTGAGCAGACAATTCATAGAACACAGGTTGTTATTAGAGAAACAATTCAACCAACCTGTTGGTAGAGTGGTGAGTTATTATTTTGTATGAGAGTGAGATCGACTGCAAGCTACTTCTTGAAGTCCTTTCAAAGCGTTGACAGACAATCTCAATCCGCACGCATCACTGTGGGTAACGCGACTGCCTGAAAAGAAAAGGAGCACTTTAATTTTAGAACGCCAATAAAATATGGGGAGGACGGTTGTTAATATAATGAATCTTTAAGTAAATAATCGTGTTTAGTCTAGTCAACATTAGAGAGCAAGGCGTGGCGTTACCGATCTTGTACACTGGAATTGTTTGTTTATTTAAATGATTTAATACGCTAAATTTACTTGGGAATGACGTAGGACATTTAGAAATATGAACTCGGTAAGCATCTTGTTTGGTTTAGTAAAACCCAGTGCTTCTAAATCTTTTCCTGCAACTCTGTTGTGAATGGGTCTTGAACTACGCAGAGTCTTCCTGACAGGGTTACAGTCATTTGCTTATGAAAACAATTTCCAGCGAATCCGTCTTATAGGCTCGACCTTGGCAGTCGTAAACATTTATAAATGTTGACGAGGCGGTCAGTGTGAATGTCTTCCAAATTTGAACTCACATAGTACCTACTAAGTTCATAATATCAAATCAGCAACTCACGGAATGCGGTTATTCGGGTAGGTTACATCTCCTCAAAATAAGAAAATATTTTCATGTTTTTATATTTGCACGAAAACTTCCTGAAAAATGATTAGTAGTAACTCTTTTCAGCATATTTTTCCGACAACCGAAGTTCTCATGGAACATTAAAATTTGCGTTTTGAACGGAAGCCAATCGTTAATAGGAATTTATAGTGTTAAGGCTGAACCGCAGCGATGACGGTATAGGTGCGACTCTCAAGCCGGCAGTGTATATTGTTATTGCCATCATAATTATCTCGTATCCGTCGAACGACCGCCCAAATTAACACTGTTTCATTATGCACTAAATTGCTTTATCGTTCCTTTAAATACAATGTTTATTGCCATGTATAAAGTATACGCGGCGTGAAAACGTTTTGATCTGAAGCTTATCAATTTGTACTTAACATATTTGTTACTTTACGTATTACGTTCGCACCTGTGGTATTTACGCTACACCGTACTTAGGGGCTCTATAAAAATTCAATGCCATGTAATTCAATTGAATAATACGAATTGTTAAATATTTCCGCGCACCGGAATTCTCAAGTGGAACATAGTATCAAATAAGATCATTTGCCAATGATAGTGATTGAGATGGCTTAAGATTATCATATGCTAATAAGTAGATAGAGTTCTTGAGTGGTGACAATGCAACTTCGGACGCTCACCAGTTCTTTGGACCGACATTTGAGGCATATTGCTGGTAGCGGCTGCATCAGAACGGCCGAGGACAGAGAGATGTGGAGAGCTACTGGACATAGGCACTGGACTAACAGGGGCTGATGGATTGAATCTCCGATTGCAAGTTAGTAAAGCTCGCTATGATCTAACAAAGAATCTATTCTGAGATGATTCCTTCATGCGTCATTTTCGTATGGACCGGGAGCCCGTGTGGATATTCACGCATAATTCTGTATACGCACACACAAATAATATCCGATGCAGGCTAAATTTAATTTTATCAATTGTGATTCACTGAATACTCAGTGCGTACTAAAACAGTACTGCGTGACTTTAATAGAAACCTATACTAAGTATACTTTAACATATCTTATATATTATCATTATCAGAAGCGCTCGTGGCCTATTCAAACCGAGTGATTGGATCAATCACTTGAGTTAAGCAACAACAGGCGCGGTCAGGTGCAGGATAGGTGACCATCACGTGACTACCGCTAGTGGCATATTTTCGAGCGCTTCCATGCTTCACAGGGAACGTTTGTGGAACGTATTGTGGAAATGTCAAAAAGGACACGTCTGATGATCTTCAAAGAAAAACTATCATGGCAAAGTAGGATACACAGGTTATCGAGTACTCGATAACTTGTAAAAGGAAAACTTCGTACAAATTCTATTGAAATTACTTTGATCAATCTGTAAGTTGTGTAAAGAAGGTAAAAATTTCTCTTTCTACTGAACCCTACTGCGTCTTGTCAGACACACACTTGGCGGATTTTTGTTATTTTGATTTTTGTGGCTTTAATACTCGTATTTTCCTGCTTTTATGATAGTCGCAAATATCAGAAAATTAAATTGTGAATATAACTCCAAGATGTTTCGAAAAATATCAAACTGTCAAAAAATTTATATGGTAAAACTGTTGTAAAATATTTAAGAATTGCGCATTTACACTATTTTTAGGGTTCCGTACCTCAAAAGGAAAAAACGGAACCCTTATAGGATCACTTTGTTGTCCGTCTGTCCGTCCGTCCGTCTGTCAAGACCCTTTTTCTCAGGAACGCGTGGAGATATGAAGCTGAAATTTATATCAATTACTCAAGTCTACTGTCCCTTGAAGCTGTGAAAAAATCAAACTTCTAAGCCAACGCAATCAAAAGATACAGCCGTTTATGCCGCAAATTTTCGACACTTGCAAGGGAATCAAAACCTACAGGGTGCTTCCCGTGAACTCAGAATCTTGAAATTTGGTACGAAGCAACGTCTTATAGCATAGATAAAGGAAAAATTACGAAAACCATAAATTTTTAGTTACATCACATAATATATTTTTTTTTTATAATTTTAAACTTACTACCCATTTCCTCATAAACGCGTAGAGGTATTAAATTGAAATTCATACCAAATACTCAGGTCTATAATACAGGTTTGTACGGAACCCTCGGTGCGCGAGTCTGACTCGCACTTGGCCGGTTTTTTTATTTTTAATGCACTAACCCGTGCTAAGGAACAAATTTAAAAACCTATTTAGAGGCTAAAAATTTCACCCATGCCGGGATTCGAACCCGCAACCTCTGGCTATCCGTACCAGCGCTCTACCAATTGAGCCAATGGGCGACTCACGGCATCAGTGAAATTTCGAACCTCTTTACACTATTCTCTGTATTACGTACAGGCAGCGACATCTGACTTAAGCAAATTGCATTACTTACAGCCCCGACTACCTACTTTGCAGTTAGGTTTAACATCGGAACGATATCACTGTACCCACATGATTACACTATTTTTTATTTTTAATGCACTAACCCGTGCTAAGGAACAAATTTAAAAACCTATTTAGAGGCTAAAAACGTAATACGTAATACAGAGAATAGTGTAAAGAGGTTCGAAATTTCACTGATGCCGTGAGTCGCCCATTGGCTCAATTGGTAGAGCGCTGGTACGGATAGCCAGAGGTTGCGGGTTCGAATCCCGGCATGGGTGAAATTTTTAGCCTCTAAATAGGTTTTTAAATTTGTTCCTTAGCACGGGTTAGTGCATTAAAAATAAAAAATAGTGTAATCATGTGGGTACAGTGATATCGTTCCGATGTTAAACCTAACTGCAAAGTAGGTAGTCGGGGCTGTAAGTAATGCAATTTGCTTAAGTCAGATGTCGCTGCCTGTACGTAATACAGAGAATAGTGTAAAGAGGTTCGAAATTTCACTGATGCCGTGAGTCGCCCATTGGCTCAATTGGTAGAGCGCTGGTACGGATAGCCAGAGGTTGCGGGTTCGAATCCCGGCATGGGTGAAATTTTTAGCCTCTAAATAGGTTTTTAAAATTGCGCATTTTTTTAATGAATTTAAGTATACATCCTGTGGCATGAATAGGTACCAAATATTTAGGCAAACTGCACGTATAATCCTGCGACAGTAACTGTGACTAACAGACAGCTCATTAGCCTTTATGTTTATTGTTCTTTGGCGTAAAAAGAGTCATAGCTGTTTAAAAGAAATATGTGAAAGTAAGGCCGGAAGCATCGCAAACAGCGACTCGGCTGGCAAGCAGCCAACACCAGACGTGTCTTTTCATCTGTGAGTTGACATATGACCACACCCTTGTGTGGAGAGAGCCTCTCCCCTATCCGTAGTGTTTTTAAGTCGAGTAATGCCCGGCTAATACATTGAACAACGGTCTCAGCGGGGAGAGTTGAGTTTATAATGGACAGAGCCCATAAGAACAATGTTTATTTTTAAAACTGTTTTTATACGGATTTATGCTCGTTTATTACATTTTTACAATTTTCCAACGTTTCGGCACTTTTTCAGGTGCCGTGGTCCCGGATGACTGAGGTGACAGGTGTCTTTTAGAAATCATTAACGGTTAGTTTACTACCCTCGGCGAAAATTACAAAAGTTAATTATGAAGTTACGTTCCAAAATAGACAAACCAATTATTTTTTATATAAAGTCAACAATATTGATTATTAGTAATTGAAGTTAAAATTAAATTTATAAACTAATTACTTTATATGAATTATATGAAATTTATAATTAGTTTATAAATTTAATTTTAACTTCAATTACTAATAATCAATATTGTTGACTTTATATAAAAAATAATTGGTTTGTCTATTTTGGAACGTAACTTCATAATTAACTTTTGTAATTTTCGCCGAGGGTAGTAAACTAACCGTTAATGATTTCTAAAAGACACCTGTCACCTCAGTCATCCGGGACCACGGCACCTGAAAAAGTGCCGAAACGTTGGAAAATTGTAAAAATGTAATAAACGAGCATAAATCCGTATAAAAACAGTTTTAATTATGTCTACAGCTCGTGTTAACCTTAGAAAATGTTTATTTTATTTGCATTCTAAGTAACATCCCGCGTACATCACCAGTGAGACCCTGCGGCGTGCGAAGTTAGAGTAATTTGACGTTATTTGTTGGGTATTATACCGGTCAAACTGAACTAAGGCTGTAGTTTATCAAATCCACTACAAAATATTCTTCGTTCATTTTTGTACGTTCTATATTATTATATAGGCCTGTTATATCCTAGTTTTAGTAGGATATTACAGGACACGTATTGGTGTTATGGATTAATTGAGTGTTTAAAAACCTATTTAGAGGCTAAAAACTCCACCCATGCCGGGATTCGAACCCGCGACCTCTGGCTATCCGTGCCAGCGCTCTTTCCAACTGAACTAATGGGCGACTCACCGGCATCAGTGAAATTTCGAACCTCTTTACAATATTCTCTGTATTACGTACATTGAGTGTTTTTATCATTTCATATTTGTTTTTTAGGTAATGTCCGCAGTACGGTTTTGTGTGTCTAATAAAAAAAAATATTATTTCAACACACTTGCTCATAAAGTGGCTCTATGGCCACCGCAATTAGGCACATAATGACACCCATAATCAAACTGTGACTTTTTCATTGCTTTAGATTTTTTAAATTTTATTGGTTAAGTTGCTTTGTTCTTAAAAAAGTTTTTGTTCAAAATAAAGATCGTGTTCAAAAGAACAAATAAATTAATATTCCTATTATTATTTTAAATTTTTATTGCACTAATTACATTTGTAAATGTACAAGGGTGTGCTTAATACAAGAAGCATTATCTTCCAGCAAACCTTTGGTAATGAAGAGACTGGCAAAGGGTAGCGCTTTTTCATTGCTTTTTTTCATTACTTTTTCATTGCTATAGATTTTTTAAATTTTATTGGTTAAGTTGCTTTGTTCTTAAAAAAGTTTTTATTCAAACTAAAGATCGTGTTCAAAAGAACAAATAAATTAATATTCCTATTATTATTTTAAATTTTTATTGCACTAATTACATTTGTAAATGTACAAGGGCGTGCTTAATACAAGAAGCATTATCTTCCAGCAAACCTTTGGTAATGAAGAGACTGGCAAAGGGCAGCGCAAGAAAAAAAGGTGAAATACAATAATAAACTTACTTAACTTAACTGGGAATAGTTAATTTGGCATCTTAAATATTTATAATAATAATAATTAATGATAAAAATGGAACTAAACCTAAAACATTCTAATTTAAATAAAATATTTGAGCCAGATCGCTGTCGGGCGGCAGAGTACCAAGAAGGCTGGCGGCATTGCCTCGCTGTATGGCTAGGCTTATTCTTTGGCCAAAGTAACAGCCCTCGGGTCTCCTGAAGCGTCGACTAGGCGCGACGAGATCTCCTTAAAGAGGAGTCTCGCCTCCGGACCCCATGGCCCCAGAGTCTCGACTCCGAAAGGCACAAATATATAGCCCTGCCCTATGGCTGCATATTTGTGCCTCTTATTCGACTCTGCGTTGGACGCCGCCGCCCCTGCATGGCAGGCGGTCGCATGGATATGGGACTGTGCAAGCGTATCTTAACTTAACTTAAATTAGACCTACAGGAGAAAATGATCTAGGCCGACTAAGCTGTCAGGATGGTATAGGTGCTGGGCAAGCCTACACCATCTATAAAACCATGTCCCAGGCACTACAGCGTCGGAGTGGTCCCTTCACCCATCTAGAGTGAGTGAAGATGCCACTGGACGCTGTATAAATCATCTCATTACGTAGATGCAAAAAGGCCAATACTACTACAGGAGAAAAGTGGTTTCTCCGGTTGGTCTCCGTTAACTTTTTTTATATTATGGCTCGGTAATTATAATGTCTATGACAATTACATAAGAGTGATGTAAACGTTATAATTCTGTTGTCATCGGGATGTAAATCACACGAAAAGTTTTTTCAAGCTCAATGAGAGTGATGTGACACTGATAGATGGATAGCTAGTTTCTTGCGGTTAGCGCTTTCCGCCACGATTCTATTGTCAGAATGAGGTAAATCATCAAAAAGAATATGAGTGCCTTTGTGACTTCATGCTTCGTGACTCAGTGAACTTATGACTTTCTATTAGAATCGGCTCAGGATAATGTAGTGAACAAACATATTTTACCTTAGACAGTCTACAGTCTATCTCAGAAAGTGGAAGTGTTTCAGAAAAATTGGTTTAGCCGCCGGACAAAAGAGCAATTGTCTAATTATGTCGCTGCAAGTATCAGCATTACGAAGAGTAAAAATAGACTTAGCATTAATTTTAGTCGGAAGCTAAACGTGGAGACTGTCTAAAAATACAAATCGCGAATTGGACCATAGACCTACTAACTGGTTAGTTCGTAACAGCTGTTCATGACGCAAGAACGCAAGACGCGCCAAGTGTACGCAGCGCAACGTAACGCATCGCCCTATCGTAACGCTAAATACAGCCGAGCACCTCAGCGAGCACATGACGTGTGCCACCAAAATACACCTTGCAGGAGGCAGTGACATTTCAGCTGCGGGTCTGGGGGTGAAAGCTGGTGCGCTGCCAGCCGCGCGCCCGCTGCCAACTAGGTGAGAGCCACCGAACCCACAGCCCCAAGCTTTATCGCCGCTTCTGCAGTAAGCGAGCTTCCAACATACATCAAATCTCGTATCCAATTACGACGAAATCGTAAAACTTCACCGTACGTGTCCTCAGAATCGCAAGATTCAGATAAGCTATACGTATGCCGTGACGATAGAGCCTTAGTATTCCCCTATAACGTAAAGTACTGCAACACCGATATCCTAACAAGCGTTTTCACAAAAGCCCATTTAGATCGCGTAGATTTTGTGACTTGCAACTTAGCTTGGAAGTACGTAATAAATTAGTCGGTGCCTTGGCGTATCGCATTGCGAATCTCCGAAGGTCCATGAAAATAGGTCAGGGCTGAACTCTGAATAAAAAATGCATGGGAACAGCAAAATAGAACATCCTTGGGCAACAGATACTTTGGCCTCTTTTGCAAACGTCACCAATGGCCATAAAAAGAAAAATAAGTGGAATAGTATAGTATTTTATAACGATCACTTTTGATGTGACTGCGTATGCTTATGGCCAATGAATGTTGCATGTTTGATAAGTTAGCCTCGCATATAATAATGGACACTGTACCGAGATTATGGTCTTATCGACCATAATTGCCCTGATAACTGAAGTACCAACCACTTAATACTTTCCATCATCTACTTTATCTCATCGCTCAACTTTATAGCTTTTATTCCTAACAAACTTTTACTAATTAATATTCCTAAAGATAGTCTCAAAAAAAATATTTTTAGGATTCCCTGTACTTAGAGCAAACTAGGGCAAAACTTAGAGCAAAATATCTACTCAACTTTACAACTAGTTTATTGGTCATTTTTTTGTCTCAGGTTTGAAACTCGATGCTGTAACTTACCAATAACTTCCTATTTACTCCAACATTATGTGCCGCAATAGTGCTTACCTAAGACAAGTTTTCGGGTAGATACATCAGGCATAGCTACTTCGGTATTTCGATGGTTAGGTAAGAACCTAAAATGTTGGCATACAAACGACGACAATAGCCAAAATGTTTATGCTGCGTAAGGTAGCAAGATCTTGGCAATGTTTCCCAAGGATGAAAGTTTCTGTTTTCTATACGCAGAGAACCACTAAAATGCATTTTCAAATGACAAGCTTTAGAGCTGCTTTTAGATCTTTCAATGCAATATGCAAGGTGGAACGCGCTGTGTGGTCTCCGACAGTCTGTCTATAGAATACACAAATCTTTTGTAAGGGGCGGTAATCACGATGGCTTGATGATGGCAAGTGTCGAAAAGATGACTCGATGTGTCAGAGCTTAATCATGGTGAGCAGAGACGGAGCTCGCGTCGTCGGTTGCTCGTCTCACACTACGGGCAAGCGCGTAAAAGTCTACAATGTGTTGTGCCTATGAAAGTTTTAGTTCAAAAATATTTCAGTATACTTGAATTTTATGGTATGAAATTCTAAAAAGCATTGCAGTTTTCTTTTATCATCGACAGTGAGTGCGGATTATGGCCAAGCCTTGTTAGAATCCGTGTACATCAAACAAGAGTTCGATACTCGATTTATAAGGGTATTTTAGCTATATCCTTTGCTGCTTGTGAATTGCGTTTAATTTAGTTAGATGCTGATAAGGGCCGGCGTTTGACTTCATTGTGAAGAGTTGTACTCTAGAAGAAGAATACGTTAGTAGATTTTACGGTCTCGTACATCATTCTCATACGATCATGAAAATGTTTATTGATAGAACTGTAAATGCCTAGTTAATCTTCTCTGAATGACGGGTAATGTAGAGACGCGGCAAGGTAAAAGAAAAGGAAATAAACAATACAAAAAGCTCAATGAAAGTGAAGTTGTTTTTTTAACGCGGGCGAAACATAGCGCGGCAGCGAGCGGCCCGGCCTGCCTTTGTTCTCGCGCCGCCACCAGCCCGCGATCGATATCCGCTCCGAGCGATACACACTATCGCGCGGTCATCATTAACCTTTCTTACTTTTTTCTGACACTTCATTGGGCTACTAAATCGGTGCTTACCTTTGTTGAGGGCTAATTTGAGCTAAGGCCCTCAATGGCTTAGTAAACTGATTAATTATCACTGGTGGCAAACAAATCCGTGCCTGGCAAAAGTTTGCACTTTTATCTTTAGGGTAAGGACTGAGAGAGTACGTAGATTCCTAAACATTAAAATTAGGCCTTAATGGCTCAAAATTATTTCAATGAGCCATATTTACGATCTCATTCGGACACATGCGAGTGCTAAATGTAAATAATCAAGGAAACGACGAGCCTGTAGGATGAAACGGGTCACGAATGTCAGGGCGCGGGCCGTTCCTGGACGCAAGCCAACCGACGAAGAGGTTGCTCGCAAGGAAGGCTTATCATAAACCGAATGTAACCGTGATATTATCGATATCTAAATAATGATATCGATATCGTGTGTAAGTGTACTTCATTTTGCAAACCTCAAGCATTCTAATTTAAGTGCAATAAAGGTATCAAAAAATAAATTCAGAGTATACGTGGGACAAACGAAGTTGTTGCAAATGTTAAGACGTGATTCTAACCATTATTTAATTAGAAACATCTAATATTACATTAATTTGATTTGGAACTAACCCAAAAGGCCACGCCCATTGTAGGGTTCCGTGTAAAGTGGAGTTTTTTATCCGCTTTATAGAACTAACAACTTCATCAAAATAATTTTCAATGGATTTTTTGCGATTTGTTTCTTTATAAGTTGGTCGCCTATTTAAAGCCTACTTAGTTTAACAAAAAGCAACAGAAATTTGCGCTTTAAGGCTTAATATTTCGCAAACGGGACCCTAAATCGAAAAATAGTTTTCCTACACTTACAATATTTTAAACGACCAATCCGATGACGCCACACTATATAGTGTAGGCGAATAAAATTGCATCCCTAATTTAAGTTTAGGGAATACTATAAAAAAACATTTTCTTCTACTGTTTTGTCGGCGTAATAAGTACGTGTATGATTATGAAATGCCAAACGGCTCTCTACTCCTTATCGTCTCTGTGCTACTACAAGGGTTCCTTTTGACTACGGAACCTTAAAGAGATGAGTATTTTTTATTCCTAAGAATACTTTATCTAATAATAAACAAACAATATTAGTTTAACAATAATTCGAATATGTTATGGAAGGCGCCGACAACCCAATTACTTTCACTTATCTACGAGAGTCAACGGCACGTAAATAGAAAAAAAATCAACCCTGCTACCACAGTACAAAGACTGCTACGATACGATATCATTCAACATTTCGAGCCACGAACTATCACAAAAGTTAAAATGTACCTACCTATAATGTTATTGTTGTAAAATATTATTGTTTATACTATTTTTATTTTAATGCACTAACCCGTGCCAAGAAAAACTTTAAAAACCTATTTAAAGGGTAAAAATTCGACCCATGCTGGGATTCAAACCCGCGACCTCTGGCTATCCGTGCCAGATTATTGTTTACTTCAAATTTACATTCTCTGAAATACTGCTAACGATTTCAAAATCGCGCTGCAGTACTTTCTATGTTTGCATTTGTTTCGCGATATTGCATAATCCTGTTTCATTAGGAATCTCTTCATTAACTAAACTATGACTGCCTTCTCTTTGTGAAAATACTGAGACTTTGCTAGGCGAGGAATTCCCATTCCATTAGGTAATAGTCTAAACATCACAATGCCAGTTGTTATTGATATGATTTGAAAACTAAAATATGTGCAATATGCTCGTAATTTTATTTTCTGGTCAAATACCTACACATGCGAGGACAAGGGATTTCAAAAGTAAATTATTGGAGTTTTTCGTTGAGCTCTACATTCGGGATAGATGCTGTGTCAAAGTAAAATATTACTTTGACACATATAATAATATCAGGTAAGGTCCCTGGACTGAACACTATACAAGCATAAGTATAATGTTACAGTCAAAACTCTTAAACGGTCAAAACTACTTTAAAAAAAGTAAAAAATATTTATTAGCAAATGAATTATGTTACATGCATGTGGATTAATGATTAGAAGGACATTAATGTTGATACACCCCTTCGGCCACTTTGATACACAATTCATTTTCCCTAATAAATTGACATCAGCAGTCAAAACTAATTTTGACTGATTTTAGCAGTCTAGCGATTAAGAGTTTTGACTGTGACATATATATAAATCAATCAGCTCGTAATCGTCCAGTGCTGGACATAGGCCTCCCCCAAGCCACGCCTCTTCCTTCTTTCTTACTATTCTTTCTATTCTATTCTGTCTTTATTCTTCAAGACACCTGTATACCTAAATAAAAGTTCATTTATGTTTGTAATTGGACAATCAAGGGGCAGGTACGGAAGGCTGTAGTCGTTGGATCAATATTAGTACTTAGGTACCTTCACGCTGTATGATACAAGCTGGTTACAAGGTGCGAATCGATGTAACTCCTATGATCATAGACATTTGTTCAAACAGGTCTTCAAAATGCGCCAAACCTCAATTACAATTTTTCAATTTCTGATTTTTTTGTTGCTTAGTTACAATTTTTTTTAAAATGTAGGCTTTTCTTTTCACTGGCGCTGCGCTGACTAAAATAAAATATTTATGTAAAAATAGAAATAGGTAGACATAGACATAGATTCACGCACGCTAGTTTCGAATTAAATAAAATATATTCTTTCATAAATAAAAAAAAACACATTTTAAGTAGTAGGTAGGTTGGTCCCTACGTTCAATGCATTTTTCTTGTTAAAATTTCAAAATTCGGTTAGACGTTGAACCTTTATTTGTAGTGAAAACCAAATATAGTTTAGCTTTTTATTAATAACTAGTTGACCCAGCGAACTTAAATTCGTACCGCCTAGCAGTTGATTCTATTAATTATTTTATTTTTTTCCGTAAGAACCATCCTCGTACTTCAAGGAATATTCTAAAAAAAGAATTGGCTAAATCGGTTCAGCTGCTCTCGAGATTTGCGCTTACCAACACATTCAGCGATTCATTTTTTATTTACATTTTTATATTTTCATTTTTAGATTTACCATTTGTTTTTCTATATTGCCTACTACCAATTCTCAGACCTTATAAAATCGGTGAACTCCAAAACGAAGGAGTCCAATAACAAAAACAAAAGATTTTTATATAATGGAAATTTGGTGTTTATTTTATTAAAATGCCAAAGTTCATATTTATCATTATTTTTATATTTTCTATATGTAGTCTAAAAAGTCCCAACTGCAGAACTCAGGCAGTCTCTCAGACAGAGAGTATGGGCTTAGTTAACAAGCGTGCGTACCGTGGATTGGGAATTTCAAGCGCTAAGATACATCTCTGAAATTCTAGTTTCCTCACGATGTTTTCCTTGACGGTTAGCGAGAGTTTCTGCTGCTTCAACTTTATAAATATGTATACCTAACTAAAAAAATAAAGTAATTACCACAAGCCGGGATTCGAACCCACGAGCTCCCGAATGTAAGGCGTTCCACCGCTCCTCTACCACCGCTTCATAATTTTTAAAGAGCCCTTATACCACGTAATACAGGTCCCTTTATATTGCCTGTTGACGTCTAGGAATGAGATATGGAACTTTATTTAGTACTCATATGATGTCACGCGCAGTAAAAGTTCAATTAAATTAAACTCTATCGGTATTATTCATAAGTTCCTCTAAAACACTCGAATGTAATTCAAGGGTGTTCTTCCGTCGAGTATTCTGTCTCGCTCGGATAAATTAACATTTTGAGTAATTGGAATAAAATGACCACATTTATCAAGTGTCCCTCATTTTATTACAATAACTAAAATGTTAAATAGTGCGAGCGAGACGGCATGCTTCACGTAAGGACAGCTAAAATTATCTGTGGTAAAGTCTTTCCTTTCGTTTACGTTTGCACTATAGTGTTTATAAAAATACACTAGATTCAGGACAGTTCAAAGATCAACATATTACGTGGACCAGTTCTACTTAACTGAAAGAACGGTAAAGTACATACATAACCTCACGCCTGTATCCCAGAGGGGTAGGCAGAGACCAGGGACTGCCACTTGCCACGATCCTGACAGGTCATCTTCGCTTCATCAACGTTCATAAGTCGTTGCATGCACGCACGCCGGTTCCGAGTACTTTTTATCTGCCCCTTTGCTAATACATGCACTAATTGGACGGTAAAGTGTCTGTCGAATATGACAAAATACATTGCTTTTTATGAATTAACTGAAGCGGTGGCCGCTCAGTCAGTAGGATCAACAGGGCCTCGATTTTGTTTGTGCATTATATATAGTACCATTACAGATACACGGTCGTGTCACGTGAGGTATTTTTTCACACCATTGACGCTTAGAAGGTTCGATGTACTCGTTTGTGCGCGCATAGACTTGAAGCAGTAACGAAATTGAATCGCCACGTTCATGCAATTGTCATTGTACCACAATGAATTAGCAGAATTTAGGCACTGCCCGATGTTCGGGCGATGTGCTCAGGTCAGCATAGGGCCCGTGGATGCGAATGGCGAGAGGTTGGATGATGATGATGATGGTCAGGGTATTTTAGACACATCCGGTAAAACTTAAGTTGAATGTACCTACTCGTGGTCAACCCTTGTATGTCCCCACTGCTGGGGCACGGGTCTCTTCCTGCATCGCAGGAAGGTTAGGCCATACTCCACCACGGGGGCCAAGTCCGGGTTGGTGGGTTGGTACCTACTCACCAATACATATTTGACATAGTTATATATTAAACTGGTCTAATCGCGATTATTTATTAGGTAAAACGTAAAATAATTACCTACCCGGGACCACGGCAACCGTAACGCTGCAGACACGTCGAGAGATAAGATATAACTATGTATGAGTATCGCGAATCATTAAGAAATACCACAAATATGACACATTTACTTATTATTCGAGTAACTTAGAAAAACGAAAAAAAATATCATCTTTCTTATAGCTAGACAATATTTTGTATCAAGATATAGAATAAAAAGTATAGATATTCAATTATTTGCTCTGAAAATATTGACCCCAGTTATCCTCCATTAGGTTTGCAGGTGACTGACTCCTCCACATTGTGGTATTTTCAGCTAGTTGTTTTTCCACGACGCGATGTTTAAATAAATAAACACTTCAAGGAATCAATATATAGTGGCTTATTTTAACTGAGAGCAGTTGCGGGACTCTACTATATTAGGCTGTATATTTTTTTATCCGATTTCATAAAATGACATTTCCCGGCTTACTATGACAATTCGATGCACATTGCACAGCCAATTAACACACTGATCCCCATTTCACAAAACTACATTTCCCGGCTTACTATGACAATTAGATGCACATTGCATAGCCGATTAAAACACACTGGTCCCCATTTCACAAAACTACATTTTCTGGCTTACTTTGACAATTCGATGCACATTGCATAGCCATTAACTAACATATTGACAAGATTAGAAAGACTCGGGTAGTCAATGCAAAGTGAATTGTCATAATAAACAATATTTTAGTCTTAGAAACTCGGCCTTGAGCACTACAATTTATAGTTTATGATGAAAACTTGAAGTATAATATTTTAAACTTTCGCGACTTGAACACATAGAAGATTTTCGGGGCTTAATCGCGTAGTAATTTATTGCTATTTTAAAGAGAGCGGTGGTAGCGGAGCGGTGTAGAACGCCGGCTTCTCAATCGGGAGGTCGTGGGTTCGAACCCCGGCATGTACCAATGACTTTGTTTTCTAAGTTATGTACATTTGTGAAATTATAGTAGCAATACTACTCGCTGACCGTGAAGGAAAATATCGTAAGGAAACCCTAGTGTCTCAGGTGTTAGCGTACCTCAGCGCTTGCTACGTACAATGGCCCAACTATGAGGCTAAGTGCGGAAATCTCAAGTGTAACTAACTAACTATTGCTATTTTACCTCGACGTTTCGACGACGTTACAGTCATCGTGGTCACGGGCTGGCACCCGTTCGCATCTTCGGCTGATGAGGTTTCAGACTATCTACCCTCAATAAGCCATCACAAAGCACGATTAGGATTGCAACACACTATACTGACAATGTCGGACGATAAGCCATGCGACTTTTTTCCACTCACTTCTTGATGACCGGATGCCACGTTTGCGACAATTTGAAACCACATTCCCGATAAAAATTTTTGTGTATCTTAATTTCAACCGCTTCACGCACAATTCGGCTATAATAATGGCGATCGTTGGAAAGTACCGATGGTTTGTGTAATTCTATCCAAAATAGCAATAAATTACTATTACGCGATTAAGCCCCGAAAATATTCTAACTATAAATTTTAAAAGTCACAGATTAATAAATAGCAAGACGTGGCTATGCTATGCACATCGAATTGTCGTAATAAACTACTTATAAACATTAATGTTATGAAACGCGGCTCTATCATTTTGTACCGTCTGGTCTATATATTCAATCGTGATAGGAATGCAGTTATTTTTTTCTCATAATCGTACTCATATCGGATTAAATACTAAAAACAAACAATGCAAAAAATAGAGACCTTCAGGGGATCCCCTTTCAGGGCAAGGAAAGTGTTTACTTTGTTTTCGGCTCTATCGCAAAAACAGTAATTTATGCCTACATGTACACCTTCAATTGTAAAACTTGGTGTGATGTATAGTAGGTGCCTACAATAATCAATAAAAAATGGCCTGATGTGATTCGGTTTTTATTAACTTCGAGATTCTTATTGAGAGCTAAATATTTCGAACTAAAAGAAATACTATTACAATAATCTGTGGTGGAACAGGATCGTGATACCGACTTCTACCTTGCTATTAAAGAGAAGTGCCAGTAAGACCAATATAACACCATCATAGAAATATGATCACCGATGTACTCATATTTATATGAAAAATCTATGACAGTGTAATGCCAACCTATGATTCATATTGTCTATGATCATAAAAGTTTCATCCTATTTGACAGCAAGCATACATTTATGATCATATTTCTAACTTCAGAGTTACTAGTAGATGATCTTTTACACTGATTGGACAATTTAAATGAGTTTTTGTTTTGAAATTAATGACAACGTAATAGTTAAATATGTCTCAGGCCATTCGGAGGTACATAAACGACTTTACTTTATGTCTTCCAGTCTAAGTTCTTCTAGTAATATGTTATTGACTCGTCTCTCTGATTGCCTCGCAATCCACGGTCTAACCCAAATACGTCGATTGTTCCTTTTTTTCTTTTTTCTCAACCTTTGAGCAATTACTATAATTGCGGTCATATCAATGGAAAACGTGGCTAAATTGGTATACATTTTCATTACCTACGACGTAGATATGACCTTATAATGTAAAATATGCAATGAAAGAGCAGCATCATAGAAAAAAAATATCGTAGAATTTGGCAGATATGACATCATATCTCTATGATGAATATATGATAGTCTAATATCGGCCTAATAACGGCCTAAACGAAATCTATGAATTGCTTTGTGAATATGTGCTGCTCCTTTCAAGAACCGGCCAAGTGCGAGTCAGACTCGCACACGTTTAGGCACAGAGTCTAGCAGTTTTCTCCGACCTCTTCTCGAATAGCAAAGACAATTTTATTTATGATTTAATTATGTACGATTAAAAAAATTACAGACTTCAGTTTTTTCCTGTATTTATAGTACAAGATAATATTTGAAGCCACATTTCATAGGTTAACGGGATGTACACTATGAATTTTGATTCCCTTGAGTGTCAAAATTCACATTTATTTGAGACATAAAATCAACAAAGTGATCCTATAAGGGTTGCGTTTTTCCTTTTGAGGTACGGAACTGTAAAAAATCACTGTAAGCCAAGTAGGTTGTGGGCCGTACGTCGGCAACCCTATCACTCAAGGAATATATTACCAAAACAAGACCTGTGTATGGTTCCATGTCTTCAAAACGAATATGTAAATCTATAGGTTTGCTTGTGCCAAATCTGAAAGGTCCTAGATTAAACGGGTATAATAAATTACCTGAATTCCCGACGACGGCATCAATAAAAAAACTTGTTTATTAATCCTAATCATGAAGAATTTCATTTTCAGTCAGTTTTGTCTTTTAAAAATTCCGACCAAAAACTCAGCTGGCAACAATTTTAGGATGCTAATGCCTTTCAAATGGCATATTTGACGTCGATATCATAGATCATGTCCAAATCATTAAGTTCACTTTTTGCTGACCGTAAAGACCTTCAGGTCCAATCCTACAATTTAGGCAAACATTTTCATGATTTTATGGTTTAATATATAAAAAAATGTATTTCTCAAAAGAACAATATTAGATCACTACTAGAGAAATAAATGTAAATAAAATTATTTGTAGGGACACAACGTCGTGTGAGAAATAGTTTCTCGTAGTAATATGCCAAGATGTAGGTATTATCTACACTAAGTTGATATCACTTGACAATTATATAGATTTTAGTTATAATTTTATATTATTCGGTGACTTTGCCTTTAATGCTATGCATCCCTAATTGTTCTCATTTTACTAAGGGGTGATGTAGGGATATTGTCGGTCGGCCCAAGGTCTATAACGACAATGTTTGTTTATTCATTATGCTACTGCAAATTTGTCAACTTTCGAAAAATAACGCCATTAATTGAAATTATGTCATTTTAATGCCAGGAGTAGACGGCTCACCAAACATTTGTCAATTTATTAATAAGCGGACACTTTTGAAACCACAGTCTCTCTTTAAAACAGCCAAGCGAAGAAATGATATTGATTACGTTTATAAAAGGCATTCATAAGCTCAGCAACAAAGAAACACTAAGCTCGGTAAATAAAAGCTGCGACTGTTATTTGTTCAACAAGTTTGCCAAACGCACCCACAATAGAATAAGCTACCACTACTTAGCTGCTAACTCGTGACTTCCGAGTGTGTCATCGTCAAAGCGGACTACATTGAATACCAGTCTCTACATCTTCAATTTTCACTAATACTTACTGGAAAGCTATTTTGAAGAGTTATTCCACATTAAAACTCAGGAACTTCCAAAAATATCTTCAAAGAAACAGTGATGTGCACCCACCTATTGCCAAATGTCGTTGTCAGGTTGTCGAAGTCTTGCGAAAATGGGTCACTGGACGTCATGCACTTACACTACCTAATCGATGAGAACTCACAGTAAGTTATTATTGTTCAGCAAATATCACACTTTGTTTCAGTAGCTAACATCTTCCCGACGACGTCAACTTGCACACTTTCCGTGTCTGATAAGGTCTGCAGGTCGGTCATGAATGAAACAGTATGATGTTTACCTCCCGGGCGACCTTGGAGAAGATCACTCTCCTATCGATTCCACGTGCTTTTTATCACAGGTGATGCAGCATCAGCTCTTCGACGTAGTGTCGTCGGTCGCAAAATTTTAGATGATATTCGGTTGCATTGCTTGTGGTTGGATCTGAGTTGTAGGCGGCGTCGGCCGGTCTGTGTTGGGGGATCGCGGGTGCTGCGGACTGGCGATGACGCTCGAGGCGAGGCCCGCGTGTAGGGCGAGCGAGACGACGCGCGGGCGCGGACTGCCGCCTGGGGCGCCGCTGGCTGCGCGCTCCCCGCGAGCTGCGCCCGGCCGCCCACCCCGCCACAGCCGCCCGCCCAGAGCTTTCTCTGCGCAAAGCTAAAGGGTATCATTTAAACGATCAGCGAAAAAACACGGCTCTGGACAACAATTACATTTCGCAGCAAGTAGTGGTCGACAAAAATATTTTATTTTATACAGCAGTAAGGTGAAAAATGAATATGAATTCCAAATGGATTACCAAAATATTTCAAATGTAATCTGCTGGCCATTTCTGGATTTGCTACTCATTTATTTATTCTGCTGACCAAAGTACCTAATTGACAGCTGACCAAATGTTTACTTCGCTGATAATGGAATTAGTTTCCAAAATGTTGCCCATTTTTCTTTCCCTCCAGTTGTCATTGTGATACTTCACAATAATAAAAAAATAACTGTGTCGACTGTGACGCGGTATAACATAACATAATACAGGCACATACATCACATACACATATGTTCTAACATTGCCTACTTATACGATTATACTTGTGTTAGGGGTGTTTCGCCTTTGTAATGACATAATTTATACAGAGTCCACTGGTTCCTTCACACTAGATGTTTGAAAAGACAACTCGGACAGTGCCTCTAAGATTTTTTTTATATGGTGTGCACCCTATATACCAGCCTGACAGCATAGTCGGCCTAGCCCACATGAAAGACAACACGATACTTGCGGAGCCAAGCAAACCGTGGGTTTCCTCACGACTGTTTTATTTTTCAGAATTATCGTAAGCATAAGTGATAACCACCTCCTAATAATAACAGTGGTTGAGCGTCTGTGCAGGTGACATTTTAGTTGTAAGGGGCTGACGCTACCGTGACCCGATCGATACGCTCCCTGTCCTCCTGAATAAAACACGGAATAGAGGTTTGACTCTCCGAATAAAACATTTACACATTAGACGATTGCACCTACCTGTATAAAGGGAGGGAGTAACACAGACCCCCTATACGCGGTGTTGATTTGTAATTTTTAAACCTATTGAGAAACCACTTTGCTTCTACTAGTTATCTTATTTCGAGAACTATCCTAAAAAGACGATTTAAGAAAAAAAGAATCTGTGTCAATCTCAATTTTTAAATAATTGTAATAAGTGCCAAAAACACGAAAAAACGACCAAATTTTGGAATTAACAAGTAAGTGTAGGTATTCAGTTTATAGTGTGTGTCGTGCACGTGCATAGACCCGTTTCACATTTCCACTCCGACTACCCGTTTGCTGGAAGAAATCCCTCACAGAGATAAGCTCGCCTTTGTAACGGTACTTTTTGAATTTGTATTTCTTTTTTGTGTTTTTCGTGTGTAATATAGTATAATAATAATAGTATTTCTTAATGATTCGCGATACTCATACATAACGCATACGTAACGCTGCCGAAACGTCGGGAAATAAAGTAATTACGTTTTACCTAATAAATAATCGCAATTTGACCGAAATTGTTATTCCAGTGGCGGTGCTAACTAGCGCCACCACTGGAATAACATTTTTATTATAACTTGCTTTACAATACTAAAAACATATATAGAGGCTCAAAATTCCACTCATGCCGGGATTCGAACCCGCGACCTCTGGCTATCCGTGCCAGCACTCTTCCAAATGAGCTAATAAGCGATTCACCGGCATCAGTGAAATTTCGAACCTCTTTGTTTTACAATAAGTTTTTTTCCAAAAGTGAATATGATAATTCATGAAAACAACTGTGACAATTGTTTTAGAACCTACAGTCTAGAATCTGGGATCAACAAGCTAGGACCTTAAACGATAGAGGGATACGATACAATAGAAACCGTATCACTTAACAAATAATACGATTAAAAAAATAATAATAAATCCAAACAAAACGTGTTCTTTCGCCGTTTTTTAGGTATATTTTAACGACATATAGTAATTAACGACATACAGTATTATATAGTAAACAACGGCTAAGCGCGAGTTGGACTCAATATAGTACATTATGATATAGGTACGTGCGATAAGTTGAAAATCACCGCCAAGGCGATATTTCTAAGCAGAGGCTGTAATAATAGGAATGGTTATATACCTACTCTTTGAGGCATGACGAAAGTTTTTTAAATCCTCTTCTATGGAATGTGAGGACACATTTATTGCTTCAAAAATAACCTATATTTCAATAATAAACTAAAGTTTAACGAAAGTTAAAGCAATTTTTCTAAAATTATTTTTAATCTGTGGGAAAACAGCTAGCACTGTTATGATGTCACGCCCAGGTAAACAAACATCGTAATCACTAATAGTCACAACAAGGCACGGGTGAAGTTTACCAATGTTTATCTAAGCGTGAAGTTACGCGGTTGAAGATATTGGTGATCTCTTTTTTTATAAAACTAAATCAGTGTTTTGAGTCCTTTTAATATGTACGCGTACTTTCCCCTAATATCGTTAAATCTTTCATTATTTAATTCTGTCGTCACGCCTAACATATGTCATACCACGTTTTGTAACATATGTCGGACTTTTTTAAACGAATAAATCTTTAATCACTGTTAGAAAAATTTGAACAATATAGTATATTTCATTACAAGTGCGGAAAGGCTGTCATTGTTGCAAAGAGTTCCGGCAACCTGTCTAACCGAGCCGAGGCGCAGCCGAAGGCGAAGGTTGACAGTCGGAACAAGTTGCAATGACGGTTCAAGTTGCAATGAGGGAGTAAACACGTGTACTGAACGACTATTTTTTTTAATACAGTTGCGAAAAATATAAGCAATTTATTTAATAAAGAAAAATTATTTGGAAAATGGCGCCAACCGTAAAAAAATATAAGCAGAGATTTTTTTTCTTCACCCATCCTAGTCTCAGAATAAGAACTAAAGCACTAGTCTCAGAATAAGAACTAAAGCTTTAGTCCTTATTCTGAGATCCTAGTAGGCAAAGGGAACTATGCCCATACAGCCAAGTCTTCAGTAGAATTTTTTTATTGATATGAAAAGAAAATTAAATTTAATGAGACCCATTCAATCAAATCATTAAATCTGATATTGAAACAAATTAGTAGCTCATAAAAACTTCTATGATTTTTTTTAGTAAAAACTTCATGGTTGTTTTTCTTTTTAATAGACATTATTTTGACAGTTGGGAAAGAAAACGCACGAGTGCGGGAAAGGTAAAAAAAAAGCACGAGTGTGTAATAGACCACATCCCGCACGCTATACGTCCCTGTAATACGCCACTTTTTGAGCAACTGTTTTTTAAAAAAGTTATTTTGATTCATAAAATGTTGACCACTTTTCTGATGTAGACTTGTAGGGACTCGGAACGCTGAGTCAACATTTGAGGCAACAAAGTAACATAGCGCAACGATCACGCGCGGACGTCTGGTGTCCAGCCAGTCGTCCCCCCGAAACCCTTTGAGGCAGTCGCCTCCGAAACCTTTTAGAGTACCGTAGTATAAAACGTAAAACCTAAGATTGTGTGTAACCTCCTGTGTAAACCATTGTACGTGTACTAAATTGAATACAAACTTTTAACCTTTAAATTGAAACCTTCTGATATATTTATTTGTGATCAACACAACCACACCAATTACCTTATTAACCCCAAAGTGGTAAACCCGACGTGATCGAAAGTGAAAAGACATTGGAACAGTGTATGGTACGCTAGTTGGGGCCTAGCGTACGGGGACGGCTCCCCGTTATTTCAAAGGCGCGGATAACGGGTAAAGTGAAGCGCACCGAGGCATTTCCGGCAGCAAAATGGCCAACGCACAGCCAGTGATCGAGGTAAAGAAACCTGGGGCAGGACCAGCAGGTCAGTTAGCGGATCAAGCGAGCGACCTCGCGGTTATAAGCCTTTCCACGAAAATTCCAGAGTTTTGGACAGATATGCCGAGGATGTGGTTTGCGCAATTCGAAGCAGTTATGGCACCTCAGAAACAAGGCGATAGAGAAAAATATAACATGGTAATCTCTAAATTAACGAGAGACGCGCTACAGCAAGTGAGCGATTTACTGCAGACTCCACCAGACGATCGGATGTATGAGACCATCAAAGGCCGATTACTAGCGGCTTATGAAAAGAGCGCCGAGAGAAAATTCCAAAATATAGCGTAATATTATCAGAAGACAACAGCCACAGTAACGAGCGTCAAGCGATACGCGTAAGATTTTTGTTCATTCAGATTTAAAGTCGTGCACACATGTTTTTGTTAGAAATGATGCAGTCAAGAAACCCCTTACACCCGCTTACGATGGCCCATACCGCGTCCTAAGTAGGGATAAAAAGGTTTTCAGAATTCAGTTGCAGAATAGGCAGTCGTGTATTTCAATTGACAGATTAAAGCCAGCGTATGTTATCGTAGACGACTCCCAGAACGCACCCAGTAACGATGTACAGAATAGCGAAAGACAGTCAATTTCAGAACCGCTTGATAAAACGCTAACGCTTATGAATGAAAACGCACCACCAGTTCGTGTCACTCGTAGTGGTCGTACAGTAAAATTGCCCGTTAGATTTATGTTGTAATTTAAGCGAATTGTGAGCATATTTAGAATCATTCAGTTATGTAAAACCCCAAGCTATTTTTTCAGTGTATTCTTTCAGTTTTAATGGAGCCTACGAGGTAATCCGAAATGTAATTACAAAATCTTTCCTTTTTCTGTAGTGTAAGAAGAAATTATTTTTTAATTGTAATTTTTCGAATGTGTAAAATGTTGTGTTTTTATTTCGTGTATTTTTGTGTAACAGATGTCTCAATCCAGGACACAAAAATAAAAAGTTAACATTTATTTTTGTGACTTCTGTGAGGTAGTTGTTCTTTGTTAAGTTTTTCAAAAGTCCCGGCCAAGATTTCTGAAAATATTTAGCGACAGAATGAGTACCTAAGTAAGTACCCAGTAAATTTCCGTTGTATTGTGTATAAGTTTTACATTGTATTCCACAGGATTTGCTTACACATGTACTTACCGTGTTTTTCTATGAAGCAATTGTTATCGTTTCAAGCGAATGTTTCAAGTTACAGTCCCACAGTATAATGTAAACAAATATTTGATTCCAACACGTTCTATATTGTCAGCATAAGATTAGAATTGTTTTATTGTTCATGCTATTTATGTCATGCAGCATTTTTGTTCGATACTAGTTTCAAGTACAGTCACCAGCAAATGTATTGTCATTTTAAAATATTTTTTTCACGAAAATTTTGTACCAAAATTTTTTCGGTAGAAGGGGATGACTGTAGGGACTCGGAACGCTGAGTCAACATTTGAGGCAACAAAGTAACATAGCGCAACGATCACGCGCGGACGTCTGGTGTCCAGCCAGTCGTCCCCCCGAAACCCTTTGAGGCAGTCGCCTCCGAAACCTTTTAGAGTACCGTAGTATAAAACGTAAAACCTAAGATTGTGTGTAACCTCCTGTGTAAACCATTGTACGTGTACTAAATTGAATACAAACTTTTAACCTTTAAATTGAAACCTTCTGATGTATTTATTTGTGATCAACACATCCACACTAATCACCTTAATAACCCCAAAGACTCTTTGATAAGATTTAAAAAGTTCCGTTTGTTTTAGACGGAGCATCTTGATAAACCGTGCATTTTACCTTATTAAAAAGAAACTCGTGCGTTTTTTTATCTTATTAAAAAGTAACTCGTGCGTTTTACATTGGTTTTACATTACAATAACGCACAAGTACGCAATGTGATACAATAAGATATTGAAATTGCCAAAAAAAATACCCTTTAAAGCAAATGTGTTATAATATAATAGTACATTACACAACTAGGGTGGTAATACAAAGAAAGGCCGAGATCGCAGAAGTTTGCGGCCCGAGCTGCAAGCAAGGGACGTAAATATGCGATCGAGAGCTTTCTTTATTACCTCCCATGTTGTGTACATGTTTTTATGTCTACACTTGGCCAGAAAGCGGCTTTTTCCGTACGCGCGGCGTGCGGAAAAAGCCACTTTATTGCCAGGTGTGGCATAAAATAATATATTAAATAAGTGACGTGGTACGGAACTCTTGGTGCACAGGCCCGACTCATACTTGACCGGCTTTTGTACTTAAATAGCTAGTAGTTACCTCGGCCAACGCATCAGCCTGGTTGTTCAGAAAGGGAATAATGCTTGCTACTTGGGAACCCATAGACGTTGGCTAGACACATCACATCATATCACACTAATGTTATAAAGGCGGAAGTTTGAGTGTGTATGTTTGTTACTTCTTCACGACCCTGGATTAACACATAGGCCAGGTTTTACTGCAGGAAAATACCTTATTCCCATGGGAAAATCGATAAACCGCGGAGCATAGCTAGTTTTTTTAATAATTATGTTACGCTATTTTTATTTTTAATGCACTAACCCGTGCTAAGGACAATTTTAAAAACCTATTTAGAGGCTAAAAATTCCACCCATGCGAACCCGCGACCTCTGGCTATCCGTGCCAGCGCTCTTTCCAACTGAGCTAATGGGCGACTCACCGGCATCAGTGAAATTTCGAACCGCTTTACACTATTTTCTGTATTATGTACAGGCAGCGACATCTGGCTGAAGTAGATTGCATTATTAGCCTCTAAATAGGTTTTTAAAATTATGTTACGGCTAAAATCCGAAATAACTGGGTCTAGCCAGTATCATTCCGGCTAGAACTTGGTCTAACCAAACCCTAGTGGTTGATACTAGTCTAGCCGATATCATGCAGGCTACAACTAGATTCAACTAAACCCTGTTGAACAAAAGTAAATTCAAACGTGTAACAGCTGAAATGTCACTAATAAACTAAATGTGATATAATTTGTATTGCATTTAAATGACTGTTTGTTTCTAAAATAAAGATAAAATAAAAAAATAAAATAAATAATAATAAATGTGGCACTAAAAAGTGCCTCTGGAAAGCTGCTGGTATTTTGTGCAACTCAAAATGTCACTTATGACTGAATTGTTTTAATAAATAGCTGCCGTAGCTCAGTGGGTAGAACATTGGACTCGGCAGCGAGAGACCCAGATTCGATTCCCAGTGCGAGCTTGTACCAATGACTGTATGGTTTTGTCCCTAAGGGACAAAAGTCCCTGAATCGTAAAAAATGTCCTCCGAGTAGGTACTTGTCGCGGACTTAACGCCTACGGTGTGCGGTCATTTGTTCCCCGGAAATTGAGTGAAGCGTACGCTATGAAAACAAATATTCTGAGATTACATAGTTTTGTAATTTACATGAAGTTGAAAAAGAAAAGGCGTTTTAAAAGAGAACACCGAATTTTTGTCCAGTCCGGTCTCTTGAAGTCCTCGGTAACTTGAGGGACTTTTTGTAAGGGGTACTTTAGGTCCTTCGTGTGCGTTATTCGATACAATTTTTATGAGATCTAAATCAACGGGCAAAAAAGTATGCGGGAGATATTCCCTCGTCTGTGCATCGTGAGGAATCAAAACAATCACATCTCATAACATCTCAAAGAGCGATTTACCTACCTCTGTGATTCCCGTAGCCGGGCGTTGCGGTCTGACCTGAATATGTCGTTGAAGACTCAGACTTACTCGACGATATTTTTCAGTGACTCTTTTGCTGTTATGGCCCTTGGTTGTGGAATGATCTCCGGTCTCAAAAAAGCGCTACCCTTCCTCAGCTGTCTTTAAGAGCAAGATTAGGGAGTTTAACTGTCTCTGTAAGTTTAATATTTGAGCATTTCAATTTGTTTCCTTCTTTTGTTTTTTCTTTGGAGCATTTCAATTTATTTCCTTCTTTTGTTTTTTTCTTTGGAGAAAAAACAAAAGAAGGAAATAAATTGAAATGCTCGAATATACACATACATAAATAAGTTATACGAGGGCTGCTACTTATGTATGCGGAATAGAAAAAATAAACAAATGTATATGGCTAAATAAGCTTTTATTGTTTTTCAAAGTATTCTCCACTATGATCGATGCACTTTTGCATTCGATGAAACCAATTTGTAAAACACTTTTTCCACTCTGATTGAGGTATCTCCAAATGAGTCGCCTCCTGTGTAGATATTATAAACAGATTTTGAGTCGCCTCCGTTGAGTTTTTTAAGGTTTTCTTGCACCATTCGACGCGATCATCTTTTTGATCCTGAGTTAAGTTGTGCGGGATCCAACGCGAACAATTTTTTTTTACAGACAAATAAATGTTCATGCAAGTAATATCCTATGAATGCTCGTCATACATATGCCCAGAATAGCCTATATATCTCAAAGAGTATATAACCCACTACCTCTATCTCGCGATACGTAACATGGCGGTCTTGCATTATTTGTTTTCGCACAGCTTCAATATTTTGTGGCACAACCACCGATTTCGGGCGCCCTTCTTTAACTTCGTCCGTGAGCTTAGTGCGCCCGCGATTAAACTCACTAAACCAGTGATACACAGTCGTTTTTATGGATCTTCACCACCAAAAGTCGAAGTTAATTTATCTACGCACTGTTGTTGCGTTAAACCACGTCGAAAATCGTATTAAATCATAGCACGAATATTTTCACGAGTGAGTTCCATTTTTTCAGCGATATGACATTTTAAACCCAACAAAAACAAAACACTAACGTATTTAAGAGAAAAATATTAACGGCCAGTAATTAAAAAAAAGAACGAATTTGACCATTGAGGTCAGACATTGCGTTAAAAATTATTGGAATCCCAGATTCCGCATACATAAGTAGCAGCCTATGTAATAACTATCTACGCGAGGAAGAAATAAATACAATATGTTGTCTATCATAACTATGATAATTGATAATTGTTATAATTGATAATTATGATAATTATTGATAATTGTTTATTTGAACTGAAAAAGATAAAATTTGTTACACTATGATTGTGCCCTGACTCCTGAACTAGGGGGGAACCTGTATCTCAGGAGCCAGGATAACTATATATTATATGTAACTGTTATATAGGTATATGTTATTTATACATATAAGTAGTATATAATAAATACAGTATAGTAGTATATTAATATATTTGCACCGACTACCCGTCTCTTATTTCCATCAGCAAGTTTCTGTCATAAGGTGGTCTGGAAGAATTTGCTTTTAGCAATAAGGCCGCCAATTGTACTCTGTATCTTCACATGTTTTATTGTATGTACTCTGGTGTACAATAAAGAATATTCTTATCTTATCACAACTGAAACAGTTTCTTTTTCAGGGTTCCATAGTTAACAAGGAATATATTTTGGCCTGTCTCTCTGTCCGCGGCTTACCCGACTATTTGCGAATCCAGTGGGAGTCGAATGTAAAATTAGTTAATTACCATCAGAACAAAATTATTTTATTGTCTGACATTACAAAGTGTAATGTGTCTGTGAATAGTATTAAAGTGACAATAATTAATTAATAATAATTAGTGACATGACAATAATTTTAAAACTCTATCATTTCCGGAAAGAATAAACTTAAAATCGGAATATACTTTAATACGGCCTAGACTAAGCCCTTTAAAGCAAAGATATAAGTAATTGGGTATAAATATAAGTAAATATTATATTGATGACGACCTCTGTGGCGCAGCGGTAGCGCATCTGCCTACCATGCAAGAGGTACCGGGTTCGATCCCCGGCTGAGTACAAAAAAAAAACCCCAGGTCTTGGATGTTTACATGTTTATTCTTTCGCTTTTCTTGTTCCCACGACACAGGGTATCCCAGAATCAATCTATGTGCCTGTATGTAAATGTTACGTTATGTTAGGTACGCCGACAAAACGGTAGCTACCAAAACGGAAACATTCTACTTTGTGGGCTCGCTGCACTGATTGTCCCAGTACAATTTCGCCTAATCTGAGATTTCCATTATGTCATTGTTACACAAGACTATAGCAAGAACAATTTATAGCCATCATAACCATCACAAGCGAACGATCGTACTCCTATTATTTGAACGTGTCATCTTTTCGGCCTTTTTATGTTTTACAAGGGGTTTGCAACACTTTTTTTTCTTATGTTAACACTAGCTGTCATCTCACCGGGGTGGCGAGATCGTCCCTTTTCAGATTAAAATCGTCCTATTTAAGTCGCGGCAGGTTTTCGTCATAGACAAGTGGCGTGCCTTGGAGGAATAGTGAATTGCGGGCTAATGAGGCGTTTTTAGCACAAAGTCACAAAGCACTTCATAGAGATGCTTAAAAACGTGCACATAAAAGGACATGTCTGTCAAATGTTGTGCAATTTTTTCTCAGCGCACATTAATTTTGACAGCCGTATTCCGGTTCTTTGATGGCCACTCCTGTAAGCGCCATCTATGAATTGTTTTGTGGTTAGGTTATCTCTTTCGTCACTCTCAGATTAGCCGGACGTAAAAGCTCACTTATCAATTTAAAAAGCCGCGGTTTAACGTAAACAGAATTATAATAATTGTCAGCTTGCCAAGCTTCTGTATTTTTAATACGATATGACTACGTCGGAAATTAAGTATAACTAAAATATAATTATAACTAGATCCGTTAAATATAATAAACACGATGTTAAGCGATACCTACGTCATTTTTTAACCTTATATGTTTTATCAAGTCTTAAGTGTTTATTACTTATGTATTTCATAATATCACAGTCAGAAACTGGACGGCAAAAATTCTATGTAGGTTTTACGTGGTAACATCGTAGTTACTATCTATACAGGTATATATTAAACGGGTCTAATCACTATTATTTATTACGTAAAATGTTTCGATGATGTTTCGGTAGCTTTACTGTTGCTGTGGTAACGGGTAGACGGGTAGACTGAACGGGTGAGCACAGTCAAGTATTGTAGGTAAACCTGAGGTAGACTACCTAGTCTACCGTCAAGTCGCGTTTAGTTTTTCGCAACGGGCCGACACCCAATACTCACAAAGTCCACGGACAAGTCCGCTGGTAAGGCGCGTGTTTTAACTAATAATTAATTGCGATTAGACCCGGTTAATATATAATTATGTATACCAAATCATCACCGCAAATCATTAAGAGATACTATTATTTGTATATAAATAAAAACTATAATTTACAATTTTTGCTGCAAAATTAATATACCACCTTATACTTGTCACACTTTGAACTGTTTTTTGTTCAAGTAAGGCACGATTAGAAATAAATAGAATACCTTTAGTTTCTGTGGATAGCATGAAGTAATTAGGGGTTTGGTTAGATAGAGCACTTAGATCGAGTAAACAATAAACATGTTAACGAAACTTGGGCAAAAACGCAGAGATATTACACTTATCAGCAATAGAATTGATTTTGGATGCTTCTTATATGACGCCTCAATTCTCATCTGGACTAATTAGACATGGTACAAAATCAAGCATTACGAATAATAAATTGGCGGTTTCATAAAAAGTACACCTATGTATGTTATCGAGTCCGAGGTATCCATACCACCTCTCTTTAACAGAAGTAAATACTTAGTGATAAAATACTGCCTAAGTTTTAAATCATGGCAAAATAGTATGACAATTGAGTTACCTACCTCGTCCACTGGAGACCCTTTGTATAAACAGATATTGGCACAAAAAGAAGAAACCACTTTTAGTAACTGTTTATAATAATAGCAATATCAACGAGTTAATTTCATTAAGTGATCCTTTAGAGATATTCTCTATGAAAACGGGTTATCACCTAATGGACAAGTTGGGTCAACATTCTGAAAATATAGGTGGAAAATAGTTTAGTTAAGAATAACAAGATATACACAATCTGTACAGTGCTTGGAATAAACCGTACACTAACACATCTTAGAGTAATGACAGCTTAGGGTAAGGCAATTTTGATCCATTTAAAAAATAAGTGGAATCTTCAAGAATTAATCAGTTTTTCCAACTCCAACTGAGCTAATGGGCGTCTCACCGGCATCAGTGAAATTTCGAACCTCTTTACAATACTCTCTGTATTACGTACAGGCAGTGACATCTGGCTGAAGTAATTTGCATCACTTGCAGCCCCGAGTACCTTAATGGCTCGGCTTGGCCCATAAGGAATCGTGGATTTTAATACAGAGTCCAGAAGGACGTGACGTGTAATTTAAAGCTGGGTTCTGACCAACGTTAAGAGGTGTAATGTAACATCTTATACAGCGAGCTTTCATGGTGTCAGTACGTAGTGTTACGGGGAAACCAGCGAGTGTGCAGGAGTTTGAGTGCTCCACGCAGCAATGAAATGAATGAATTTGAATTATTGGTGATGTTCCCACCAACTTCATTGGTTTTTAGAATTGGATGTCTCATTTTCAAATTATCTTCCGTACTTTGCAGTTAGGTATACATCGGAATGATACGGCTGTACCCACATGATTATATTCTTTTTAATGCACTAACACAGACAGATATACTGTACGTAATACAGAGAGTATTGTAAAGAGGTTCGAAACACTGATGCCGATAAGTCGCCCGTTAGCTCACTTTGAAGAGCGCTGGCACGGATAGCTAGAGGTCGGGGGTTCGAATCCCGGCATGGGTGGAATGTTTAGCCTCTAAATAGCTTTTTAAAATTGTCCTTAGCACGGGTGAGTGCATTAAAAAGAATATGACGAATATGAAGATACCATTGAAATGGTATTGTGTTAAATATGATAGACTTCGGTGAAATTAAGCAACACACTCGAGGGCCATAGTTGCTTGTTGTAATTTATAAAGCGCTTTAAGTATTCTAGCTTAATTTTACAGTGAAACCATCTATTTTAATTAAAGCTGTTATGATTTTTTTAGTTTAGTTTTAATTAACTTTGTCGGCAAATATTTTATTTATTTTATTACATGCATATCTTTACAACATGAATCATTATGTTTCATAATGATAATAGTGCCTTGATACGTTAACAGATTGTATATACATACATGTATATACAATCTGTTAACATCCCAGCGTAAATTAATGTCATGGGCTGGCAACACTAATCCAGGGATGTTATACGTGCCATAATTATGGTACATGTACCATAATTCAGTCGTTCGTACCATGTACCATGATACATCCATTATGGTACGCAAAAGTACCATAATTTTGCCATATCATCACAAGCACTTTTTTATCACATATTTTCATCTTTCGTTTTTGCTGTTGATGAGTTTTTTTTACATACCGATATCACGCAACACTAAAAAATCATTTATTCATTTCGTTCAGTAAGTTGATAAGAACGATCATATCTGTGATAGTTTTTGTGTGCTGTGAATTGTATGTGAACTTCACAGGTGAACTTTGTAGCTTTATCGGTAATTTTTCTTCAAAAAGTTGAACTTCGTCAGAAGTAGCGAATAGCACAGATAAAAAAATAAAAAAATGAAACCCGACTTCTGCATCCCGAGGCTCGACAAACGCAGAAATAATTTAAACGAATGTGATCTATAAATTCGAAATTCATATATATCTAGGTATTGTAGAAGTATAACCTTGAGTCGGTGCCAAGTTCCAAACCATCACATACATTTTGGGCACCAACTCGTTTTTCGCGCCTTGGGATGCAGAAGTCGGTTTTTGATTTCTATTTTAACATTTTTATTTCACGATTTTTAGTGAATGATAAATAAGGTTTTATAAATACGCGTGCCTATAGTATATTTTTTATTAAGGGACTAATAACCACGACAGTATAATTGTGTATTTTGACTTACATTGTGGATTTATATTTGCAACGGTACCTACCTTCCATCTACGTGCTATTGGGCTACTCGTCATCTGATACTTAATTTTCCTAGTTTAGTAAGTGATAATGAAACTATACATTTAAACTTTTATTCCGGGTTTCTAGGTGCAACGGTACCCTACATCTGGGTGTCCATGAGTCTGGTCATCATCAGACCTCCAAATCTTCGGCTATAGAAAGTGACAGTGAAATTAAATATTGAAAAAAAATATTTAGAGGGAAAAATATTTATAAATTCCACCCATGCCGGGACGACTACCAACATCAGTAAATTTTTGAGCCTTTTTACAATACTCTCTGTATTACGTACAGCTCAGTTAGCTTAGTTGGAAGAGCGCTGGCACGGTTAGCCAGAGGTTGCGGGTTCGATACTCGAGGCTGCAAGTGATGCAAATTACTTTAGCCAGATGTCGCTGCCTGTACGCAATACAAGGAGTATTGTAAAGAGGTTCGAAATTTCACAGATGTCTGTAGTCGCCCATTAGCTCAGTTGGGAGAGCGCTGGCATGGTTAGCCTGAGGTCGCGGGTTCGAGTCCCGGCATGGGTGGAATTTTCAGCTTCTAAATAGATTTTTTTAAATTGTACTTAGCACGCGTTAGTGCAATAAAAAGAATATAATTAAATACTTTAGTGAAAACGGCATATTTCTATCTAGAATAAAAGCTTAAAACCTCTTGAGAACGACATTCGAGCTGATGATCTTGGGCATCTGACTCTTAATATTCCTAGTGATAATGAAACCATAGATACAACTTCAATTTTGGGTTTCTAGGTGCAACGGTGCCCTAGATCTGGGTGTTCTTGAGCTGGTCATCATCAGACGTCCAAATCGTCGACTGTAGAAAATGAAAGTGAAATTAAATACTTTAGTGAAATCGGCATATTTCTATCTAGAATAGAAGCTTAGAACCTCAGAAGACCGACATTCGAGCTGATAATCTTGGGCATCTGACTCCTTATATTCCTAGTGTAGCTAGATATAATGAAAATATACATCCCAACTTTAATTTATTCCGGGTTTCAAGGTGCAACGGTGCCCTAGATCTGGGTGTTCTTGAGCTGGTCATCATCAGACGTCCAAATCTTCGGCTGTAGAAAATGTCAGTGAAATGAAATACTTTCGTGAAAACAGCATATTTCTATCTGGAATAGAAGCTTATAACCTCTCAAGACCGACATTGGAGCTGATGATCTTCGAAACAATATCCACCAAACACCAGAGAAAGAGTTATTGGATGAAAGTATTTGATGAACAAAGTGTTTGTAACATCAAGACTTAACTTAATCTTTTGGTTTAAAATTTGACTTAATTTTAAATTTCCATATTTGAAAGTCTTCATCAGAACATCACCATTTACCCTGGAACCAATTTTACGTTATATATATCTTATGAAACAAATGGATATTACTAATGGATAGGCCTCATTATTTGCTATTTGCTTATTTGTCCATTAAAAAGTTCAGTTCTCCAGCTCTGAAAGTCTAAATCAGATCTTCACCAAATTAAAATGGGACCAATGGGACGCTATACCTAATCGAACAATTTTTTTTTATCGATATCGGTTAAGATTTGACGAAGTTATGCGAAAACATAGTAAAAAAAGTAATATACGCGTCGAATTGATAACCTCCTCCTTTTTTGAAGTCGGTTTAAAAGAAAAAAGCGAGTAGAGTGTTCGTTTGAAGAATTTATGAAAATTCGACGAAATTTTAATACTTTAATTATAGTAACCTACCTAATTTATTAAATCCGTAAGAGTTTTCCTATCTGTACCTTATTTTTTTTTAAAATACCATAATTTTGAGCGTCTGGTGCCATAATTCAAGACTCTGTGGAGTTGACATCTAACATCCCTGCACTAATCATCTGTCACCCGTCACCGTCAAAAAGAAAAAGAACTGTTGTGATTTCCTTTGCTGGATTTACGAATTTGTGATAGAAACCGCCAGCTTACCATAGTTGTAACGAATTTTCACCAAATAACCAGTTGTCATCATAATGCAAAATCTAGAATATCTTATAGTCACTGAGTAAAAAGCCATTCAATACGGATAACAAGGGTAAAATGGCTAGGTGGAAAATAACCCGGCAAACCTACGGTACCGAAGAGTTTCTGATGAAAGAAGGCGATGAAATAACCATAGGGCGAGGAGCAGATAATACAATAACTCTCTCTAGTCTTGTAATCTCCAGGCAGCATTGTGTATTGAAAGCCTTCAAAAACAAAGTAACTGTTGAAGATTTACGAGTAAGTTTGTGACTTTATTAAACTTTAATTTTTTTTAACATATTATACATATTTAGTTTGACCTGTGGTTTCCTCTCCTAGCCTCATATTTTAGCCATTGTACATAGCAGTCCTCAAATCTCTTGCCAGAAAGCCAGTGCATGAATGTTACTGCTCGCTTCCTGAAGCATTCCCAACTTTTCAAATATGGCTGTCAGTTGCTTTTCGAAGCCCTCGCTGAGAATAGTCATATGGGGGGTGCTTCCTCTTTCTTGTGGAATCCCCAGTAACGCGTGCTGTCTGTCAATCCCATGGTCTACAAGTGTTTATTAGAATAAGTGGCACTTCTTTGCACAGGCTGCATCTCCACAGATGCAGCAGGCTGGATGTAAAACGCTTCAAAAGTGTTAGTAGAGCCTTTCTGACTTGCCTGCATTTTGTTGCCCCTATTTGTATTTTCATATGCAGCCATAACCATTTCTATACATTCATATTAAATATGAATATTTGGAATCCATTTCTTCTTCATTTCCTCCTTGGAACTCCTTAAGACTCTTCAGCCCAGCTGGTACCGATCAACTTGGCCTCTTTTCTGTAGATCTTTTCCAGGTAATTGTGGCAATCTTTTCTCATTTTTGTTGCCCAGTGGGAACATTTTACATAATAAACATTATTAATTTTAGCATATAGCATAGCCATTGATACAATATTTCATTACCTTCATATTTACTATATTATATATTATTATATTACCACCACCGGGTTATCTTACTTTGGCTGCTTTCATAAAATAGTGTAAAAAAAAATATTCTGTGTTTATGAAACAAGAAGTACGTCAACAACATTATCACAGTCACGGATGTTTACATTTACATCCGTGATCACAGTATGTAGAGCTAGGTCATAACATCAAATTAAACCAAAAATAATCCTAATCTGTACCAAATCTGTAATTTCTTTTACAGAACAGCAAGATATTATGTCAACATCATGGCATTTTAAAAAAAAATATTAAGTCTTTCATCTAAATTAAATTATTTCATTAGAAGGTCAAATGTAATTCAACACCTATTCACGAAAATACAAGAAGCCAATGAATATTAATTCATTTATGATCCTTTAAAATACTGTATAATTTGTGACAATGCCCATTTAATTTCCTAAGTACTTCTGCCTACCCCTCTGGAATACAAGTGTGAGTTTGTGTAATGTATGTAATTAACAAAATAGATTTTGTTATTATTTTGTTGTCATACTATTTTGTTATCAACCCTTGTATGTCCCCACTGCTGGGGCACGGGTCTCTTTCTGCATTGCAGGAAGGTTAGGCCATACTCCACCATGTTGGCCAAGTCCAGGTTGGTGGAGGATTGCTATTTATGGAGTATAAATATGTTTTAATGCCAATATTTTACTTTTATACCTGTTATCATTTTGTTGGTTCTTGAAAATTTCATCTTGATATGTATTACGGTTCAAAAGATAAAGGGCCTTATAGACACAGATAGATAGGCTGTTCAGAACTCTATGACAGAATAACAAAATGTTTTATTGTTGTTACTTTTATATGGTTTGTTTTTTCAGAGCTCTAATGGAACATACTTAGGTAACAATAAGATTCGACCAAACACCCCTATTGTTATGAAAGAGTCTGACTTACTTGGTGTAGGCTGGAGTGAAGGAGCTGTCTTGAAAAAGATTGAAGATTCTGAGAAGTTTCTCTTCAAATTCAACAAAGAAAGGGTTGAAAAATTATGTGACAGAATTGAGTTCCAAAATGAATCTGAGCTAGATGATCTAGAAATAAAGTTGGCTGAGACATTCGGTGATATTAAGCCAATTATCCATCCAATAGACCAGGTGTCACCAGTCAGAGTTCCAGATGCAGCTTCCACCTCGAAATTCAGCTTAAAAAGAAAATGTGATACCATGGTAGAAAATGACTGTATAAAAAAGAAAGTTATTATCATTGAAGATTCCCCAGCGCTGAGTAAAACTACATCTGGACCAGATATTGTTAACCTACTATCTGACAGTGATAATGAAACTTTTGGAAACCCAGCAGTACAAACTAAACAGGAGAAACTTGAACCTATTGATGAAGTTGTCTTAGAAGCTAGTATTAAGGTAGAAAACATAAAAACTGAATACAATGACAACTTGGAGTATGAAGCTTTTAATGTGAAACAAGAACAGATGATGTGTTATGACGAAGAGCCTATCAATCTAGATAGTGACAGTGATACTGAAAGTGAATTGGAGAGGAGCTGGTACATGAGACTATCTCAAAGCTCTCCTGGCAAGTCTCTCCGGGTTGACAGACCCGACACTCCCGTGCAAGAGAGCTCCTACAGCCAAATTGATGAAGGTCACAACGACAGCCTGCTGGACAATAAATCCAGCAATGAAGATGAGTATATTGATGACTTAATAATCCTACCAGGAGGACCGTTTGAACCTGAACTGATTAAAGATAAAGATGAAATAGATGGTATGAACACTGGTGGAATTAGCTCAGACTACTTTGCCAAACAGCTGGAGCAAGAAATTGAAAAACAACATAAGCCACAAGTTGTAAACGAGGTTCAAAATGAACCATCTGTTAGAAAAACTCAAATGATTAATGCCTTATGTGATGTAGCACCCAAAAAATCTCATCAATCATCAAATGAAGGTTTGTATACTGTACTACTTAAAGAAATTCTTTGCTGCGTAATGTCGTCATTGAAAACCATAATGTAATATATTTTTTTTTAGGTAAACACAAGTCATCATCAAAACATTCCAAGTCGAAAAAGCATTCCTCATCAAAACGACACATTTCAAATTCGCAAAAGGAAGAGCGTAAAAAGAAGTTAAAAGAAATTGCTACCAAAGAAAAAGATCCTAATAAGAAAGATGACTCACTATCCAGTACCAGTAAACCACAAGTCCATGTCAAAGTGACGAGTTCCAATAGAGGGGCATTTTTAGCTGAAACTACGGCAGCAGTTATACCTATAAAACGTAAAGATAGCCCACAGAAATCGCATAAAACTCATCACAAAGATAAACAGTTGGCTAAAAGTTCCAGAAAATCTAAATCAAATATCACATTAAAAACAAACCATGATATTGAGAACAAATCCAAGGAGTTGGACAGAAGAAACAAAGAAGAAGAAGTCCAAATCTCAAAATCCGAATCAAGCATCAAAGAAGGTAACAACTCAAAAGCAAACACAACATTGGAATTAATTGAAAAGCCTTTAAAGAAATCAACTGAGGCAAGAGTGCCACTAAAGAACCTCAAACCACTCACTGATAGTGATGATGCACACATAGGCAGACCTATTTCGAAGGTAGAGCCACTCCCCTCTGCTAAACCTAAGAAAACAGTTAGTTTCTGCCAACTTCCACCTGAAGTGAAGATATTCCAAATTGAAGAAGGTAATCAGCTGAAGAAAACAAGCCTTGTGAAATCAACCTTGCTTGATGTCCCACAAATGCCTATGTTCTCTCTAGAAAAGATAACTCTTATGAAAATCCTGAGATGGAATCCGCAATGGCTTAGTGAACAAATAAATAACAATGAACCACCTCCTATTTTGGGACACAATAGTCCACCAACGGCAGTTTTACATTCTTTCAAGAACCATACACAATATGTGCAGTAAGTAGATTTCTTATCACAGTTTTTCACTGTACTTATCATAGGGAGCATTTCGCAAAATAAATGTCCGTATATTGGACAATTAAGTTAGTATGTATACAGAGAGAGAGAGAGAGAGACATTTTTTTGAAGCCACAAAGATACAATACACATAACACAATGTAACACGATATTAAAATAATACGGACAAATAAGAAAAGAAAGAACAAATTACACTATTTTTATTTTTAATGCACTAACCCGTGCAAAGTAGGTAGTCGGGGCTGTAAGTAATGCAATTTGCTTAAGTCAGATGTCGCTGCCTGTACGTAATACAGAAAATATTGTAAAGAGGTTCGAAATTTCACTGATGCCGTGAGTCGCCCATTGGCTCAATTGGTAGAGCGCTGGTACGGATAGCCAGAGGTTGCGGGTTCGAATCCCGGCATGGGTGAAATTTTTAGCCTCTAAATAGGTTTTTAAATTTGTTCCTTAGCACGGGTTAATGCATTAAAAATAAAAATAGTGTAATCATGTGGGTACAGTGATATCGTTCCGATGTTAAACCTAACTGCAAAGTAGGTAGTCGGGGCTGTAAGTAATGCAATTTGCTTAAGTCAGATGTCGCTGCCTGTATGTAATACAGAGAATATTGTAAAGAGGTTCGAAATTTCACTGATGCCGTGAGTCGCCCATTGGCTCAATTGGTAGAGCGCTGGTACGGATAGCCAGAGGTTGCGGGTTCGAATCCCGGCATGGGTGAAATTTTTAGCCTCTAAATAGGTTTTTAAAGAAAGAACAAAGAAAAATATTATAAAACAAAGAATACGATATAAAAGAAACATTTACAATTTAGAAGGGCATTGTATCTCCGCAGCCACAGAACTATGAACACTATATGAATGTATCTTACAAATATTTTATTGCAGGGTGGTCGGCGATTTGCTACTAATGGAGATCTGGGAATGTGTAACTCAAGCTTTCATGCGAAAAAGGAACCAGGAGAACTTCATTCAGATGCGCATAGAGTCTCTGCCGCCGGTACCCGCGCCTGAACGCTGCTTCGAGATATTCAACCTTAGTGTTAACGGTAACTTCTTCTAGACAGGCATTTCCTTGGAAAATTTGGTTTCTTTGGAGTCTATTACCTAATTTGTAATATTTCTCTAACTCAAACTTTATCAACAGTGTCACTACCGAAAGCAGAGCTCAGATCAATGCTACGAACAGGAGAACTGATGATAGTAACATTTGGACCAGAGGGCGCCAGGACCAGCCGGTTTTTCTTTGTTCATAATATAAGATGTCTTCCTTCACCTCCGAGTAAGTATAAAGCTTGGTTTTCCATGGAATGATAATCCTATTCGTTTAATTGAGAAGCTATTCATGGTAGGCTTAAAATATCAGGTCTGTTTCGTCAGAGTGCTTACATACTCCAACTTTAGTATATTTAATTTTATTTTGCTTTTGTCTGCATGTGAATGAACCATTGACAGAAATCGTTAAAATACGAGTAGCCATAATATCTATCAAGTTTTTAAACTAAAACTTTTGTAAACACTACACATTATTAACTTAATTCCAGATTCACTTGATTTTTGGCGGAAGAGTCCGACCAGGTTTCGGTTTGATTCGCAAAGCTTACGCATTGTGAGTAGCAACGGAGCTCGCGTCGTCGGTTGCTCGTCTCAGACTATCAGTGAATCCGGAATTAAATTAATATTCTATCAGGTTGTTTGCTTGTTCTAGGTTTCATTTATCAAAGATTTATTTACCAAACCCTTGACTTTATATTTTTTTTTTTATTTTCCATGTTTCATTCTTACGGTAAAGAATTTAGTGTCAATCACGTCCTCTTAGTGTAAATTTATTCCGATTACTAATTAGGTCTCCGTTTTCAGACAACAAATTTGCCTTCTTCAGTATATCACTTCACACAGTCTACACAGAACGGATGAAAATGCTGCGATGCGGCGAAGTTATTACGGGCTATACTCTTTGTTTCATTAAAAATGAATTAACTCTCTTCGATGCGATGGAATACTTGGCTAGGTCGCCGCTGTGTGACGCTATTCTGACGCCCTCACCACATACTCTGCCAAAGGAGCATAATGTTTCCAAGCAACTCATCAAATCTGAAGTAAGTCTCCTTTTAGGGTTCCGTATAGGATGACTTTCTATGGGGCGTCAAGTTTCGTATATGTTACGGCCGCCTTGACTATCAAAATGTGAAACTGTGAACTACTTAGACCTCAATTTCTGCACAACTTTTTAGTTGAGCAATTGTACATAGCACGCGCTGAAGTACCTATGTCAACAGTTCAGACACTGAGGTTTCCTCACAATGTTTCCTGCACAGTTAGTGCTGTTGCTACTACACAAATGTCCATAACTTAGAAAACAAAGTCATTGGTAAATGCCGGGATTCGATCCCATAACCTCCTGAGTTCTGTGTGAGTGTTAGTTCAGTGCTAGTGAATGAGTAATTAGTGAAAATAGTGAGACAAAGTTCAAAGTAGTGTCAAAATGGCGTGGATAGTGAAATTCATCTCGTCATTTGAATATCATGTAAGTTTATTGATAATTTTATTAGCATTACAAGTATAATAACCGGATAGGGAATTTTATGCAGATTGTAGTGATATATAACACTTATTGAATAATTACGTAGTACTTTCTCTAATTTGAGAAATGCGGAACTGTGTCCACAAAAAAGATGCAAAAAAATGGCGGTGCGAAATGACCCTGCACTATGCGGTACCTTTGAACTTTCTTTTGTCCGAGCGCGTGGGGCGCTAGAAGGGTTAAGAAGCGGGCGTTCCACCGCTCCGCTACCACCGCTCATGTCGACTAGTCAGATAATTACAGAAAGCAACATTTATGGTTTATTTTAGGCACGATAGTCACCACACCATTAGAATTATAACCTAGGTCTAGGCTAATCTTTGACTTTGATCAATGACTTAATTTAAAAGTTACGTGCATTCGAATTTGTAGTCGCAATTCCACACGCTAACGGTGAAGGAAAACCTCGTGAGGAAACCCGCGGCTTAGATTACTCCGCAGGTATGGACTAGTATTTTCTGTGGGCTAGGCCGATTAAGCTGTCAGGATGGTATAGGTGCTGGGCAAGGCTACACCATCTAAAACAATGTCCCAGCCACTGCAGTGTCCGAATGGTCCCTTCACCTATCGAGTGAAAATGCAACTGGACGCTGTATAAATCATCTCATTACGTAGATGCAAATGCTAATCTTATAATGTAACTGAAGAAAGGTCCAAGCGTGTTCAATATAAACTCGCATTGCAGTGGACAGCCACTCTGAACGATAGCCAGATGGAAGCAGTGGCATCCTCCGTGCACGCCGCCCTCAGCGACCGACCCTCTATTCAGATGATACAGGGCCCCCCTGGAACTGGTAATTATCTATTATATATATATATATATATAATATATATATATATATATATATATATATATATATATATATATATATATATATATATATATATATATATATATATATATTTTTTAATGCACTAACCCGTGATCATCATGCGGGTACAGCGATATCATTCCGATGTAAAACCTAACTGCAAAAGTAGGTACTCGGGGCTGCAAGTGATGCAAATTACTTCAGCCAGATGTCGTTGCCTGTACGTAATACAGAAAATACTGTAAAGAGGTTCGAAATTTCACTGATGCCGGTGAGTCGCCTATTAGCTCAGTTGGAAGATCGCTGGCACGGATAGCCAGAGGTCGCGGGTTCGAATCCCGGCCTGGGTGGAATTTTTAACCTCTAAATAGGTTTGGTAATTATCTATTCAATCTACCTAGATTCAAATCAGTACTGCTCCAAATAGATATTTTATTAAAGTATTTTTATTTGGGATTATTAATATATAAACTAAAGTGTTGCGTGTTTGAATATTTATTAGGTTTATTTATTTATTAGGTTCCACAACAGTTAATAGTACCTACTGATAGACACATCAAACTTAAGGTAGTAAAAAATTGATTAAGGTACCTTAACTAATTATAGTGAAACACAGCATGCATTATTAATTGCTAAGATATGTAACATATTTTACGTGCTTTAAATACCAAAAGCAAAAATCGTAAAATAATTTTTGTTTTGTTAAAATAATTTGTGATACTGCATCCGATCAAAGAAAAAGAAGAAGTACATTCAAATTATAGTGTGCGGGGGACCTCAAATTAGGGATTGTGGCTCAGAAAAAAATATTTAATTTTATGTAACGGGTCTTTGTGTACGTCTACTACCTCGCTATAATGATTTAGAAGGCGGCGTAGACGAGGAATGAAGAATATTAAGTCATTATTTTATTCATTAAGACTCGACACAAATATAGATAGATGATAAGTTGTAGTACAATGACAAGTGCATCAACGCGTCGATTTCATTTCAATAGCTTTTCAAATATCTAAGTGTCAATGGAATGAAAACAAAATGTCACGTGGTCCAACCTTGGATCTCTCGTTATAGATCGAATCTCTGGCACAAATTAAATGAAAAGAGTTCTTTTAATAATGGAATCGTGTTTTATAAATAAAGTCGCTAATTACTTTGAACTATAGTAACACTCATAGCCCAACTTAGTTACAGAATAATAATAAAATAACCTTGATTTTATATTATCCGCCACACTACTATAGATTTACGTTTACTTTTTGAAAAAAAAACTGATTATAAAACAAGTTATTATTTTTATTCCATCGGTGGGGCTAGTTAGCACCCTAAACCTTTAGAATGCGAATGAGCAAATCTGCTCAGTTGCGTCGCGTGCGGATGTTCATCTTTGAACAACGTTGACCAGCCACAAACTTAGTTGATTTTAAGCTCTATGGAATGGATATTAAGTTTAATTTTGTGTAAAGATGAAAGCTAATGAACTAACAAACCATAAACAACCTTCACCTAGACATCGTGAATGAAAAAAAAATGAACAAAGTCAGTTGGAAATCGGCACGCTTTCCGAACAACTACTACCCATACTTGCCAGTGTTCAAAGTGAAAAAAAGCAGGAGAAACGTTGTAAAAGGTAAGGTTTTGTCTTGATTTATTGATCCTTATACGAAACGAAAATATAAAAAACTTAATTCAAAACATAATTAATATTAAAAATATTTGAAACAATCTACGACCCTCTTGCAACGGTCATAATTGTTGCGACTTGTCAAAGTGTTTTACTTAGAGATCTTTATTCCAATTTGTAGCTTGTGTCGTATGTTATTCGAAAACATTTTCCAAACAATTTAGTGATAGTGTAATTTTGCTAGAATAAAATGTATTTATTAAGATAAAAACAGTTTTTATTGTACCCAGTTCAAAATATACTCACGCATACACAAAAAAATGGCGGCTTCCGGTGTATGCGTACACTGACTTCCGGTTTAGCTTGCCTACTAGTGGTTCGGTGAAATTGGTTTGGTAAAATACTTTTACTTCATATGTATTGAAAACAATAATAAAAAGTTACATAAACAGAGTATTTTCTAAACTATATTTTTGAATTTTTCATACAAATTTGGGACTCGTCGTGTTTAATTTATATGAAAGAAAAAAGAATTAAAGTTGAGAAATTCCCGCTTTTTCTATTTTTCCTGGGGTCAGTGACGTCAAAAGGGACACTGTTCACTTAGTTTGCGTTAATTAAAAAACAGGTTGTGATATAAATAAAAAATGCCAAGAACATTATATTTGTACATAAATATTACTGCAAAAATAATTAATTTACTTTTGGTTTCTTTTTTTATCAGCAATATGGAGGGTTCAAATAATCTGCTTACGACGTCGAAAGGACTCCGCAACGAGAGGGGATCGACAGTGGAAAATTTGTAGGTTATATAACCTATTATATTAATGTACAAATTGAAATATGTACTAATTTCCGAAATAATTTAATAACAATATACTTTGATGTACCACTTTATACCCATTTTTCCTCACTCTCGCTCGGAAAGGGTGTTTTTGTTCAATGACTTCGAAGATCATAAACTTATTTTGTTCACTGTTGTTTCTGAGTGATTTTTATGTTTATCCGTGTTTAACTAAGTTGCACAGTGTTCTCTACATTGTTATCAATAATTCATGTTAATTTATCATTGTTAGACTAAAAAGGTAACTTTTAGTAAGTACTATGTATTTCCTCGCTTCAAGTAAAGAAAAGTTTTGTCCACTTGAGACCAAAGTAATTTGAAACTCGTACTGTTGAACCTTTACAATAAAGACATTTTTCTTCCTTTCTCGTTTTATTTTATAATATTGAATATGGTATGATAGTTCACAAAAAAGGGTACAAATTAAAACTGGAAAGTATTTAGTATGCAGAAACATAAAGTTTTATGTTTTTTCAATATAAATTATTATTTCCGTAACTAATAGCTACTCTTTTTCATGCAGGTATAAATTATATTACATGTAGGATAAAGTAAAAAAAAACACCCTGTAGCGCCGTTCATCTTTGCACATCCGCAGACTACGCGCCGGTCAGTACACGCACACATGCAAAGAACCTTGCAACTTATTAGTTATGGAATAAAATACAGAATCTAATTTTCTCTAAGCCTTTTTTCAATGATTTTACATGAAAGGTATTCTATGTTTCGTTCGGAATAAGAAGTTCCTTTATTTTTGCTTGCAACACAGGTTTTCTTTTTCATTCGGTCCAGTCCTAGTAGAAAAAAATAACAAAACAAAATGTCTCTATAGATTGCCTCAATGGATGTTGTTGTGGGTTGGTTTTTCGTCAAATCTTTATTTTCTTGTATTAGAATTGCTTATTTTATTCAGTTTATCGAGAGTAATATAAAGTGTTTACTAAATAAAGTAGTTTTTAGATCCTGGTACCTAATAATTACGTGGTAAAACCTCGGTGAAGTTCGTGCTTGCGCAGGAATATATTGGACTACATTTTAAATTTTTACCAAATTTTTTATAACGTTATTATAGTGATTAGATACGCTAAAAGTACATACTTTTTGATTTTGTGCAATAGGCCAGTTCACTAACAACAGGGAAAATAGAGGCATTACTATCAAAATTTTCTATTAAATAGATTTTTTTTGCCAAGTGGTCGAAATTTCTATAAATTTAGACTTCACGTACCTGTATAAAAATAACATCACAATTATCAATAATGATTATCAATGAATTCGTTTGAGAATATATCTGACAATCTAATAAAATTAACATAGTAATTATGCTTATTATCGACAAAATCCTAACCGCGGCGAATGCCTTCTATTCGTGAGTTTGGCGCCGCAGACGACGGGTCGTCGAACTAAGTGCGCCCCCCCCCCCCGCATACTATATCAGCGGATACACCACAAAAGTGAAAAGTTCCCCGCCACACTACACTACTATAAATTCAATAGGCGTGACGTGACGACAGAATAAAATAATCAAAGATTTAACGATATTAGGGACAAGTACATATTAAAAGGATTTAAAACGCTGATTTAATTTTATGAAAAAAAGAGATTACCAATATGTTCAATAAAATAAAAGATAATACTCTTTCAGACATTTTGATTGAAACACCCACCACACAGCGTGACGTCACGCTCAGAGTGCTTAGTGCGAGTTTTTTAACTACTCTATCGCGTTAACGTAAACTCATATTTCTATGGCATCGAGGAAGCGCCGCCTAGCGACAAGTATGGAAATTAAAATTGCTGAGTGCGAGTTGTAATGGTTTACGTTGAGAAGTGAACACGTTTACCAGCCAAAACACGAATAAACGCGAGTGCGAGTTGTACTGTGACAGCGTTTTGCCAGTTCGAACGGTTAACTTACTCATACTCACTACTCAATGCTCGATTAACGCGGTAGTAAAGTTATTCGATTGGATCTGTCAAACTCGCACTAAGCACTCAGGTTAACATTGATTAACTTCACCCGTGCTTTGTTGTGACTACTAGTGATTATGATGTTTGTTTACCTGGGCGTGACGTCAGATTCGACGCCATGACACTGCGGGCTGTTTTACCACATATTAAAAATAATTTTAGTAAAATGGCTTCAGCCTTCGTTAAACTTTAGTTTATTACTGAAATATAGGTTTTTTTGTAAATAATAAATGTTTAAAAACCTATTTAGAGGCTAAAAATTTCACCCATGCCATGTACGTAATACAGAGAATATTGTAAAGAGGTTCGAAATTTCACTGATGCCGTGAGTCGCCCATTGGCTCAATTGGTAGAGCGCTGGTACGGATAGCCAGAGGTTGCGGGTTCGAATCCCGGCATGGGTGAAATTTTTAGCCTCTAAATAGGTTTTTAAATTTGTTCCTTAGCACGGGTTAGTGCATTAAAAATAAAAATAGTATAATAATAATAAATGTGTCCCCATATTATGGAAGAGGATTTAAAAATCTTTCGTCTTAACTATTTACCTTGATGACTGTTCTGGCTCGCAGGCAAGTCGAGCGTGATCTGCTCGATAGTCATGTCGTACTTCTACGATGCTGGCGGGCGGAGGCAGCAGGAGCGCGGCAAGATCCTCATCTGCGCGACCAGCAACGCCGCCGTCGACGAGCTGGTCATCCGGCTGCTCAACATCCGCCAGAACTTGCCCAAGAGTAAGGGGACCTGCAAGGCACGTTAAGCCGTTGGTGCCGGCTGTCATGTAACGACAGTCGTTAAGCCATGTCAGAGGCCTTATGGGCGGCTTGATAACTTCTGATAGTAAGGCCCGCTACTGTCTTACAATCCTCCACCAACCCGGACTTGGCCCCCGTGGTGGAGTATGGCCTAACCTTCCTGCGATGCAGGAAGAGACCCGTGCTCCTGCAGTGGAGACATACAAGAGTAGATATTGAAGTGGACCTGATACACAACAGCATTTGATACAGACTGATTTGACTGCCTCGTTAGTCTAGCCGTTAAGACGCTTGGGTACCAAGAGGTCGTGACTTCGATTCCCACTGGGGGCCGCCGTATATTTGTGTGGGGCTGCAAGTGAGGCAAATAACTTCAGCCAGACGTCGCTGCCTGTACATAATACAGAGAGTATTGTAAAGAGGTTCGAAATTTCACTGATGCCGGTAGTCGCCCATTAGCTCAGTTGGGAGATCGCTGGCACGGTTAGCCAGAAGTCGCGGGTTCGAGTCCCGGCATGGGTGAAATTTTTAGCCTCTAAATAGGTTTTTATTCATTTATAGCATCAGCAATTATTTGTTAATCGTAAAAACATATATCTAATTTAGATTATTAAGTCATTCCCATTAAATGAAAGGATTCCAAATAAAATACCAGAAAGTGCACTTTGTACTGAGGGTGCAGAAAAGATTATCTATATTATTATCTCTGTCCGTTCCAGGCGAGCGATTCCGCATGGTGCGCGTGGGGCGAACGGAGGCGATGCACCCGCGGGCGCGCGACCTGTCCTCGCAGAGCCTCGCGCAGCGCGACGCACAACGTCTGCAGCACGACCCGCAGCACAACCTGACTGAGGAGGTAGCTTACCTATACCCTGTAGCCCCTAACCCAGTGCGTATGGGGTGAACGGAGATGATTCAACCGCAAGTGTGTGACTTGTCTATTGCAAAGCGCTTGCAGCAGGACCCGCTGCCCAACCTTACTAATTGGGTAGCTGACCTGTACCCTGTAGCCGTTCACCCAGTGCGTATGAGGTAACGGAGATGATACACCCGAGTGTGCGACTTGCCTATTGCACAGCGCTTGCAGCAGGACGCGCTGCCTAACCTTACTAAGGATGTAGCTTACCTATACCCTGTAGCTCCTCACCCAGTGCGTATGGGGTGAACGGAAATGATTCAACCGCGAGTGTGCGACTTGTCTATTGCACAGCGCTTGCAACAGGATCCGCAGACCAATTTGTTGAGGAGGTTGCTTACTTATCCCTTGTCGCCCCGATCGTCACGGAAACAGAGCTATCTTTCTGCGTAGTGCGTATGAGGTGAACAGATCCGATCCGATCGGATTGCAGCGGGATCCGCTGAGCCATCCTTACCGAGGAGATAGCTTACTTACATCTTCTCACCCTTCATCAGGGAAACAGAATGACCTTTCCACGTAGTGCACATGGGGTGAATGGAGATGATGCAACCGCGAGTGTGCGACTTGTCTATTGTGCAGCATTTGCAGCACTATCCATAGGGCCAACCTTATTCATGAGATAGCTTACTTATACTCTGTCTCCCCTCATCAGGGAAATAGAGCGAACTTTCCGCGTAGTGCGCGTGGGGAAACCGGGAGTGTTGTCCATTGAGCAGCGCTTGCAGCAGGACCCGCTGGCCAATTCGCTTAGGAGGTAGCTTACTTTTCGCCCCTCATCATGAAAACAGAGCGAATTTTCCGCATAGTACACATGGGGTGAATGAAGATGATTCTAACCGCGCGTGCGGCGCTCGAATTCCATCATAAAAATGCACATATTTTAAGCATCTTCCATCTCACGCCCATTGCGGTTTTGATCGAGTTTGATAGACCGTGCACTATGCCGCTCCGTCTATCAAGCAAAAATAGCTTCAATTCCCTTCCCAGTACAAATAACAACGACTTGATTTTATTTTGCTTGCAGATCGCCCGACAGGAGGCCCGGATGAACATGTTCAAGAGCATGGCGCATGAGGCCAAGGATCCGGCACGGAGGGCCTACTGTATGAATCAGCTGGAACAAATTAAGAATAGAGTTACACAGGTACGTCTTGAGATGTACAATACTACACAATTTATTCAATCCATTAATGTCGATACCTCGACGCGTTCCCGATATAATGGGTTTTAATTTAACTGACATAATGGAAGGACAGCAAAGTGATCCGTTTTACCTTTTTAAGTACGGTATCCTGAAAATATAATGCGAATGTGTTGTGTGGTGATAGTACATACTCGTAGTATTTCGGTATTATTAGCTTTAGATCTATTGCAGATATAATTTATGCAAGATCACTCAGAAAATCCTGGATAAATTATCTCTGCGATATACATGTGCGTTCATGTAGCGACTTGAACGTTGATGGACCTAAAGAGGTTTGTCAGGAACATGACTCTGCCTACGAGGTTCGAAGTTTTCGGGTTCCATCTCAACGCGAGAATGAGTATGAATCGTTGCTAACTTTTTAAGAATTGTTATTGTTAGGGAGTAGACTGATGCCCTACCTGACCAGCCACCGAACGCCTCCTCGTAATTCCAAGCTCGCCGGCAGCGGGATCGCCTTGACCACAACTTTTGTGTTCCCCAACGTACGGCACATCCACAGGTTCTTTTGCGATGCTAATCCTCGTTGTCCGTGTCACAGAACTCACAGAACAGTACCACAACACACTGAACGCAGAATCTTAATATTTTAATTAGACTTTTTTAGTAGCGGGCGCAGTTGCATCGGCCGCGCGGGACTTAGTTCTCTTGCCCTCCGTCGCCGTTCGCGAGGGCGCTAGGCGTGTAGGTTGACGCCGTGTTGGCCAACCAGAGCGAGGTTCCTCGGTGACGTCGGCGCTAACAGGCGATAGGCAATTAGTCATTTCCCATCCATTTAAATTAAATATTTAGCAGATTTACCATGTATTGCTGTCATAAATGAGTAGAAAATAACTCGAAAAATAGAAAAATGATTTTTGAACATGAAAAGGAATGCTTAACTGATTCCGGTACGGAACATGCCGCTCACCTTGAAATAATGTAATTATTTTAATGAAAGAAACAAAAAATAAGAGAAGAGAGTCTTACGAAACTAACGGTCAGTCCTTTAATCCGCTAATGAATTTAAATTAAAACAAACCCTAACGCAATTAGGTAACAATCATATGAGGATCTTATATGATCGTATGAATGAATCTAAGTAGAACAAAATACCTACACATAATCGATTAAGGAGCTGAATATTAAATCTTCGTAAGAACTTCGTAAGAAGAGGAAACAAAATATTTTATTACTTTTACTCTATAGGAAGAGGACAAATTTTAACAACTGCTCTCTTATAGAAATGATTTCCTGATTGTAAAGTTACTACTCGTGTTAAATTGTCAGAGCCAGGATGAAGCGCGTGTACGCGTGCCAATTTCCACTGTAGAGGTGGAAGATTGTCGTCACAGACGATGACAACAGTACCTTCACGAATAGGGGAACCACGGTCGCGATACCACTTGCTACGTTGTTGAATCTCATGTAAATATTCGCGACTCCAACGCTTCCAAAAATGTTGTAAACATTGTTGTACCCATCTCCATCGAAGTAACCGACTCGGATTAGAATCTAATAAAGATACATCGGGAATTGCCGTCATCGGGCTACCGATCAGAAAATGAGCGGGCGTCAAAGGCAAGGGATCACTTGCGTCCGCACTTTGCACGCATAAGGGACGCGAATTCAGAACCGCTTCGATCTGATACAACAATGTATGCATCTCATCATACGTAAGTGTTTGAGTACCTATGACTCTTTGAAAATGGTGTTTGAAACTTTTCACACCTGCTTCGAATAAGCCGCCGAAGTGCGACGCATAAGGGGGCTGAAAATGCCAAGTAATACCTTGTTGTAAGGTCTGAGAATTGAGAGCACCTTGCACGGAATCCTTTTTAAGAAATTCGTATAACTCTTTTAAATGATTATTACAACCGATAAAGTTCGTACCGCAGTCGGAATAAATGTCCGTACATAGACCTCTACGCGACGTAAATCGACGAAGAGCAGCCAAAAAGGCTTCACTCGTTAATTCGGATACGATTTCGAGATGTACAGCTTTTACACTCATACATACGAACCTGTCTTCCCCTACAAAAGCAATCTGATGCGACTGTAAAATTAATAATACTGTGCTTTAAATTGATAATTTGTATTCTTCTTCTTCTTATCTATATTCTACCAAAATGTCCGCGGGCTAAGAACAAAAACGACAAACTTTTTTGTAAACTGTAGTATTAGCTCATACGACATAATTGTACTCACAGAAACTTGGTTAAATGTTAATGTCTTGGATGCTGCATGGGATGAATTCAATTTATCGCTTGGGTTATCTTTATTGAATTGTGTGACGGCTGCCAGGAGTTCGTCTTTCATTCTGGGTGAAGTCAGGTGAGCAACTATGGCTCTTGGTCTGGCGTTTGACGAATTTTTCTTTTGCGTGCGAGTACAGTTGAGAATATCATTCTCCGTTAGCTTACAGCCAACCACTTGGGCCACCTTGGTGATAATCTGAATCAAAGTTTCATTCTTGGCTTCTGGGTAACATTGGATTTCGACGTTATTTTCCCTGGATCTTTGCTCCAAGTCCTTCACTCTTGCATTTAATTCGTTAACTGTACAGGTTAGAGTTTGATTTTCTTGTTTTAGAATGCTTATCTCCTTAGTATTAAGCTCGTTCTTTTTTAGAAAATCTTCGTACTGCGAGTTCATGAATGCAATTGAGCTCTGAACTGTGGCAAACTCTGCCTTCATTGTACTCAGCTCCGATAAAACTCCACGAAGTTCTTCTTTAAATATGGTGCGGACTATTTGTTGCGTTATGGGTAGTGTGGATGCCGATGCAGACTGCACTTCCGGTGAAGATGAGGCAAATCGCTTAGTGTTTCTTTTAGTAACATTTTCTAGTTCAGTCTCCAGATTCCGGTTGCACTGCAGTTCGGGAGGTATTGCTTTCGACTTAGTTGGTGTAAAGAAATTATTCGGAGCCTCTGAAGCTTTCCCCTTTTTCGGGGTTCTTGCTGGTTTCATGATGAAATGGCAAAAGCAAAGTGACAGTTAACTGTCAACGCATATTTATTAGCAACGTAGTGAGCTTCCGCTGATACAGGCCGCAGTGATATTAATAGGTCACCAGACTGTCGATTCCCCACTGTACGCGTCTATTAATAGTTGTGAAGGCGGTGATTTGGTGACCCTTGTTTAGGACCAACTGTAGTAAACGCGGTGTATCACCGATCTGGTTACTCACACGTCGCGTCGTTTGGTTGATAAACAATACCAGCTGGCGGTGATCCTCGATTCACAGTTCAATGCAACAAAAGCCGTCTCAAGATTGTCCGGTTCACTAATGAGTGGCGCGGCGACTGACAACTTCGAGGTAATACTTTTTCGTAGGCCTATTAACTTCACTAGCACCGGAAAATTCGCACAGACTTTAATAATTTTTTGTAGAACTATTAATTTAAAACATGATTACGTAAGGTCTTAGTTGTTTTGATAGATTTAACCACGATTAATCAAGAAAATTGCGGAGCGAAACCAAAACACATCCGATCGCAAGAAATAGCGGGTAGTCGGATTTACTAACCAAATTACTCCGCAATATTTGCAAGTGGCAAAAATCAAAATACACAAGAGCAGTAGAGCTAGCAGGAGTCCCAAGCTTGTCCGGTGTAAGGTGAGTCCTGCTTGCAGCTGAGAGGCGGCGCCTCGGGCGAGCTCTCCCCGGAGCAGCTGGCGCTGGCCGAGCGCCGCATCGTCGAGGGCGCCGACATCATCGTCACCACGCTCGCCAGCGCCGCCAACCATAAAATGAGAGGGTAAAATAATTTATTTCCTCAAAAAAAATAATAATAATAAATAAATAAATCAATCAATCAATCGATCAATCACTCACTCAATCATCCACTCACTCGCTCGCTCACTCGTTGAGGCTCGTTTTGACAATCTTAATACGATCTGACAAAATGAGTCTTCTTAGTAACTAAAACCTCTGTGTTGTAAATCAGCGTTTCTTAAAGTTTTTGGTTACCGACCCCTTATAAGTTAATTAGCTATAAATTTAAATAAAGTAGCTATAAATTTCCGACCATGTACATATTGGAAAAAAATATATACCGTTTCATATAATAAAGGTTAATTTGAAGGTTGGTGCTGCTGTTTTGCAAATAAATTTATGATTATTTGGGTTGGGTTAGAATGTGCGAGCGAGAGCGATGCCATACAGAAGTAAAAGAAGCCCCAACCAATATTGCAGATTAAAGCGTCGCATCGCACTGTGCATAGTGGACGAAGCTGGCCAGGCCATCGAGCCGGAGACACTGACGCCGCTGACGCTGGACGTGACGCGCCTCACGCTCATCGGGGACGCGCAGCAGCTGCCCGGCTTCATCTGCTCCCAGGCGAGTGCTGCCGCCATCTTGGAAAATATATATTTTTTAATATGGCGGCCAAGTGGCAACTTTCTAGATTATGTATAATTTGTGATTTCATACTTCTTTAGGATTACGAATTTACGATTTGTTAATTCTATATTTCAAAATATATTCTATGTTAAAATATTTCAGAGAGAGTTTTGTCGTTAAAAAAAATCATGATTATAATCTTGAATGAGAAGAGGAAATATATTTATAATATTCATTTAGCTATCTCACGTAGTAAAGCGCCACTATAAAATTGTTAGTTGAAGGAAGGGACAGGACAACTATTTGATTTTACCATTATGCCGTCCATATTGTATGAAAGAGAAGAAATAGGTTATTGAAAAATAATAATAATATAAATTTTATATTAATTGTATTACTAAATAGTTATTAATATGCGACAAAATTCGTCGATAACATATTTTTACCCCTAGCAGATGGTGTTGTGTAGTTGACTATATGACTACATAAAATAGCCTGAAGAAGAAGATGGTGGCCCTTACAACAGTCTCTAAAAGTGACCCCGCGACTGCGCTTACCATTATCCGTTGAGATCAATATCCCTCCCAACTTCACAGAGAGCGAAGCAGCACGGTCTAGGGGAGAGCCTTTTCTCGCGACTCTCCGCTTCGATGGAACACTGTGCCTCGCTGTGTCCGATAGTGCTGCTTAACGTACAGTACCGCATGCACCCGGAGATCGCCGACTATCCCAACAGAGCCTTCTACGACGGGCGGATACAGAACGCCGCTGTACTGAGGAAGGGACTTGTGTTGCCACCCTACAGCGTGGTTTACATCTCCAGCGGGGATAAGGGTCAAGGTTGGTTCAATACCCTGTTGTATTACCACCAATATCACCACCACCTTCTATGTGTTTGATGAAACAAAGGCCCTACTGTGAATCTATCATTGTACTGTAACGCACTAATAAATTGAGGATGTTTTAACCAAAACGCCCTGGGTCTTCCGTCCGTTGGATCGGCATTTTGAAACTGAGTGGAGTGGGCATGATCACAAAGGTTCGATTGGGTTGGCGTAACAGAGAAGAGGACGGGCTCTGTTTATGGACTGATTATATAGGTGATACGGTCTCGCACCGCGGTAACTCAATTAGTGAGCCCATACTTGTCCAGTGCTGGATATAGGCCTCCCCCAGTCACGCCACTTCCTTCTGTCCTCAGCCAGCCTCATCCAACCACTGCCGGCAATCTGCCACAGATCGTGCGCCCAGCAAGCCGGTGGGAACCTACCGTGGTCTTTTGCTACAATAACTTTTGTTCAATAAAGATAAAGGGATATACACTAAAAGCGCAATTCATAAAAGACCTCAATTAGAGTTCATGTTCTACTGTAGAACCCCTTTATTAAAGTGTTTATATAAAATATGAACCCTTCTTACACGCTCTAACATTATCGCATTCTGCTGTAGATCACTATTACAACCTGTCTATCTATTAATCAGATAAAATTAAAGTGGAACAAAAGCTTAAACAACAAATTATAAACTACTAAAAGTGCTTGCGAAATGATCGTTTTTGAGGTAAGCTTTTCTGCAGGGATATCTGGTGCGAATGAGATGGAAGCGTGGGGCGTGGCGCGGCTGGTGAGCGCTCTCAGTACTCTGCTGCGGGCACACAACATGAGTCTCGCCGTCATCACACCTTACAACGCGCATAAGGATCTCATTCGGAAAAATCTACGCATCTTACAAGAACCGTAAGTCCATCTGTATATTTTGTTTAATTGTTTAATGTGTGTTTCTGTGACAATTTAAGTATGTGCTTTCTTGACCCATCAGCCCACGAACACCCTTCTTCGCATAAGTTTTTGGCATCGCATATATTTTTATATTCAGATTCATTTACCAACATCTACCACTACGATTATGTTAACCTTTGCTATTAATAAAATATGCAAGTGAAAGTGGAATGCTATTTTTCTAATGCACTCACTGTCTCACAGTTTTCCGAAGTTTGAGATTGGATACGTTTTTCTTTTCAAGATTCTGAATATAGTTTCTGTACAAGCTTTTTCACTACTGACCCGACACCAATGGAAAACGCTGAAATATCTACAATTCTTGTTCACAAACAACTTTTTTTTATAAAAATGTATTTTGCCGGTTAGTCATTTACCACGATCCTGACAACCTCTTTCGCTTCATCAACATTCATTAATCGCTGCATCCACGCCGTTTTCGAGTACTTCTGTTATGCTTCGCTAATACATCCCCTATTTTGATGATGTCTGAAGATGAATGTCCGCTATGATAAGGAAAGAGGAAGTGTCAAGCACAAAGTTACAGGATGCGGATGAAGTTGAGGATATATTTGTGATAAAAATGAGAAAGAGAGAAAAAATCTCGCTCGCTTGTCGCTGCTGCGGCCGGTCGCGGCGTCGTAACCTAGTACCGTACTTACTTTACTTACGCGCGTGCGCGATGAAAGTTCCCCTTAAGGCGTGCTAACTAAAGTCGTTTGCAATAGAATCCAACAATCATGTAAACAAACCAAATTGTCACGATTACTCCGTAATCACATACATTTGACGATCAATTATGAACATAGTCTGATTTCAACGAACGCACCATTGTTTTCACATTATCTTCAACACGATTTAACTTGTATTTATAAGTTAAATTTGTTAAAACATTTGCAACGTAAAAATTTCGAAGTATTTGACAAGCTGTCATCTTAGTTTTTTACTCATCGAACTCTATAAGTCATTGAGAAGTTAGTGTTGTTCGTAATCTGAAGTTATCTTTTATTTTTAATTTAATAAATTATTTTAATTTAATATTTTTCTACGACTTTGCATTCTCATTTTGGACTTTTGTTTTGCTTTACGATTTGGCTGGACATATTTTTCTTGGAACGACGACCTTTGCACGGCATCACGGACTTTGATATAGCATACGATTGGTATTTTTTCTCAAGGAGTAATCAGGAGGTAAGAATGATTTAGATCTATTACCTACAACGGAAATCTATTAGACGCACTTTAATATTGTATTGCCCTCGTAACTAATTATTTGAATAGATCACAATTACTGAAATGTATGTGTGTAAAATTATATTTGTTTTTAAGGTTATAATGAGCGAGCCGCAGCCAGGTTCGTCGGGGACTGCTCCGCCGCCGCCGGTCAAAAAACCAAAATTGGCTGTTAAAAAACAGTTATCGCAAAGGGAGAAAAAAATTTTGGTGAATATTTATAATCACTTGGAGAAAACCTCTCCTACATACCCATCAAAAATGGAATTATATAAAACCACCTCAAAAATAATGGACGTCTCAGAATATATTGTTCGTGACGTAATGAAACATTACACACAGAATCAAGAAGTACCCCAGCCTAAGGTATTTATAATATTAACTTAGCCAGCCTTTTTTTTACTCTTTTGAGCTTTACTTTATTTGTTATGTTATGATTTGTGCCATTTAGTATTCTCTGTCTGTTTTTTAGGAGAGACCTGCAAATCGAGCCATAATTGATAAGTTAGATGATTTTATCTTATCTGCAATAAGAAGAAAGGTTCATAAATTTTACTTTGATGGGGAATTGCCAACCATTGCCAAAATTTTGACAGCAGTCAATGAAGATGACAGCCTACCAAATTTTACATTCGGTACAATGTATAGAATATTGAAGAAATTAAACTTCACATACAGCAAGCGATCAAGAAAAAGCATTTTGCTAGATAGACCTGACTTACAAATTTGGAGGGTGAATTATTTGTTGAAAATCAATGAATACAGAAAGCAAAATAAAAAGATTTATTATTTGGATGAAACATGGCTTAATGAGGGTGAGAGCTTTTTATTTATTTAAATGCTTAATTTTTTTTTTGTGTTCCGCAGGTTGCTTAAAAACATTTGTTTGAGATAATGGTGATAGATAAGATACTTATTTCACACATTATTTTAAATTGTGATAGGTTACAGGTTTGCTTAATTTTAAATATAAATATTGTTTTTATTGACATAATTATGTATTTAAAACTTTTTTTTTTACTTAGGGCACACCTGCAATTATGTGTGGATGGATAATGACATCAAGAGTAGTAGACAGGCATTCTTGGGAGGCCTTTCAAGTGGCTTAAAAAATCCTCAGAAAGGAAAGAGGCTGATTATCACACATATAGGCAATGAAGATGGTTTTTTAGAATGCGCAGATTGGGTTTTTGAAGCAAAAAAGTCAGATGGCGATTATCACGGGGAAATGGATGCTCATAAATTTGAGAAATGGTAAGGTTTCATTTGTGTATTTTTGTATATTTATGATAACACTATATAAAATTAATATTATTAAATATAAAATTACATTATGACAGAAAATTATCTTTTTTGTTTCAGGTTTAAGATGGTTTTAGACAAAATTCTGCCGGGATCTGTAATTGTAATGGATAATGCTCCATACCATTCTCGCCAACTCGAACGAGTGCCCAACATGAGCTGGAGGAAGGATGCTATACAAGAATGGTTACGTAGCAAAAATATAGCTTTTGAAACAAGTGAAATAAAAGCACAGTTACTCACAAAATTTGATAAAAAGAATTATGTTACAAAATACGTTGACGAGCTCGCCGCATCGAAAGGAATAACTGTGCTTCGCCTTCCTCCCTACCACTGCGAACTCAACCCAATTGAGCTCATTTGGGCACAGGTTAAGTCGTATGTTGGGAGAAATAACAAATCTTTTAAAATGGCGGTAATAAAAACTTTATTGAACGAAGGGTTGGCGAGAATCGGAGCCGAACAATGGTCGAAATGCGTAAGTCACGTCCTAAAGGAAGAGGAAGAAATGAAAAAGCTCGACGGCATTTTAGACACGGCAAGCGATGACACAGTGGTTCCATTTATAATTACGGTCACCGGCGACACTTCTGATAGTGATGATGACGAAGACGAAGATTTAAATTTGTTTTAATAAATACTTTTTTTATATATAATCAGTTTTATTTTATAGTCTATGGCTTATATATTTAATCTATTTAGTCAGTTTTATTTTAGTACCTATCCTACTATGGGCCATAGTCTATGACTTAAAATTAAAATAATTAGAAAAATAAATTTAATTAAAATTAAATAAGAACACTATGACATCACTATGGGCATAAACAATACGCTGTCAATGTCAGTCCGCCATATTTGTTTACATTATTGTTGGATTCTATTGCAAACGATTTACAAAGGGTTGATATCGACGTAACTGTGTAACGGTGCAAACCTCTTCACACCATTTTTATTTCTTTTTCCATCTATCATTTTCAAATATTTAAATTATTACGTCACACATTCTTCGATTTCCCTCATTTTTCACCACTACTACTTTACGCTTTGTCCAGATCTGACTTTTTACCTGCTTCTCCGTTTATCCGTTTTTATCCAGTTTTCTGTTAATATTACTACAATATTATAACAAATAAAACCACACCTAAAGTCGTTCCAGAGTTTATTTACTATTATAAAGATATACAACGTTCCAACTGTATTAGTTTCAGAGGTGGAAGCGTTTTCACCTCTGAGATTTTTCTTGAGTTTGCTGTAAAGATGCTATTTCATTTCGAACATGGAGATGGGCACTCAAGAGAGATCCTTAAAGTAAGAGCGCTTAATTAATTGAAAAAGGATTAATAAATAATTTCATGGATTCGAACAAAACAATTTTCCGAGGTTATAAGGTCAACGTTTAAGTTCAGTATAACTTGACAATTTTGCACGACCTTGCCTCTTACGAAATCATTGCTTTCACTGCGGGCGGCTGTATCTATAGATTAATTTTCAATTTCAATCAAGCAGCGACACAGCCCGAACCCCAAAATTATGTTACAAAATACGTTGACGAGCTCGCCGCATCGAAAGGAATAACTGTGCTTCGCCTTCCTCCCTACCACTGCGAACTCAACCCAATTGAGCTCATTTGGGCACAGGTTAAGTCGTATGTTGGGAGAAATAACAAATCTTTTAAAATGGCGGAAATAAAAACTTTATTGAACGAAGGGTTGGCGAGAATCGGAGCCGAACAATGGTCGAAATGCGTAAGTCACGTCCTAAAGGAAGAGGAAGAAATGAAAAAGCTCGACGGCATTTTAGACACGGCAAGCGATGACACAGTGGTTCCATTTATAATTACGGTCACCGGCGACACTTCTGATAGTGATGATGACGAAGACGAAGATTTAAATTTGTTTTAATAAACACTTTTTTTATATATAATCAGTTTTATTTTATAGTCTATGGCTTATATATTTAATCTATTTAGTCAGTTTTATTTTAGTACCTATCCTACTATGGGCCATAGTCTATGACTTAAAATTAAAATAATTAGAAAAATAAATTTAATTAAAATTAAATTAGAACACTATGACATCACTATGGGCATAAACAATACGCTGTCAATGTCAGTCCGCCATATTTGTTTACATTATTGTTGGATTCTATTGCAAACGATTTTAGATACCGTTTTTGGCGGAAATCGATTAAAGTCCTAGATTGCTGAACCTAGTTTCTATACCCTATGTTCTAAAAATTGTTATCATAGATACTTACTAAGATTTTGTTTGTATACTATTTGAAAAAAAAACGTAAAATGAGTTATGATTTTTATTCCATTGGAGGCGCTAGTTAACACCCTTAAGCGCCTTAAAATGATCTTGGTCTAAGCTGAAGAGAAAGCAGATTTTTTTAACTTTTATTTATAGGGTAATAAGCGTTAATGATTGAAGAACTCCTCATAATAAACTATAACTATTACTTTAATTATTGGTATTTCTTACCTTATGATGTGTATTCGTTAACTGGCCGTATTATTATTTTTAAGATTTTATGTGTGTTGTGGTATTTGAATAAATGTTTTTCTATTCTATAATGCGGAACATCCGCATTACGAGGAGTGAGCGGAGTTGAGGCGGAAGCGGAGTCCTCATCAACACTAGTCTATGCGTGTATTTTCCAGCAACGCGCCTCCAGTGGAAGTGAATACGGTGGACAGCTTTCAAGGACAGGAGCGGGACGTGGTGGTGGTGTCGCTCGCGCGAAGTCAGGGAGTGGGCTTCCTCACCGACGCAGGCCGCATGAACGTCATGCTGACTCGCGCCAAACACTCGCTGCTCATCTGCCTCAACCCTCACGCCATGCTGGTGAGCATTCCAGGGGGCCGAGTCTCTTAGCAGATTGCTGGCTGGATGAGGAAGGCCGATGACAGGAAGTGACGTGTATCGGGGAAGGTCTATTTCCAGCAGTGGACGACTACGGGCTGATTATGGCTCTAATATTGAAATTGAACGCTTTTATTACTATTAATCTGCTATACAAACCTTGCACGTAAAATTATTGATATAATAAAATTAAAATGCCAAAAAAAGCAGACGTTCTATTGGTTGTTCATATTGAACAACAATGCATTTATTACTCTAGGCTGTGATCACATCCCATAGTTATATAACGCCCCTATATAATGTCTAGCAGCGTACATGTACAACCCCTGACTCACATGCGAGAAGACGTGAGTTTGAATCCGGGCGTTACGCCGCCGCCGACGAATTAAATCACAGGGCACATGTCATTTGATGGTGGCTTCATCGCGTCGAATTAATTGATTTTCGATAGTTTTTTTTTTTTCATTCTCAGTTAGGTGGTAATGTTTATACTTTTTACCTGGTATTACAACAGGTTAGGAGTTACAAGTTACACATATAATACAAGTGAATAAGGTTAATGATATCCCACTGGACACGACTGATTGCAATTTGCAAACAGTACTGTTTAGTGACAAGCTTGGCCCCATTTCATAGAACTCAGTTAACGGCCCTCGATGACACTTCGATGCAGTTACTTGATCGACCCACAAACGGAGTAGTGAAAACTCAGCCACGCAACGTGTATGGGACTGCTACAATAAACCATGAGTTGCAGTTCCACGAAACAGGTCTCTGGATCAGCCTAAGTTTATCAAGTAGTGGCAGTACACCATACAAAGAAAATTAAGATTAAGATGCAAAGAATACAAATAATAGTACCTGAACAGTATGTGTTGTTACAAAATATCTAGCAATATTATTTAACATAACATAACATAACATTTACATACTGGCACATACTATTTAATATAATATAATATTTAATATAATATTATTTAATATAATAATATAAATGCAGCATATATGTCTCATTACGTCCCATTGTAGGGCACAGGCCTTCTCTCAGAAAGAGAGTATGGGCTAATCGCCACGCGTGCCCACTGCGTATGACAATTTGTTGTAACCTAATTCTTTCAACCACTTCAGTGTTGGTGACAATAAAATCATTACTTTTTCTGAATGTTTTTACAGAAAAACCAACAATGGCGGACGTTGATCGACGACGCCCATCGCCGGAAACTGTACAGGAACTTGCCGAACAAGGTGTGCCAAGCAGCCACGTCCTCCCAAGTAGTCCACGACGACATACTCAAATACGTCGCCTACCCGAGCCCCACTCACTGACGCTCGGTCCACACGCCGTCGGTGGAAGAAAGTATCCGACTCATAGGTAGAATACGGACATTCCGATTCAGCGCTCTACGCTTTTTACAACATGTACAATAGTTTTATTTCGGTTTAGTTATGTATGTGCCAAGCTGCCTCAATTGTATGGTTTTAAGAGTACAAAGATTCATCTCTAGAGAGATTAGTGTGGATGTAAATGCCATGATCCACGTTGAATCGCTGTGCCAGTAGAAATGACGAATGAATGGTGAGATTATTGAATACAGTAACTAATAAATATTTTCCAGCATAGCACGATATAGCTAATCGCGTCATCCTACGCAGATAGGAATCAGGCATGTATGATCATTTGGAATATTGAATAAAATACTTAGTGTCACATTGATATTAAACTGGATGGATGGTCGTTGAATGAAACCAAAGAGTGAAGAACGTGAATGGGACCATGAAACATTACCGAAACTTTGAATTTTCCCCGAAATTCTTCTCTGCTATCGTGTTATGACGATCTATTGATCATTATAATGTTTTCCAAAAACACGTCCTTGGGGCTTTTACAAAGTTAAGCTTCATTGCATAACTTATTTATCTTTCATTACATGATGCACATTATGTAATTAGCATATCAGGCAGAATTTTGGAATTACATATTCTCTGGCATTACAAGACTGCATTGTAATTGTCTTGTGATCTCTATATGTATATTTTATGTTTTTTTTTTATGTTAGTCATTGCCTTTGCCGGCCCTACCGGGACACTGGAATAACTGTATGTATGTATCTATGTGTTATTAGTCATTTATTGTTCTGGCGTAATCTTGTTAAAAGCGCCTCTTTATTTTTAAGCATCAAGATTAATAGTGTGACAAGATGCTTATGATGTCTATACATTCGAGTCTGTAATAAATATGAAATAAATTGTTACATTACAATGTCTGTGAATATTTTAAGGTTCCGTACACAAGTGAACCTATTCCTGTGCCTCTGTTGCCTGTCTGTCCGTCCGTCCGACCTTTAAAGGGCTCTATCGCTGGAACCGTAATAGGTAGATAGCCAGTCCAAATTTTCATAGAATTAAAGTCTGTTAGCTTTTAGAATATACCTCGTCTAGTATCGGATACAATCTAGAGATATATTCTCATTTAGAAGCCTACTCTAGAGCCCGATGTATATTCTAATAGCTAACAGACTGTACGCCAGATTAGCTAAGAAACAAAAAATCACCAAGCGCGTTTTTTTTGCCGTTTGTTTATCCTCTATCGTAAAAACGGCAATACACACAGGCATCATAATTGGAGTGAATGTGGGACTTATTATATAATTTCCTACGACAAAAATAAAAAAAAATATGAGTCGGGATCATATTAGTATTTTGTGAGTGCGACTCGCATTTTTTTATTAAAATCAGTTGGTACGAAACCCTCGGTACGCGAGTCCGACGTGCACTTGGGCGATATATTTTTAGGAAAGAAAGTAAAGAAATGAAACAAATATTGTGATAATAAGAATGTTCCATGTTTGAATTGCTTATCTTGTGGAGTTTACAAAATAATATGTACCCACTCCTATCTCCGCATCATAGTAAATACAATAATATTTTACAATTTTACTAGTTTAAAGTCATATTTCGTTTTGAACCTAATTTGTTGTCATCTAATCTAACAAAACATGCATCGTCTAGCACGCATCTTAGTTGTGAAGTATAAATAATGATGTCAAATAAAATCACATCACAACTATGTATAATTTTCATTATCAGCAGAACATTATTGTTCTCGTAACATGAGGAAGTGAAAAGATAAATATATAAAGAAATGCAGTAAAATGTTAATGTTATAACAGAATGCTAAAAGGGACGACTATTTTCCCAATCACTTTACTTTCCCAACTTTACTCAATATTTGGTACAATTCTGTACCAAGTAGCCATACCTCGGAAACACCTCCTTAACAGATCCTAGACTAATTACCTAATAATAGTAGTTGCAAATTCATTCACATTTTGAAATTAAAAGCGACACTTCCCTACATCATTTAAATAATGTTACACTGCTATGTAACATTAGAACAAAACATACATAACAAACCTTTCCTTCCACATTTTAGTACATTAAAAAATGTAGCTACTTATCCCACTTATGTAAGCAACAGCATGTTAGGTAGCCTGGGAGCCTTACACATTTTAAATACTCATTTTCTTAAGCTAAAGTCAACATTACTTAAAATTTACATTAATAGTAATAATTTACATCACTATCTATACTAGACGTATTTAGGTATATAAAAAATTATTAGGAGCGCACTGACGTGCACTTTACGCGTAAGTTCCGTAGTACACGATATTCAAACAACGAGACATTACTGCAATTTAGCTAAAAACATGACTAGCTGTTCAAAATATTGAATTTCATCATAATTCAAAAGCTAAACCTTCTGAACACAATTAAAACCAGTATGATGACAGTGTGTAGAAAAATACAAGATAGTGTAGGTTTCGAAATAGACAGACATTCATTGTCCTACTCTAAAGAACCATTCGAACACTTTATTATTGCAAGCTAATTTAATATTTTTTTACATTAGGAGAATATCAAAGCGTTGTATTCTTCATTAATTGCTATGTAGTTTTAAAACATTGTTCCAACTATTGTTTCAATTATCGAGGCAATATTGGCAGTTAATATCAGAATTCTCATTATGCAGGCATCATTCTCAGTTTACAAATGGTATATCAGTATCTTATTCATAGAGAACTAACAACGTAAGTTGAACTTAATAAGTTTAGTAAACCACTTAAGAGTTAGGTATTTATGCTAAGAAATAAAGTCCATTACTATATACACACAGCTATGTGGGGGCACAAACAAGCCGATGTCAATGGTGCCGCGAATAGTGGTGACCATTGCTGTTGTATCTGTAACGTTAAATTGTTGAAATCAATCAATTGTGGCATACCGACAACAAAAATATTTTAAGAAACCAGCACACGCGCCTATGCTTGGTTCTGTTTGGATGAAACTAAACCAAGCAAGCAGCGTGTTATCCAAAAAACAGTTTTCGACTAAAAAGTCTACTTTGACGGTAGAATCTTGTTTACGAAAATGGACAAGTAAATAAATGTACATACTAAAGAGACTGTAACTTAGAGAACGAATTATAACCCACAACGGATCTCTAAAACCGCTACCATCTAAACACATACGGCTTTACAAGAACCATAGAAGAAAATTGTGTGTTTGAAATGAGAACTTTATAATCATACAAAAACGAACTGTTAAATAATGAATAAATAAATAAATAAATAAATAAATAAATAAATACATAAATATTCATGGATATATTACACATACATAGGCTGCTACTTATGTATGCGGAATCTGGGATTCCAATAATTTTAAACGCAATGTCTGTCTGAAATTCGTTGTTTTTGTTGGGTTTAAAATGTCATATCGCAGAAAAAATGGAACTCACTCGTAAAAATATTCGTGTTATGATTTATTACGATTTTCGACGTGGTTTAACGCAACAACAGTGCGTAGATCAATTAACTTCGACTTTTGGTGGTGAAGCTCCATCAAAAACGATTGTGTATCACTGGTTAAGTGAGTTTAATCGCGAGCGCAGTAAGCTCACGGACGAAGTTAAAGAAGGTCGCCCGAAATCGATGGTTGTGCCACAAAATATTGAAGCTGTGCGAAAACTAATAATGCAAGACCGCCATGTTACGTATCGCGAGATAGAGGCTATTCCGGGCATATGTATGACGAGCATTCATAGGATATTACATGAACATTTGTCTGTAAAAAAAATTTGTTCGCGTTGGATCCCGCACAACTTAACTCAGGATCAAAAAGATGCTCGCGTCGAATGGTGCAAGAAAACCTTAAAAAACTCAACGGAGGCGACTCAAAATCTGTTTATAATATCTACACAGGTGACGAATCCTGGATCTACGCGTACGATCCCGAAACTAAACAACAATCAACAGTTTGGGTGTTTCAAAATGAGCCGAACCCTACGAAAGAGGCTCGTGCAAAAAGCACTGTAAAGCAAATGGTAGCCTGCTTTTTTGGTATTAATGACCGTGTGGCTACAATACCACTGGAGAATCGCAGAACGGTTAATTCGGAGTGGTACACGACCATTTGTTTGCCGGAAGTAATTGAAGAAATACGCCAAAACAACCAGCGACGCAGAATCATACTTCACCATGACAATGCCAGCTGTCATACATCTCAGGAAACAACTACATTTTTGGATAGTCAAAAAATAGAATTGATGGGTCATCCACCGTACAGCCCTGATTTAGCTCCCAATGATTTCTATTTATTCCTAAATGTAAAGAATACATTACGTGGTCAACGATTTTCGACCCGTGAAGATGCCGTAGATGCGTTTAAACAGCACGTTTTGAAGATACCTCAATCAGAGTGGAAAAAGTGTTTTACAAATTGGTTTCATCGAATGCAAAAGTGCATCAATCATAGTGGAGAATACTTTGAAAAACAATAAAAGCATATTTAGTCATATACATTTGTTTATTTTTTCTATTCCGCATACATAAGTAGCAGCACTCGTATCTCGTCAGCCCTTTTTTTTTTTTCATGGGGAAATCCTCACGGATACCCTGTCGCTGGGGATGGCGACAGGGTTATGCCGGACTCTTACCGGCTAAAACCCCATGGTGTTCCTTCTCACGCCGTACGACGGAGTCGCGGGAACGAACCCTATACTAAGTACAACTAAATGACTTGTGTTATAGGTGCTAACTCGACGATAGATTTAATACAATGAATACATAGATAACATCCAAGACCCGAGACAAACTAGGAAAGTTCCTTTCCTAGTTTCACCCGGCCGGGGATCGAACCCGAGACCTTCAGTTTTACAGCAGCGTGCCAAACCGCTGCGCCACCGAGGTAGCTAAACCTTCGCATTTATAACAGTGGGATGAATTGATAGACTCACCTGTTGTTAAACCGTTTGTACTTGTTGTTGTGATGCTGTTTGTGAAAGTGGTGCGGCGGACGCCGGTCCCCGCGGTACTTGTTGAAGTTGCCGCCCCAGTGCGGTTTGTTTTGCTTCTCCTTTGGAATTAGATACATGTTTTAGAGAGAAGAATAGTTGAAGCCAGGGTGATTCATAGCTAATAAACATCTTGGGGTGTGCCCACCTCAAGACGTTTTATTTATTGAGTTTATTTAAAGCTATGAACATTTGTCATGGATACTGACTAAAGCTTCCTCTGTCCAATATGATGGTATCATTTTAGTCATAAGAAACAGCATGATACTTATTAAAACTTTACAGTGCATGAGAACCTAAAGGCATCAATCAATCAGCCCCTACTTGTTAACTGCCAGACATAGGCCTCCTCCAGGCCACGTAATCATAATGTAGACAGACGGGAGCTGGGTGGTCAGTGTTCATCTCAGATGTCTACTGCCCACCCCAAGCACCCCAAGATGAGGGTGGCCAGACATTTGTACAACTGTCGCACTCTGTGTGTATTTCGATGTTTGTGATGTCCTTGCATTGCGATACCAGTGCATTCTAGGACAAGGACAAAGTGATTGTGTTGTATGGAAGTTAATTACTGAATTTATACACTGTTTCTAGCAGGCCCCGCTAGAAACAAAGTCTAAATACGCCAATATCGAAATGATTCTGTAATCAGTACCTGGAAGGGGTTGTACCCATTCCTGTCGTTGTTGAATCTGTTGTAGTGATGAAACTTGTTGACTTTGGGTGCGCGGCCGCAGTCCATGTCGTCGATCCCTTCGTGCGCGCGCTTTCGCTCTGCGCGACGCTCATCTTGCACCTGGAAAAGGAGACGCTTATTGATAAACAACCGTACTTTACAGCAATGTTTAGTTGACACAAAATTTGATAAGGAAATTGTGTTTACTCCGTCAAGTACCTGTACCCGATTTTTTTTTTCTTAGGTAAAATATTTTACGAGATAACACAAATATTGTTAAATGCTTCTTCCTTTTAAGAAGCCACTCGCAACTTTATGCTGTCATAGTTTGCACCCGATTTGTATAGAGTTACTAGAATAACATTTTGACGGTTCAAAAAGTATAATTTGTAGAGTAAATTTTCATGAGCCAGTACGACGACGCTAATCGCGTGTTTCGTTAAAAGTTGCGACTTTCAAGTACATTGTCATTTTAGAATTCCGAAAACATCAGCAGAAGAAGAGTACACCCAAGTCCAGATTTCACAAGTAGAACAAGCACAACTTGCCTGCCGTTGAATATTGCTGTTTGTCCCGGCCCACGTGTTGACAGGCGCCCCGTATCCGCGATGCGACATGTTGTGTAGCGTCCGCAGCGTGTCCTGCGAGACTAGCAGCCGCGGGGGCGCGGGCGCAGGAGCGGAAGTAGGAGGGGCAGCGGGCGCGGGCGCGGACGCGACCGGAGAGCTCTGGCCCTCGCCACCAGAGTGCGCACTCAGCGGAGACAGCGTGCTCAGACTTGTATTCGGACTCTTCTCGTTTTCGGAGCCGTTGCCGCTGCGTGGATTCTCGTCTTTCTCTCTGACTCTGTGAAAATTCAGACTGTGATAGATGGATAGAATATTTATTTATTAATACTTTATTACACCATACTTCATACACCAAGAATTACACTTATATTTTTCATATATGTCCTTGTAATCTGCATGTTTTGTAATCAAATTTGTTGTTTTCAGTCAGAATAAAAAAAAAATTTCAAAAAGTACATTACATATGGGGGGGCCTCATTACTAAGAGTAATTTCTTCGAGACAAAAAAAAATACAAAAATATGCCCGCGGCTTTACCTGCGTTAAATTCGACGATAACATTAAACTATGATGTCCAGTTCATCCTGATGATTAATTTGAAATATTGTTGAAAGAATCTTTGAAATCGCGTACGTAGTTTCGGCGATTACCTCGTACATTCGAACGTACAATCTTTATCATATTAGTTTAAATAGACTCTAGGATCGGCGGACTAAAGCACATAAGTCCAAAACACGAATTTGTGCGGCAGTGAAAAACCTATGAGGATCTGTGCTACATTATTAGAGAGCTGTCATAAAACAATGAATCGAAAATGTTTTTATTACAAAAATTAAGTAAATGAAATTGTTTATTTGCACGAAAAGTGGTACATCGTTAGCAGCTGGTTAGATATTTATAAGTTTCTTCACAATTCACCTCTTTAGGCATGCAAAAAATTAAATTAAATTGATATATTATTTACAATGTCATACATAACATATTATTATTTACAAGATAAATATATTTACAATGTCCTACATTTCTTGTGATTTTTAAAGAATAATTTAACGACAATTTAACTTATGTTCTTTAGCCCACTAACCCTAGACTATACCCAAGCAACGGTGGTTTACATAAGACACTGTCAAGTTTTTTAACTTTATTTACTGGAACAACAAAGGGAGGAGAGAATGCTACGTAAGACGCGGCTCTGTGCACACGGTGGAGACGTTGAATTATTACGAGAGAGGCTGAGTAATTATTTGTCCTAATGTCCCAATTCATTAAATTGGAAAATGTTATTATAAAGACTTGTTGGTAGAATGCACATTTCCAGCCTGCTGGGGCCTTAAAAATAGGTTGGAAACATGAAATAAATCAGTTTAATATATTTACGGAATAAATAAGCCACTTACTTGTTGTTAGTGACACCATTCAAACTCGGGCTCAAAAGGGGACCATTTTTCTCATTGGACACCTTCCAGACGTGATGCATGCTCTTTGTAGTAACTACCAGGCCCTGTGGCGAGGCGCACCGACTTGGTTTAGGGCCCCACCCATTGTTTCGCAGATCGCTATCTTTGGGAAAATCCTTCTTTGTCCGGTCGCGCTCATTTCGTTCATCTCCACTCGACTCAGAGTCATAAGGAACCAACTTAGAACTTACACCATTTCCATTTCTATGAGAGTGACTCTCCATCTCCACATTCTTATTCATTTGCTCTTCTAATTTTTCAAGTGGGGACTTCGGCGGTTTCACGAGTTTACTTGAACCGCACTTTTCTGGTGTCTTCTGAGTGCTGTAAGGTGGAAACGATTTAATGTCCATGTCGCTCTTTGAAAGTTTATTTTTAAATATATCTTCCCTCTTTATCACGAAAGTGATCTTTTCATCTGTCTTAGCTTTATCAGTGCCATTTCCATTTTTAGTCACATTCGTAACTTTCTCTATTTCGCCGTTTTGTTTCACGACCCAAGGCTCAGAGTTTGAGTTTGAGTCTGAGGATTTGCTCAGTGTACTGTTGAGAATAATAGGTTGTTTGACTTCTGATGAAGTGTTGTTGCAGTCAAGCATGATGGGTTTTCTCTCGTCGCTTCTGTAGAATGTCAGTTTTAGAGGGCTCTTTTCTCTGTTCAACAAATTATCCGGCAGTTGCGGTCCATAGACAACACTTGAAGTTGATGCGACTGGCGTGGACTCCTCAACTGTATCTTTCTCAAAGAACATGATGTATGCGTTTGTGCCCAAAACTGTAGATAGAGGCAGCGGTCGCACACAGCTATCATCGAATTGGTAGTAATTGCTGTTAGGAGCTTGCCCAATAGCTGTGTAGTGCCCACAGTTTTGTGAGGGCCCAAGGTGTGTCACCATACTGACCAATTTGTATGACTGAAAAGAAAATTTTTCATTTAAGATGAGATAATATTGTACCTATAAATCTATGTTACATTGACGAGAGAGTAAGGTACTTTGTACTTACCAGTTGATGAGGGCTGTTCTTATTGAAAATGTACTTGTTGAGCGATATCTTTTTACGGAACTGCACATGTTTCGACAGCTTGCCCCCGGTTAATGAGAACCTTTTCAGGGCGATGCACAACACCATCGGCGCACGCTCAATGAAGAATTGCTTTGTGGCCGATACCTGTATTTAGAGAATGATTTATTTGATTTAGAGCCTACTGGGCGTGTAGGAAATAAAAGTAAGAAACTAACTATAAATCAATATTTTCCAGTATTGATTAATATCTTTAACAAGTTTTACTGGCTGTAACACTATTTATGTTTTTCGACTTACCTTTTTGTTGCAAGCTTCACATTTATAACCTAAATCTTCAAGCCTTTCCCTTGAAAAGAAGGAATCTAGTGCTTCATCCAGGGTTGAATGTTTTCTTATGTCAAGTAGGAGGTCCTGAAACAATATTGAGACATTTGACAGATTCCGACAGATATGTTATAGAGGAATTATCAAATTAGAAATTAAAATATTCCCATAGGAATCCCACCCACAGCATGAAATTGTTAGACCAACAAAGCAATGGGAAATTTCCGTGAAACTTAGATCAAAGCCAATTGATGAAATCAACCCTTTCTATGTCCCCACTGCTGGGGCACGGGGATTTTCCTGCCTCGCAGGCACATTAGGCCATACTCCACCATGGGGGTTCGAGTCCGGGGTGGTGGAGAATTGTAAGACAGTGGCAGGCCTTACTGTCAGAAGTTATCAAGCCGCCCATTAGGCCTCTGACATGGCTTAAGGGATACCATTACATAACAGGATGGTCACCCGTCCTGCACCTGACCGCGCCTGTTGTTGCTTAACTCAAGTGATTAATTCCAATATTAATTCCAATTACTCGGTTCGACTAGGCCACAATCGCTTCACTCGGTTCGACTAGGCTACAAGGGCTTTGCAAAGTGGCATTACTTTAATTAAATACCATAGAAGACAGAAAAACTCAACATTTTATTAAAATATTAAATAATTAGTCCCAAAAAAGCGAAAAATAAAATAATGTAATATTAAAAAACATCTTACTTTTCGTTTTTTCACAAGATCAACAAGAAGTACTTGTAGATTGCCACATAAAAAAATCTTACTTGAAAATGCTGGTAAGTAGTGGAAAGGTGGTGGCACGCCAGACAACGGACGGTAGAGCGCAGGTAGCCACCCAGGATCTGATTGAGTGGTGTGGTCTCCTTGCTGTGCTGCTCGAGCTTGTCATTGTTCACGAACCGCGACAGGTAGCACTTCTCCATCGCCTCCACTAGGTATCTGTACAATAGCATGGCGCTAGTAAATATAACTTTCTTAAACAGAGCTGTGCTCTCAACTTCTTGGGATTCAGATAAAAGAATTTTAATAATATCACGATGTATCTCTTTGAGCAGAATTGTGCGACATATACTTTAACTTTAGTGAACTTTAACCTAGTAAAAAAATTCTTGGATATTGGCGCAGTACATCAATGGTAGGTACCTAAGAAACTCGTGGGCGTCCTCCTGCCGGCCGGGCGTGAGGTGGCGGCAGATGAGCCGCAGCTTGGAGTACACCTGCCACGGCTTGATGGGCGCTCCGCCGCTCTTCTGCGTCGCCATCAGAGTGGCGCGCATGCCGCATATCACGCACGCTTCTGGAAATTGACGCAATGTATGTAAGGAACTTTTGTAAATATGATTATTTTGTTACAAACTTAGTTAGCCCTGAGAATTCCTCACTCAATCTCATAGTAGGGCTATAGTATGTAACAAGCAATGAGGTATTTTAACACTTCAGACACTAGGGTATCCTCCTTCACGGTTAGTGAGTGGTATGGGTACTGTGACTTCACAAATGTACATAACATAGAAAACAAAGTCATTGGTACAAGCCGGGATATGAACCCATGACCTTCCATTTGAGAAGCCGGCGTTCTACTGCTCCACTCCCAGCGCTCTTTGTTACAAAACTAAAAGATTAAACTAGGTGCAAATATTATGAATGTTTGCCTTGCTGACCTTTTATCAATAAACACATACATTTTTGAAGACAAATGATAATACATATTTTCAAATAGAAATTTAATTCAAAGATTCCTAACCATTTTAAGTTCAATCTAGTGCTAATCCAACAACCACAACAGAAATTTTATTTTTCTCACTGATTCTTAATGCCACCATTGAGATTAAATCTAAACCTGAAATAGGTGTGACAACAGTATGAAATAATTAAAACTGTTTTTATATGGATTTATGCTCGTTTATTATAATTTTACAATTTTCCAACGTTTCGGCACTTTTTCAGGTGCTGTGGTCCTGGATGACTGAGGTGACGAGCGTCTTTTAGAAAGCATTAATGGTTAGTTTACTACCCTCGGCAAAAATTACAAAAGTTAATTATGAAGTTACGTTCCTTAAGTATGAAATAATCAAAGATTTAACAATATTAGGGGAAAGTACATATTAAAATGATTTAAAACACTTATTTTCAGACTTGAGAGATTCAGACTCGGCGCCATGACACTTCGAGCTGTTTTCCCACAGATTTAAAATAATTTTAGAAAAATGGCTGTAACGTTTGTTAAACTTTAGTCTATTACTGGAATATAAGTTTTTTGTAAATAATAAATGTGACCCCATATTATGGACGAGGATTTTAAAATGTTTCATCATGCCTGCTTCACTAAATAATTTTAAACTTCTTGAATGGAAAATGTCTTCTATGTATGTCGTGATAATAAGAAAATAAAGTTTTCCATAAATTTATAATAATCTTCAAATTATATCTGCAAACATACAGGTGAAAAGGATCTACAGAATTATTTTGCCAAAATCCTACTAATTATTAGGATTTTCATATACAAATATAGTGCAAACTGGGGTGATACAAAAAAAAAATTTATTTTATTAATAGTTGTATAAATTAATACAGGGTGTTTGTTGCATCTTTCGCCAAATTAAATTGACCAAAAAGAGAGGTCCTGATGCCAGATATTTGTAACCACATTTTAAATTATTTATTTTGCAAAATCACACATTTCTGCACTTAAACTAAATAAAGGGAGGGGACTTATTGGTATAGCCTCTAACTCTTTTGCTGCTACATTGCTGGCATTTGTGATTTTGCAAAAAAACAGCCTAGATACTCTGAGTATCGTCCAATAATTCATTACCTATTCTAGTATTCTTACCTTGCTGATTACATTTATCAGCATGAGACGCTTCAGAAACTAGCCAGTTAGCAAATGCAGGTACGTGAAATAATGCTTGGAGGGTGGAGTTGAGGTAGCATGTGTTGCCAACATTCTGCATGCCTGCCCCGGCCGCCCAAGCACCTTGCCATCCCAACTGGACTCTCTCGATAGCAAATAACACTCTTTTAGGCTTGGGCAAACCATCTTCACCATTTTTTGTAGATTCTGAAAGTGATAATGTAAAATTTTAATACTACAGAATTTTTTTCATCTAATAATAGAAATATGTAAACAAACATGTGATAACCATGCCAACCAAGTGGGGTTATTACATCTTCCTATTATTGCTTGATCTTCAGTACCTATGGATAATGTATGTAAACATAAATCTTATACTAAACATCAAATAAGGACAATAGTGACATAAATATTGATAAACAACTTGCTAAAAATATAACCTCCAAAATGGGTATTCTTAATAAGATTGGGTCAAACTATGTTTTACTGGGTAATAAACTACAAATTAAGGTGAATTTTGATGTTACCTGAAGTCAGCGAGTTGCCGTTTCCTTCTTTCTTCAGTAGTTTCGCGTCAATGACAGGTTTTTTGGGACGGATTACCACGTACTTGGACTTCAGTCCTTCGAGTACATTGCTCTGGTAATCTCCCGATTCTTCGAATTCTATCTTTGACAGAAGAACATTTTTAGCAGATGAATAAATTCTGCTATCCAACAGCGATGAACTTTGAGATTCATCTGCTGCTAGGGATAAACGCAGTGCGCTAGATACTGGGTCACAAATCGAAGCAGGCATTTTACCTCCAAAATTAAGGTACCGTTACGTCAAATTGCACCACGACACATATTGAATGTTCTATAGCAAAATAAAACCACAAACTACACAAGGGATATCTTTTCACTTGACGACATGTGAATATCAAAGCAAGAGAAGTGAAAAGAAAATGAATGTGCGACTACCGACGTCATTTGTCACACGCGCAGCTCAAGAAGAAAAGAAAGCGCATTTTCAAGTATTTTGCTGTGGTATTTTGATTGGTTGTTGGTCAAGGCTCAAAAGGACACGGATCCAGGGCCGTAAAACCCTTTATTAAAAAAAAAAAAAAAAAATGGTTGTTGGTCAGTGTTTCAAAATCATTTCCGGATACACAGATTAATGTAAATAAATGAAAGCATTGCATGTTGGGTATCCAAGTGCTACCGATACACGGTCAGACAGATCAGACATGGTCAGACAGAACAATATGCGGTACTATACAGGGATGATAAATATCTCAGAATAAAAATGTCATTAAACACTGAGAAAGATCGACAGCTAATAAAATCTGCCTGTAGTGCAGCAGGTAGGGCTAAACCTATATTATTGTTTTGTAGTCACGGCCCGGCCGTGAGTAGGAAACGAATACTAATTTTCCCTTTCATAACCATAAACTAGGCAGAAAGGTTCACAGAATGACATTTGTCAAAGTCATGAAAAAATAAAATTACTCACAGTTCTTGTTCTTTCTTTTCTGGATTTGCAGAAATAAATGGAAATAACAGCATCTACCTTCAAATTAATTCTTTGAGGCGTCTGTCTTTGTATATATTTCCCTTTTATGGTGCAATCCAAAGTTCTGGAGGTAGCATCTTAGTTTTTCATTAGTGCGCGCCGGTGAATGAAACCGTGATCATGGCGAATCCATCGTCAGGCGTTGGTGAGATATTTATTTATTTTTTTGTCTTGTACGTTTCGTCCGCATAGTATTATTTTGAATATGCTTCATTTATTAGTTACGATGCATCCGACAGTAAAATAAATAGCCTGTGAAGTACTAAATCAAAAACTCCATTTTGACAGTTGTTCCGCGGAACTTTCGTCTTCTGGAAGAGCTCGAGCAAGGCCAAAAGGGGGTCGGAGACGGCACCATCTCCTGGGGCCTGGAGAGTGATGACGACATGACGCTGACCCATTGGACTGGGATGATCATTGGGCCCCCTAGGGTAATAATAAGTTTACTTCTTTAGACTCATTTACTGTATCCTAAATGGTATCAGATTTAGTGACTCACCAACACAGTTTCTCAGGCATACATTATAATCTTTTCAAGTCAAGACCTAATTACAGAGATAAATGGACCCATGATTCATTTTCCTGTGTATTGATTAATGCCACAGGTAATAAATAGTTGTGAATTTATCTCGGTCCACTCTGGATTGCTGAGTTAGCATCAAGAATAGGATTTTTGTATTACAAGTACATTAGTACTTTTTGCATAGTAACAGTATTGATCCAATGTGGTTATGATGATAGAATGAATAGGAGTGGCCCTAGCAAGATTTTCAGGTGATGCAATATTATTTTGGTGCTCTTAAAATGTGCAATTACTAACATGACTAGTTAACTTAGGGCCGTTTTCTCCATAGAACCAAATCTAGATTACGGCAAGCTAAATCCGGTTTTGGACTCCTAATCGAGATAACAATAACAAATTGGATTTCTCCAACATCGTAAACCAAAGTTTAAACTGAAGTCTCTGAACGGCTGATATTGGACGATTAGTTTCTAACACCAGATTAACAGTCAGACAAATGTCAGATAGCTGCCAAAAGACGTCAAAGGTTTTACTTTACCAAATCTTGTTTTCACTATTGGTGAATGTTGGATCCCTTTTTCGTTTTAACATCATCTTTTATGAGAGCCGTTCAAAATTTATTTCGCACAAACATAACGCCAGAAACAAAATTCAAAATTGCCGAAAAACTTTATGAAATTACACAGAATAACCAGAAATATCACAGAATTCTCGACATTTTAGACAGCTGCGTTTCAAAATAAAAAAATAAACCCTCAAATCTTAGTTTTTTGTCTAATCTGTAACTAGAACTAGATTTCGTGAACTAGATCAAAAAGTTACGGGAGAAATCGGATGGTCATAAATCTATTTTCTTAACTTCGTTCAAGCATGATCCGGATTATGAAATCCAGTTTTGCGCAGCAAATGGAGAAAACGGCCCTTATACTAATTAATGATCAGGACAAGAGATTGTTTAGTGTAGGAGTTATTGTTATAAATAATAAAAAAATAATAAAAACGTGAGTTAAGGTAAAAACATCACCCCTTTGTTATTTGATGAAATTTGTTAATTTAAAATGGAATTTTGTGCTGTACCTATATGATTGGCTTTTGTAGAATATTCTAAAAGGATTAAGTAAGAGTCCTAGCAGTGCTACCTTCAAGTCTAGTGCTTTTAGTCGACTTTTCATTAAAATTTGAGAAAAATATCCCATAACTACCCTCCCTATAAAACAAAAATATAAAAAGTCGTTATTATATACATACCTGTCAAAGAGGGAGGAAAAGGTGTAGGTAGGTAAGCAAGTTATTATTTTTCTTTGCAATTTGAGGATAAGAGTATTACGCTGTTAGTGGACACACCCATATAATATGGAGTGCAACAAGAATTTGAGAGGAAAGCACCAATTGAACTTCCAGACTTAGGCCGAATACTCAAACGTCATTCAAATATTTAAAGGCATCTTAAGTAATTGACAAGCCGTTAAACACAAAATTCGTATACACAAACGTTAGTTAAAAGCTTGTGTTAAATTTAAGTGGAACACAAAATAACTGGCAGTTAAACACACTCAGCGAAAAATTCGTATACTCGAACGCAACTTAGCGCGATTTATCTGTCAAATGGGCTGTCAAATCGAATTGAGTAGGCGTTACAATTGAAAGTGGTCGCGAGGACCTTCAAATCGTAAAAAAAGTTGTAATATCAGTGAACTTATGTGAAAAACAATGTCCTTATCATGTCGAGGAAGGGCCTAATGTGCCTCGAAGAAATGAGGCAAAGTTAAATGCTTTCGAGTATTATAATAATGAAACAGACTTCCATGCGCGGTTCCGGCTGTCGAAGAGACGGTATTATATTTGGAGTCTGTCCGTCTTTTGACATACAATCCAACCAGTAACAAGGAGTAATAGATCCAAACAGCCAGTGGACCAAATTTTAATAACCCTGCGTTATTAATATTAATATTATGCTACTGGCATAATAACGCATAATAATAATTCTCATTCAATTCTTGTTTATATTAGTATTTATCAGGGAATAGCTTTAAAAAACCGCAATACCGCAATGTTTTTATTGTGGTAGACTTTTCAAATGTAATTGGTGAGATGGCCCTAACGTTTCGTTCTACGACAATATAAGATATAATTATTACAACATTAACCATTTTGCTTTGTACAAAACGAGGTAATAATAATTTAAGTTTGTTTCATAAATCATATTATGATTTATTTTATTTTTATAAAAATACTTCATATTTCATCACAAAACTTAAAATAGATCGAACAAATTCTGCGTAAATCGGATTCATTTTAAGTTTAAATATTTTTTCAATGAAAACAGACTTGTTGTTTATTTGACGCCTTCTCAGCTGATCACGGTCTGAAATTGTTTGAATGACGTTTGTGTATACCACTCAATATTTAACAGATGTTCAAATTTGAATGCCCTTCAACTGAGTGATCGATTTGACTGACGTTTGAGTATTGGGCCGGTTGAAAATGAAAAAACCTAAAGCAATAATGATGAATGATAATGAGCTTACAGATTGGGTTCCATTCAGACAAATTTTTGGCCCCCATTAGTCTAAAGATTCGTTCACTAAACGCCGAAGTCGTTGAAAATACCTGCTGGGACGATTGAAATAAAATTTCACCTTGACACTACGACGTAAGAAAACTAACTACACTCTATAGTCCTGGAAAAAAGTAGCCAAGAAGCTAAAACGCACCAGACGAAATTGGCGCAAGACAAGAAAGCCTTTAATAAATCGTCACCTTCTCAGTCTCATACTGAACAAGAATCAATTGTGTACCTATTATACCGGTCTCATCGCGATTCTTGATTAGGTAAAACGTAATTACCTTAATTCCCGATGTTTCGGCAGCGTTGCAGTTGCCGTGGTCATGCGTAGACCTAAGTGGCGAGTACAGTTCCATTATTCCATTGGTGGCGCTAGTTAGCACAAAGCGCCTTAATTATTTCAACAGTAACGATGGTTTGAAGCTTTCAAGTACGTGTCCTGTCCGCAGACGTAGTGAGTGTTGTGTGTCGTGTGCCCGCTGCGGAAAACTACAAGTGACTTGACCTTGTGGTCAAGTAACTTTTGGTTGGTCTAGTGTTGTCGGTACTCGCCACTTCAGTCTATCTGTGACCAAGAGCAACTGCAACGCTGCCGAAACGTTCAGTAATTATGGTCATTACGTTTTACCTAATAAATAATCGCGATTACACCCGTTTAATATATTACTAAGTATAGGGTTGATGAGGATTCCTCTTCCTCATAACAAGTTCCTCAACAACCCTAAGTACGAGACACTGCCACACCAGCTCAAGACTCTGTGAGCTAAGTAAAGGTTGATACGCTATGGAAAATCACCAAGAACTTTAAAAACTCCCAAAAAATATTTCCTCTCGTAGAAGACAAAGACGGCAAATGGGTCAGAAGCGTCAGAGAAAAATCAGAAGCCTTCGCAATTCACCTGGCTCATAATTGGATAACAGCTAAAGTTCTCCTAGAGCTCCCAAAGACAGCAATTATTTTTAATTTGCTAATCACTTTAAAGGTATTCTGCGCACAGCACTTTTCCCAGTGTTCTGGAAGGATTCCTTCCAGAACAGATAAAAATGGCGCAGTGCCCGGAAAACCTATATTTGAAATGAGCGTCCAGAAAAGAGGACCTTCAACAACGTCCCTTCTTAAAAATAAAAAACCTGCCTCTCAGTTTTTACCTACTCCTGAAGTCGTATTTACCAGGTCAAAGTAAGATATGACAACTCACTTTTTTTCGACAATTCGAGACGAGCGGTCGGTCTTTTAATGCCTATTACCCTCCGTCAAACAGAAAGAATTCTTACAGCCACATTTGGTAATATGATTGATAACACAGCCATAATGGCAAGAAGCAAAGATAGCTCAAAAGCTTTCCAAGTTTTGGAAGAACGACTGAACAAGATTAATAATTGGCTATAAGACTAGAGAATAAATGCAAGTGTCCTTTGTTCCCAGTTTGTCACACCACCTTCTGTTACACTGTTACAAACTGGATTTTTTTTCCCGGTTTGTCACACCACCTTCTGTTACACTGTTACAAACTGGATTTTTTTCCCGGTTTGTCACATAGCTGTGATGGTGTTACTTTATGGGATTTTTAAAAGAATAGAATCCCAGTTTGTTATACCCTTCATGTCACACTGTTACCAAATCGGCATTTAATTAATAAATAACTCTATTAGACAGTGGGTCTTAAGACATTGGGGTGGGCACCCCACATGCTTCCTTCCCGTCATGCGTTGTTACGAGCACTGACCTTCATCTTTGCATTTAAACCAGTAACTAATTGAGTTACTAACTGAGAGTTATTTTTTAATTAAATGCCCATTGGGAAACAGTGTGACATGAAGGGTGTAACAAACCGTGATTCTATTCTTTTAAAAATCCCATTTTGTAACACTATCACAACTGTGTGACAAACTGAGAATAAAATTCCCAGTTTGTCGTGCACAGAAGTCTTTTTTAATTTTTTTTGATGTTATCAAAAAAAAAATTTTTTTGATAGTAAGAAGATCACCATAAATGTCTTCATACATTGCACCACCGCCCTACCCGTCAGAAATATCGTCTTCTTCTTCTTCAGGCATCCAGCATCTGCCTCCAGTTTTTCGCAGATCGTCATCGCAGAAATATCTATTCGTTTTTAAATATTATTGTTACGGCTTCGCACTTTTTGTGCCCGTTTGTTATCGGGGGTTAAAGAGGTAAATAGGGTCCTTAGCTCCCAATAACTTGACAGTGGCGAAACGGAACAGATTTTACAAAACGAAAACTTGGCTAATTTGGCTCTGAAATTAAAGACCCAAATTTTTTACCAATAAAGTTAACTATACGAAACTCTGAAATAAAGTAAACTGAAAAACACAGAAGTTAATTGTTGAAGGGTACTTGCTTCTTCTTTTCGTGTCAGCGACTCGACCAGTTCATATTTTTCCTACCCAATAATTAGCCACTGCAACTGCAGCAGCGTTAGCCTCTGTCAGGTCCTCGAGAGTGCAGGTGGGAGGGCACAATGGGTATTGGAGCAGGTGCCCCATGGATTGCGAAGAGGCTCCACAATCACATTGCTCCTCCGTTGGTGCAATATAACCCCATCTGCTTAGGTTTTATCTGCAGCGACCTACTTGGGTCTGGAGTCGGTTGAATGAGTGATTGGAACCCTTTGGGAGCCTCTCCCATGGGTACGGAATGTTTTATTTTCCCCTGCACTATTCTTTCCTCAGCTGGGCATTTGCCTCAGGGTACTTGCTAACTTTACAAAAATGGGTTGTCCCATTTTCAGTGGCCGCCCAGGCTAAGGGCATAGGCCACTGGTCTGCCCCATAGTACACTAATGCTTCTGTATTTTTCTAATTTCCAGACTCCATATGAAAATAGGATGTACTCACTTAAAGTTGAATGCGGTACCCGGTACCCTGATGAACCCCCAACGGCCAGATTTATATCTAGGATCAACATGAACTGTGTTAACAGTCAGACTGGACTTGTGAGTAAATTATACTTTCACCTCCTTTATTTATCTTAATTTATGGTATTGCCCATTTCTGTTTTGCTTACATATCATGTCGCATTTTAAGGTGGACAACAGGCAAGTGCCGATCCTGGCCAGATGGCAGCGCGACTACACAATTAAGACAGTGTTGCAGGAGTTGAGACGTCTCATGACTCTCAAGGAGAATATGAAGCTGTCTCAGCCACCAGAAGGAAGCACTTTTTAATTGTCCTCTCACTAAACATGTCTCAATGACCTGACCAACTCCCTTTCTAAATTTTCTAAGCATTTTGGATCATATTGATATTTGCTAAATTGATTCTAAAAACTGTTTAATTATACCTCCAAGCTTTTGTTTACACAATATGCATTTATTTTGCTGCTGGGACTAAGAGGTCCCCTCCTTTGAGGTGGTTGGGTCACTATGTATGTAAGGTCATTTTAACAACACATGTAACAACCCATTTAGAAGGGTAATACCCTTTTATTTATCAGCATATTACCTAAATTGTTGTGGCCTTTCGAAGAGTTAAACTTGCTTGTGGTATTATTAAGACGAGATCTACATACATCTTGATTTTAGATAGGATATATCCATGCCCGTATTAAAAAACAATCTATGTGGTGGTCCATACTTAGTTTCAATAATTGATCATCACTCCTGTTATTGTTTTTTTATATGAGAATATTTATTTTTAAATCTTCTTACTCATCGCAATATCTAATTAGTACATTGAAATTCCTGTGTGAAATTTAATTTGAAGAGGCAAATAAAATATTGATTCTTTTTCTTAAAATAACTTCTTGATCAAGTGTAAAATATAGTAGGGAATATTTTATTTGTTAGGCACATAAGGTAAAGTGCTGCAGGTTCAATGACAAGCTTCGCATTATGCTCCTCTCGGGATATGAACAATGCATTTGTAGTATAATTCCTGATACACATGTGGATCTGTCTACATCTTCATGTCTCAACTTTGTCTAGCCGTTCCCTTGTAACTTTTCACCACATGCGTGATGTATAATTGTTACAAACCAAATGCTAAGTCAAATTCTTTCATATAGCATTAATATTTTTACCACTGTATAACTAGCAAAAGTAAATAAATCAAATAATACTGTCATATACTTGTGCTTCATTGAAAGGTACTCTTATTTATAAATAAAACGATGATATATATTCACAGTTACGTTTATTTCAGACACAAACAGTACAAGAGGAATATTTGATCTGATAAAATATGTGCTACCTACACATCGGTTCTCGGAACAATGTTTTACATGTACTCATTTCGAAAGTGGGTACTTAAAATGTGATTGCACTCAAAACAGTGAACCCAATCCTTGACTGAATATATATCAAGTACAGATGGCAACCAGTATACATAATTTTAAAATGCAATTACATGATTGTTACAATTCTGTCAGAACTTAATGATTATTATTACAATAAACAGGTTTTCTTTCAATCATTAAAAATTTAATACAAAATGTACAAATTACAAAGCTCTGATCAATGTAGTCCCCTTCAGTAACAACAGCAGACGGCTTCTTTGCCATTTAGTAAATAAAATATAAGTATTGCTGATTTACATTGTTTTGCATATTATGTAGTTTGTGTTATACAAGGTGTTATTGTATTAACGTAATAACTGAAAACAGTTCTGGTATCGATAATCAGAAGATTTATTGATGTATTAAAACGTTACAATTACGACGGCACGACGACGTCCCACAAGTTTAAAATAATCAATATTTTGTTTTTCCTACAAAATTTTAATTTGACGCGGTCAAATTTATATGTAAAATAAAAATTCACGTTGTATGCAAAATAAAATTTCAACTTTGATTCGGCATTCAAGAAAGTATTTTCAGTTTTTGCGTTAATTCCAAGACACGAATAATCCTTCTAAGAATGGAGCATATAATTCCAGTTTACAATTACAATAGGACATTCCTCGAGAGACATTAGATAGTAACTTTGCTTGAAGGATAAAATGCTATAAATTTAGTTTTTTTACAGCTAGTATAAAGCACATCTACTCGGAGTAGGTACTTACATTGAAGCCACTGACATTCATTAACGAATGCAGAAGAACTTATATCGTAGTGTATGTACTTCCCCTAGGAAGTTGAACGTCCATCAGTTTTTCCCTTTGTGTAAGTATCTAGTAGGAGCAGTCCTAATTAGCCTAGGTTCGGGAAATGCTCTCCGAAAATGCTAGACCCACAAACAAGTACTTCATATTAATTAATGATTTTATTCTATACGTGAGAGCACCAAATATAAATTATTTGTGAGATAATTGCAAAAATATACAGTAGTTGGCACCAATCAGCACAAGACTATCTTTGGCCTTATAATAAACATAACTCGTAAAAAAAACAAGTTTTGCAATGCTAGTAAGTTCTGAAAATACATATGTTAAAACTAAAATTTAATAATATTTGATAGACTACAATTTGTATTTACAACAATATGTACACAATAAATATAAGATATTTCGATACACAACACTGCCTAAACAGATTAATCACCAGTTCTGTCTTTAAAATATAATCTACAAAAGATTTACAATAACTTCAAAATATGAAAGATAATTTCAGAATCTTGAGTCTCGACTGCTGATATTCGGTCAATGACCAGGTCTGAGCACCGTAAGTTAGGACAGGATATCCTGGGTTGCATGCGACGGATATCGCAAACGTGGTCAACCCAAGCGAAGATCGTGGGACGACTTCACGATCTTTGTTGCAAGGCTTACCGGATTGGCAGGAGAACAGAGAGGAGCGGAAAGCGAAAGGCCTTTGCCCAGCAGTGGGACATAATAGATGCTACAAAAAAAAATCAGAATGAGATGCAAGAAGAACTGAATGTTATATCTAACATTATACTTTCTCGTAGTAGAGCTACTTAGAAGCGTTGATAATAGTAGGTAGATTTACCTAATTTACTTTATGCGTATCGTAATACGAGTAGTTTACATGTACTTCTGTAGGTATCAATGCGCGACAAACGCTAGACAAAAAAATCTCCACAAGTTTATAAAATGCATTCATTAAAAGCTCGTTTACGAAGCGAATCGCTAGTATTCACCACACTGTCAGGCAGGCACCATGTTCGAGCTGCTACAGGGATGTGAATTAAACCGTTTTGCTCTACGCAGTACAGCCAGAGCTAGACAGTGCAACTTGAATCGCTGTATCCAGTTCGATAAAAAGATCGTGTGGAGCCTGTAGGGAATATTTATAACCCTGTGTTATAACTATACCAATTATACTGACCATCCTCAAAGGAAATTATGGGGTTCAGTCAGATTATGTAACTAAACATAAAATTTGTTGATTTGGGAAAATAATTTGTCTAATAGAATGCCTAATTACGATTTTCTACTACAGTTAGACATCGACAATAGACGAGCTCTACCTTGACAAAATAAACAAAGTTCATTTAGCGAGAAACATATTCAACTACAGACCAAGTGGACACCATATTAAAAAGGGTTGCAGTGCACAGGATGAAATATCGTGCACATACCAGACGTACATCAGAAAACACGAGCACCTATTTAACACCAAGCTCTATAACACCGGATAACATCATAATTTTCAACACTAGCTACACACAAAATAAGGAAAATAGTAGCAGACTAGAAGTTGAACGTACGATAAAAACAACTGTATAGTGAGACACCCAAAATCGTAACAATATAAATTATAATACAGTACATAATTAACTAAATTAAAAATCTCTAGTCTTCACATATTTACGACTTACAGTTGGTTCCAGATCGAAAGAACCTCGATCGATTGGTACAATTTTACAACGCACAGCATATAGATAGATCCTCATCCAAGTTGTAGAAGCCCGGAAACGCGCCGTCGCGGAGACAAGGTTAGCACAGGCCGTGCAGGCGGCGCGCGGGGGGCGCGGGGTGGTTGCCGGGGCGCGCCGCCGCGAGCAGGCGCAGCAGCGGCCGGCCGCACAGCGCCACCAGCCCGCCGCCCGCCCAGCGCGCCGCCGCCGCCTCCTCCACCTCCGCGATGCGGTTCAGCGAGCGCGACTCGCGCAGCCGGGACTCCTTGCGCGCGGCGCGCCGCCGCCGGCCGCCGCTCGTGCCCGTGCCCGCCCCCGCGCCGGCGCCCTGCGCGTCGCCGGCCGCGCCGCCCGTGCCCGCCGCGGGCACGGCGCCGCCGGCGGTGCCGACGCGCGCGCGCCCGCCCCCGTTGGCGGTGCCGCCGCGCTCCTGGCCGTCGCTGGAGTCGTCGTGCGAGTCGCGGCGGGCGCGCGCGGGCGGCGCGTCGGCCGGCGCGGCGGCGGCGGCTCGCTTCTTCTTCTCCGAGTCGTCGTCGGACAGATCGGACGAGGAGCAGGAGCCGGCGCGCGGCCGTCGGCGGTGGCGCCGCGCGGGGGGCGGGGCGGGAGGGGCGCGGGGGGCCACCGAGCCGCCCGGTACTTTCTTGTCCGTGGTCGCCACCGATGTTTCTTTTGCGGTTATCGTTGGACCTTCAATCTTGGTTTCGTCCAAGTTAACCTGAATGATGCAGCAGAAGATTTAAAAAAAATGTTAATAATCTTACAATATATTGTATATGACGAAACCGAAACGCAACCTCCACCATCATCCAACTGAAATCAACTGGCGTACTAATTTTACTAGTTCACTGTATGATATGCACTTAATGCACTTGTCCGATTTAACTGTCGCATACCTACATACATATTTTATCACTGAGGACACGTATTGGACAGTTACGTAATACGAGGGCCGTAGGATGGACCGAAGCACAAAGCGAATCGCTGTTTAAATGTCAGAAGATTGCGACGCCCGTCATACTATATGTATTACTGCACTAATCACGCGTTTTATGGCGCTGAAATGACAACAATGATTTGACAATTGACGTATCGCGACTTTTGACATTTGAGGCGACTTAAATCGTCATATGTACTATCAATGCTGCACATGTAGAACGATAAAGCGGGTCACGCGTTTTAACGTCAAAAGCGACTTTCCAATATAACAATTATTAGTCAAATTCAGACACACTAGCGCCATAAAACGGGTGACCTGTGCCGCCTGCCATGCCTGCAAATGCTCTCCTTCTCTCTCCCTTGGCATGTACAACACAGTCGCTAAGCAGTTACAGTGCTACGCAAGAAATAAGTCTCGCGGATGTACCTGCGCAGATGACCAAATTTTGGATGTGCGGCAAGTTGATCGACCGATCAGATAGTTTCATTTTATGGCAGGCCGCGCGCCTTTGTTGCTATTGGTTGATTCAACGTCATCGATGCAGGTGACTATTAGTTTGGCAATATTAGCGTGAGCGAAATAGGTAGCGCTACTGCGGCAATCGATTCTGCACCTTAACCGTATCGGTTAAAGATCATGTTGAATGTACTTATAGCTTCGGGTACTTTCGTTACACTTCTTCCTAGTTTGCGCGAACGTAGATTCCCGAAGGGACTTTTATGATGTGTAGTACTGTACCTTGGTGAGATTGTCAGCGAGCTGCGCGGAACGCTGGTCTCGCAGCCGCGCGGCGAGGTGCAGCCGGCCCTCGGAGCGCGAGGGGCGGCGCGCCACCGGGAGGCCCCCCCCGCACGACTCCTCATCGTCCTCCTCCTCGCGGACGATGCTGCACTTGCGCGACCGCTGCATAACGAGTGCATAATTGTTAAGGCGCTGTGGGGTGCTAAGTATCTATATTCTTTTTTTTAATGCACTAACCCGTGCTAAGGACAAAATTTTAAAAACCTATTTATAGGCTAAACATTCCACCCATTCCGGGATTCGAACCCACGACCTCTGGCTATCCGTGCCAGCGCTCTTTCCAACTGAGCTAATGGGCGACTCACCGGCATCAGTGAAATTTCGAACATCTATACAATATTCTCCTGTATTACGTAAGTACCGCCACCAATGGAATGAAAATCGTAAGATAAGAATATTCTTTATTGTACACCAGAGCACAGATTATAAAACATTTAAAGATACAAAGTACAATTGGCGGCCTTATTGCTAAAAGCAACTTCTTCCAGTCAACCTTACGACGTCTTAATAGTTTATGATAGTTTTTTTAAAGGAAACTTCTTAAATTTATTCCATATCTGTTCTTTCTGTTACGTTCTGTTACGCTCTTTGCTGAGAAATTTGAAAGAAATTCCGAAATTCTCAATTCAGAAATTGGCACTTAGGCTCGGGTAAGTTGTGTCACGGACCCAACTTGCCAATCGAAATAGGTTCTCAACACCTTCATTTGGTTAACAGCTAATATTTAAAACTCCATCCAGATTACCCGTAGATGGCAACTATTCTATTCGCGTCCCTCTCGTAATTGGAACTAATAACAATAACACTTAGTTCCTAATAAGTAATGCAAAGAAATGTCAATTTGCACAATTTCCATTAATACACCAATAGCGAGGTCTCTCCACAAATTTGTCTGTCGCTTGCATCTACTGTCCTGCCAACATTTCCTTGAATTTGTTGATGATTAATTGTTTGTTTTCTAAAATCATACAAAAAAGAACACTTTCAGCTATTCCCGAACTAAGTTTCGTAAAAAACTGGTCGTTTGTTTCCTAAAAATCCTTGTTCGGACAGCATTTTACGAGCATTCAAATTGAGTCAAATTGGAGCTTTTCTCAAGCTGATGTGCTTACCTACGAGCAGTAGAGAGGTGGTAGCAATGAAGCTTGCACAGGTCCCGTTGCAGGGCACGGGCCTCAGTACCTCAAGGCCACCAAGCGCTGAGGCGTGTGAACACCTCAGAGAATCAGGTTTCCTCACGATGTTTTCTTTCACAGTAAGCAAAAGGTATTACTGCTTTAAATTCACCTATGTACGATAACGTCTGTTTATACCACGAACTTCTTGAATTTGAGGCGAGCATAATACCGACCGCGCTACACCCTGTATTTTAATTTTGTTTATTCGAGAAAGCGACAAGCTTACAATAAAGTTACAGCAACAAATCTCACATAACGAGGATTTAGGTTTAAAAGGACAAACTCATACATACATGACATCACGCTTGTAACCCAGAGGGGTAGGCAGAGACCAGGGACTGCCACTTGCCACGATCCTAACAGATCACCTTCGCTTCATTAACTTTCATAACTCGTTGCATGCACGCACGCCGGTTCCGGGTACTCTTTATCTTCCCCTTCCGGGTATGTCCGCCTGGGACGTCCCTTACACCCTTCGACTCACATTCGCAATATATGTTTGTTGTATGGAATCAGGCGTTACTTTGCGGAAATCCATAATAGTATTTCAAGTGCAGGTACTTGCACTTGTGAGCCTAAGGATGCCTCGTGTTAGCGGCAACACGCGTCGCGTATTTTCTCATACAAGTATTGGTGTCGGTGGTGGTGTGTTCGTGTCTTGCTTCTGCTTGTAAGTGGGAGGGAGGGCGGTGCATTAACTAACCGCATGGTGCTTGTGGGATTTTTGGCGAAATTTAGCACAGTAATTTTCACTTTTTAATATATACTTATGGACACATCTATTGGCCCACCTTGCATTAATTTCAGTTTCGTTTAGTCCTAGCTAAAAATGTATATTAGGTCGAGCAAAAAGTTTTCATGCTGTTTTGAATTTTATTCAAGTCTTTAAATGTATCAGGTTTAAAACTGCATCAATAGTTTTTGTTCAATCTAGCAATCACATGTAGGTAGGGGCCATCGAAACCTAAACTCGAAGGTGGGCCAATAGATGTGTCCGGGAGTTTAAATGTTTCATCAATCTTTCTTCGGAACAAACTCACAGACCAGGATTAGCCGTTAACAACTAAAATGCTGTAGATTAGTAAAATGTGCTCGTCTCGAGCAAGTGAAGGGTGCCTTACCGGCGGCAGGTCCTGCGGCGTCCGCGCGGGCGCGTGGCCGTGCGCGGGCGGCGGCTGTAGCAGGTTGCCGGCGCCGCTCTTGGCCGAGCTCACGCGCGTCACGCTCAGCACCTCGGGCCGCCGCGCGTTCTTCTCTTCTTGCCTGCTCGCAAACCACAATCGACACGCATAATGTACCTATATCAACGCTTAAAGGCGAAGTTTGTGGGCGTGTGTGATTGTTACTTCTTCACGTCTAAACGGCTGGAGCGATTTTAATAAAATATGGTATGGAGTTAGGCTGACACCCTGGATTAATACATAGGCTACGTTTTACTGCGGGAAAATATCTTATTCCTATAGGAAATGCGATAAGCCGCGGGGCACAGCTATTACTTAATAATATATTCCTATATGATTGTGGTAAGCAAATTCGTTTATGGGTAATTCTCATTTTCTTCTTTCTCAGATTAACTTAGATTGTAACTCTAAGTTACAATCTAAGTTAATCTGTGATATTGCACGCTCATTGAATCGTCGTCGTCAGGCTATACATAAAATAAATAAATAGCTGCGGCCGCAACTACTTCCACGTCTAACGCAAGTGGTTTGCCAGAAAGCAATGAGCCATGCGCCATTGTGGAAACAGCAAGTGATCGCGTGGCCTACAGTGGGCAATGGTGCGCAGTGGGCCAGTATGGGCCATTGTGTACTGCGGGCTTGAGAGTTGAGCGAGTTGCCCAGTTAGACATCGTCACGTCATCGTCAGGCTATTAGTCCACTGCTGCACATAGCCCTCCCCTAAAGAGCGCCACGTTGTGCTATCATAGGGGGTAATGACCATAATCCCCACGCTGGGCATGCGGGTTGGGGATCGCAGTTCGGTGGAATTGCTCTGCAGGGGGCGCTGCTGCCCACCCCCAGGTGTGTGTCCCTTAGTCGCCTTTTACGACAACCGCGGGAAGACTTGGGTTGGTGCTATACTATAGGCCGACACCACACAGAATATCACTCATTGAATACTAAGCTTTAATTCTAAGTTGTGAATTTACAGTTGGGTAACAAAGGCTTTTTTATTACTCATACTCTGAAGTTGCCTGAAGAGACTGGTGAAAGTAATAATTTTCAGTCCTAGAGAGAATCGTTATCAACTGAAAGGTGTGAAATTAAAAAAACAGTTATTATTATTATTTCTTATCAATATGGCAGCCAGCCAATGTCGACAGTGACGTCTTGACACGAAATAAAAAAAAACGGTTCTATTTTCACATTCCTGTTAAACTATGTTCCAAGTTTGTCAATTATCCGATCTTAATTTTTTTTTTCCAGTTTTATGGCCTTATTTATAAAACACAGTTTAACTATAACACTCTTTAAGGCGTTTTATTTGGTTACAATGTTTTTTTCCTATTAAATATCCGTGGTACTGGCAATCAGCGTTTAAGGGAATCATGTTTTTATAAATAATCCTATTTGAGTTTTGTTTATACTTTCCATCCATTCGTAAGGAATTCGGAAAAAAAATATCGAGGTAAACACTGCATTGTTTATCTCGAATTAAAGACTTATTCAGTCTCTAATACGCCAAACCCTGCCTGACCATTTATGTGACTTTAACCCCTAGGCTAACAATATACTATAGTATATTTTATAGTACTTTTTGTAAGAATTACGTAAATAATTTCTGCTATGCAATATGCAGTCTGGTCAGAGCGGTGGTAGCGAAGCTGTGTAGAACGCCGGCCTCTCAATCGGGAGGTCGTGGGTTCAAACCCCGGCATGTACCAATGACTTTGTTTTCTAAGGATGTTTACATGTTTGTGATGTCGTTGTTTCTGGTTCCCACGACACAGGGTATCCTAGTGTGGGCCAGAAGCAATGTACTCTGTATGTAAATTTTATGTTATAAGTTATGTACATTTGTAAAATTATAGTAGCAATACCAGTCGCCGACGGTGAAGGAAAACATCGTAAGGAAACCCTAGTGTCTGAAGTGTTAACGTACCTCAGCACTTGCTACGTACAATGGCCCAACTATGAGGCTAAATGCGGAAAAAACAGGTCTAACTACCTAACTATGCAGTCTGGTCTCTAAGTGGTATTGGATAATGATACTGTTATCAACATAAGTCAGGGCATAACATTGGTTGTCATTGTTTAGGGCAAAACATGTTTGCCCAATGACAAATAAATGAGTCTGGTGTTAGGTAATAAGTAAGTAATAATGTTTTTGTTTGGAATTTAAAATATATGTTTCTTGGTAACATTTGATATTATTATTGCCAAATTTCATTGTAATTTTGTGTTTGTGATTATTATGGCAATAGTTCTTTCTAAAGCCTACCTACGGAAGTTTCAGTTCGGAAAATTATACAATTTATTAATAAATTTGCCTCTAATTTTTTAATCACTTACAGCTGGGCCTTAGATCTCTCTGTCCTCACCCGCATGGCACCCTCTCACCAAGAATGTGACGAGGAGTAGGTACATTGTATCATGGTTTTTATATGATTTAGAGTAAGTACCAAACTACCAACTCACCTTTTGGATCTTAATTTCTTTTCAGCTAGCAGGTAATAAGCAGCAGTAATATGATTATATTCATTCTTTTCTAATGCATCCAAGATTTCCTCATTGGAGGCTATGCTTCCATTGACCATTTTCATTACTATCTGATTGTGGTCCTCTCCTGACAGCTGTTCTTTGGCTACAAGTGGTGTATCAAACTCTTCTATAGTGACCCCTTCCCCAGCAGTGACCCAAGGGTCAGCAGCTATTGAAGTGAGGGAAGCCCTCTTTTCTGGTTCTCTAACTAACATTTTTCCTATTAACCTGAAAAACGAAATTCACATAAGTACTAAAGAAAAAATACTAAGCCCTTGAAGTAAAAATTTTAAACTAAGAAAAGTTAAATTAACTTTACCTTTTACAAGAATTGCTCACATGTGGAGGTATTGTGTATTTACAGTCCATGATCATAGTGAGAGTTTCACTGTCATTGGCTTCTTGAAAGGGGGCCTGACCACACACCAGCATATACAAAATAACTCCAAGGGACCACACATCTACTGCTGGGGCATCATATGAGTCTCCCAGCAAGATTTCTGGGGCAGAGTAAGCCAATGAACCACAGGAGGTTTCTAACTTTTGACCTGGACAGAATTTATTGCTAAAACCAAAGTCAGTCAATTTAACTACACCTAATCTTTCGAAAAACACAACATTTTCAGGCTTCAGGTCACGATGTACAACATGTAACCTGAAACAATAACAAAAATTATGGACACAAATAAGAATATATAAGAATATATTTATTTCCACAAATCGTACAGAGTTGATAGATGTTGATAATAAGAAATACATTAACGCTACAGGTATTTGCTCTCACATTGTGTTTAACTGTGTGTTGCACAAAGGTCCAGTGAAACTTATTGCACTAATCAATACAAATAACTCTGGTAATGAGATTAATTAAACAAGTTTTACCTGTGGCAGTATGAAATTGCACGGACTATTTGACGGAAGTAGTCACGAGCTAGAGACTCAGACAAACCAGACTCATGTCTCATGATGTAGTCATACAAATCTCCACCATCTCCCAGCTCCAATATCAGGTATAATTTGGTTTGTGAATCTATTACGTCATACAATCTGACTACATTAGGATGTTGGACTAATTTCATGCAGCGAACCTGAAAGGAAATGGTGACAAAATAAATAGTAGGTATAATATTAATCATTCAAGTTTTATATTGTAATTTAAAAAATTTAAGAATTACCTCTTGAAATAAATGTGATTTAGAAACATCATCAAGTTTGCTTTTGTCAATAACTTTCACTGCAACCATTTCACCCGTGAAGACATGCCTAGCTAGCTTAACCACAGCAAAGTGCCCAGAGCCCAGGGTGTCCAACAGATCATAAAGGCCTAGTATTTTGGTCTCATAGGGGCCTCCACTGGCCGCGCCGCCGCCGCCGGGACCGCCACCACAGTTCATCATAAGCTATAACATTGTCATTAGGCATTGAGACTCTTGTTAAGAATCAGAACAGCACTTCACATTGTTGTAAATGTAACGGTAACATCGAAATTTAATCAATATAGGCCGGGGAAAGGGATAATTGGGCTTTTGACCCAAATAGGTGATGCTCCTCTATGTACAAATAGTAACTGCAGGCTGGTCATGTCAATGAATCATTAATTTCTTTCGAGAATGTGTTGAAAAGGCAGGGAGCTGTGATAATCTTAGTACGTATTTACACAATTAAAGCCCCTAAATGTACTCACTGCGTATACGAAAGCGAAATCTTACTAGAAGAAACCCAAAAAGTGAAGATCTATCACGTCGTTTTGCACTTAGTAGTTGCTGTCCGATAAAACTCAAACATATTTCTCAAAATAAATAACAGGTTTCTTTATACTTCGAATACAAAAAATACATCATCTATTAAGATAATTGTGAATAGTGAGCGTAAGTTCAATTGATAACAATTTTGTCTATCGCCATTTCACAAAAACACGTTTAGAAACTAAAAACACAGAGTATATAAATAAGAGACGGGACCTCCGGACCTCCCTATAAGCTTTTGTAATGAGTTTAGCCCCGTTAGCAATACCAACCAATAGAGCAAAAATGCAATGTCAAAAGTGCTACCAACATAACAACTTGTCTGTGCATTAGGGACGTCCACTTACATTGGTACTACATTTATCGACATCGATAAATTTTAATCCAGGGGCTCCGCAGTTAGCCAAATGAAATTAATAAAAATCAATGTTTTCAATAAAACGACAAATGAAATTAGTATTTTATTATTGATTATCAAATCACAATAATTGTAGTCAAGGTCTATTGAATTTATTTCAGCAGCTATTTGGTTTTTGATTAGAGGTGTCCAATCTGAGCGAACTTCATCAATCGGTGGTTTGGATTCAGGTGCTGAAATCGTCAAAAAAAGTTAAGTTGAGTCGTTATTGATTATTCATTTGTTGGTAAACTATGCTACTTACCGGGATAGTTCTGATAAATATGCTGAGATTCCAGGCCACAATAATTGTGGTCAAACCCTATTGGACCAATAGCAACAGCTGATATTTTGGCCGCTGTACAAGGTGCTGAAAATGATAACACTTTGTAATTTATCAAAGTAAACAAACTCTAGTTACAAAAAACTTCAGCGATACATGAAAAGTCTACGTACCAGAGTTGTTTTGTGAAGCTCGACAACTAATAGGTTTTTGTATAGCTGAATCTGAAAATAAACAATTGCAAGAATAGTCCGAAAAAAAAAAATAGTTTTTTCCTGTTTACCACATAACTGCATAATTGACTATGTAACTATCAAATACATTTTTATAAAAAAATATTTTAATTATAGTATTTTTATTTTAATGCACTAACCCGTGCTAAGGAACAAATTTAAAAAAAAATTAGCCTCTCAATAGGTTTTTAAAAATATTTTAAGTTAAAAATTAGTAAAAAAATATTTTAGTAATTCCAATCACTAACCAGTTTCAAGTGATGCGACGTGGCTACGTGGTAAGGAAACTCAGCTAGTAAGTAATCAGGAAGAGGAGGCGCATTTATGAGCAGAGAAGATACAGCCCTGTAAAAAAATGTTTATCAAAGTATGTCATTTATGTATTAAGACTTAATAATAATATTGCGTTCTAAATGACGGAGCAAAATAAATTCAAATGTTCGACGTAAAGAAAGGCATATTTAGTGTTTTATTACATAATTATTCATGAAATGTAGTAAGTGTTAAATTATAAGTTTATAACACAACTCACCATTTCTTTAATCGGCTTCCTTTTAAAATCGTTGTAAAAATCTTTCGGCCGGAAATGATCTCTACAAACATATTTATGTTGGTGGAGTTTTTCGATGGGGATATACGATATAAGATCTTCCACAATTTTCACCCATTGTCTGCATCTAAAAAAAAAACAACAACATTCAATGCAGCCACTAATAGTGCATCGTTGAAACATTGTTATGGCTTACAGCAATTCACCCGTCGTACACTGAGTAGTAATTCTGACCAAGGTACTTATCAGATATTTTTTTATCGATATTGAATATGTGTATGGCACATCACTATGACATTGAAACATAGTATTTTTCTCATAGTATATTAATTACGTTATTTAACATAATTTATGATCTTGCTCTTGTGCAAGATGACAAAAACTGTAGCCAGAAATACTTACCGGTCTTCATCCCTGGGAAATTTACCCATAAACTTTCTTTTGGTACCCTTTGACCGGCTGCATCTTATTTTACAAATGGCACAAGTTCGACACCATCCGATCAATGCCATTATTAAAAGAAAATCACTAAACACTGTACAACAAGATACACACAGCTAGATATTGAACAAACTTAAAACACAAAAAAATTAACTAGAAAACGTTCTATTATGTGCCGCGTTCCGCCATATTTGTTATGTTTTCAGTTTGACATTGACAACAAAGAAAGAGTAAGTAGTATTAAAGAGTGAGACAAAAATATGTCCGCCATTAAAACGGGGCTAAATGCGAACAAAAATTTCAAAGTTCCTACTTGCGCTAGGCTGACTAAAAAGACAGATTTTTTATAGCTAATTTGCGGATTTATAGCTCCTGAGTTAGTCTGTGATCAGACCTAATATTATGCGGCCCGTACACATTGGTCCATTCTGACCTACTGCTCGCCATTGCCAATGTGTACACGGGGCGCGCAATCGGACAGTTGTCGGTTTTTTGCTCGGGTTTTTGGGTACACTTCAAAGGAAGCGTGGCCCATCCATGTTTACACAGTGGCCCATCGTTCAGTCAATTAACCTTCAAGTTTTTTGATTTATATCAATCTGAGCTCGTAATTTTGCGCCTTTTGCGCTTTCTTTTTTTAATAACTTTGTTGTTGTACATACTTCTGTAATACTTGTTACGAGTCCGTACCTGCACCGGTTGCAATATAACAAAGGCAGATTCCCAATATAATATGAATCATCAGAAGGATTGCCAAATCTAGATGCTGAGCAAGCAAACACTCAATGTGAGGTCTCCGCGAGCAGCCCCGACGCCTTTGCCGCACCACCGCTGGTAGCGCGAGGACATCCCTGATCATCGTGATCAATAGAATAACTTAGTATTTAATTTAATAGTATAATTTATGTAATTCAATCGAGAATTAATTAAATCAACATCGAGTTGAACTTTGTCTTGTTTTTTAAAAATCCTCTCCGACGGCCAAGTCCATATTTTACTTGTAAATAAACAAGATAAATAAATAGTAAATAAATAAATAGCTGCGGCCGCAACTACTTCCACGTCTAACGCAAGTGGTTTGCCAGACAGCAATGAGCCATGCGCCATTGTGGAAACAGCAAGTGATCGCGTGGCCTACAGTGGGCAATGGTGCGCAGTGGGCCAGTATGGGCCATTGTGTACTGCGGGCTTGAGAGTTGAGCGAGTTGCCCAGTTAGACATCGTCACGTCATCGTCAGGCTATTAGTCCACTGCTGGACATAGCCCTCCCTTATAGAGCGCATAGAATCACTAACTTTCAAATCAGTCTGGGGCATTATTACGTAAGTATCCACTGAGTTAAGTGACGTTGATTTTTACTTTTTTTAAGCTACTCCGGCTGTCCATTGCCAATTGTAGGCCACGATCACTTGCTGTTCCCACAACGGCGCGTGGCTCATTTCTGTCTGGCAAACCACTTGCGATGGACGTGGAAGTAGTTGCGGCCGCAGCTATTTATTTATTTACTATTTATTTATTTCATTTATTTACAAGTATTACAGAAGTATGTACAACAACAAAGTTATAAAAAAAAATGGCGCAAAATTACGGGCTCAGATTGATATAAATCAAAAAACTTGAAGGTCAATCGACTAAACGATGGGCCACTGTGTAATCAGGGATGGGCCACGCTACGCCACGATCCTTTGAAGTGTGCCCAAAAAACCGACAACTGTCCGATTGTGCGCCACGATAGGCAATTGTCCGCCACTGCACACCATTACCCCGAGTACACAATGGCAATGGCGAGCAGTGGGCCATCATGGGCCATTGTGTACTGGCCGCATCAAGTCTTTTTAATCTGTGCTCTCAACTTTTCCTACACAGTATTTCGTTTTTAACCTGTGTCAATCTTGTCTAGTTCTCTAGTCTGTGTGATTAGGCAGTGCTGCTAAGTACGGAAAATTTGTTGCCATTTGGGCTTTCTCGGAAGCTAAAAAGTCAACCGAAAATTACATTCGGAACCGATCGCCTCGTCTAGTTTTAAGAATCTAGGCCGTATATATTGACTTGGGCAGTTTTTGTCAATTAAAAGCAATGTATTTGCGTCTACTAAACCGAAAGAAAGTAATTAAATGAGATCGTTATCAGGAATCGCGTTTCTTTAAATAACTTTATCATTCTCATATATAAAATAAATAACTGAATATTATGCATTTGTATTGACTGACCTTATACTTTAACAGTGACGTGACCTTTGTGACTGTTGTCACTGACAATATGCTTGAAAAAAATCCATGACTGTTATTTGTAATTCAAAAGAACTCAAATAAATGGTGACATTGCAGCCGCGTTGCCGATCTCGTTCTAATATAGTTAAGACTGGCGATGACTGGTAATGATGGTGCCCGTACGGTTATATCCTGATTTTCCTTGGTAATAGATTGGCAATCTAGGAAACAGCAATGTATAGTACTGAGTAAAGTTGAAGCCGAATACATCGCTATTTGCGAGAGTGCTGAAGAGGTAGTTTCTGTTAATGGTTTATATGCTGAACTGACTGACCAGACGGACACTATTACAATATTTAGTGACAGTCAAAGCGCTAGTAAGCTAGTGTATACTCCTGTAATATGTAGGAAAACGGCCAAAGCATAGGCTCCCTCCATAAGCGCGTTGAGAAAACTAGTAGGCATATGTGAGACACACGCCGGGGCCCATGGGCTCAGGTACAATGCAAAGAAAAGTGAACTCTTAGTTTTTCAAGCACGCGGTCGAAAGGTCACCACTGTACCACCTGTGTACCTAGAAGGAGTTGAGCTAAACCGAGTCTCGCGGTTCAAGTACCTGGGTCACTGGGTCTCGGATGACCTCTCCGACAATGAGGATATTGAGAGGGAATGGAGGGCGCTGGCTGTCCGAAGCAATATGTTGGCTCGTAGATTTGCACGATGTACTGTGCCCGTTAAGATGACGCTATTTAAAGCTTTCTGTCAGACTTTTTATACGTGCAGTCTGTGGGTCAACTGTACGCAGAAGGCAATCAGCGCCCTGCGCGTTCAGTACAATAACTCGCTCAGGATGTTGTTGGGGCTGCCGAGGTACTGCAGTGCATCATTTATGTTTGCTGAGGCTCGCATAGACGGCTTTTATGCAATTATGCGGAAAAGAGCTGCCTCACTGCTCAGCCGGGTCCGAGGCAGCGCTAACAGCATCCTGGGAGTTATAGCCAGCAGATACGACTGCCCTGTCATGTGGTCGATGGAACAGTGGCATCTCAAATAGTGGCTACGCAAAATATTTTATTTTATTTGTTATTAAGTGTATTATTCAAAAACGTACTGGTTCTTCAATTTAACTTTAAAGTTATTTACTTACTTATTTATTATTATATATCACTATTGTAATTTATTTTGTTTCTTTTATTGTTAATTTTATTGTTAATTAATTTTAATTTTAAACAATATGGATGTAATGTCTGAAATAAATATATTGAATTGAATTGAATATAAATATAAAGTATAATTTTGTTCAAGAGTTGGCAGAGCAAAGGGTTATCTGTATTTATTATCGTCAAACAACCCTTATGCCTGCAGATATGTTAACAAAGAGAGTTGCTAGGCAGAAGCATGAGTTCTGCTTAAAACATTGTGGATTAAGTGGGGATGATGTAATATACGCTTGTGGATTAAGTGAGGATGATGTAATATACGAAGCGCTCGTGGCCTAGGCGAACCGAGTGATTGGAATCAATCACTTGGTTAAGCAACAACAGGCGCGGTCAGGTACGGGATGGGTGAGAGTCCCGTGACTACCGCTAGTGGCATTTTTCCGAGCGCTTCCGTGCTTCGCAAGGCACGTAAAGCCGTTGGTGCCGGCTGTCATATAATGGCAGTCGTTAAGCCATGTCAGAGGCCTTATGGGCGGCTTGATAACATCTGACAGTAAGGCCCGCCACTGTCTTACAATCCTCCACCAACCCGGATTTGGCCCCCGTGGTGGAGTATGGCCTAACCTTCCTGCGATGCAGGAAGAGACCCGTGCCCCAGCAGTGGGGACATACAAGGGTTGATAACGATGTAATATAGAACCTCTGTGAAGTGTTTTAATCGACAATAATTACTTAGCAACTGTTTTGTTTATTATTAGCTGTCTGTATTCTGTATTTTATGTCTAAAGAAGGAAAAACAATGTTGTGTTAAAGTATGATTTTCTTTATTGTAGGTACTTTCTCAAATAAAGCCCTTAAAGTGCACAAATCTTTATTCTTTCACCAAAATACATCACATATATAAATAATTTATTTGGTGATTTTATGCTTGTGTTTTCACACTGTGGCATGCAGCTTTTGTAATACAAGCAAGTCTTAATTAAAATAAGAGCAGAAAACTTGCAATCGCCTACTGGCAGTGTTTGTATACCACCTCGTGACGTCACTCAAGACGCCATGACAGTCTTGAGCGTTTTATGGGAAATTTGAATTGATTGTTTTACATTCATAATTCTTATTGAACATGTTACCTATTATTTAAAATAAACATATATTTGCTGTATAATATACATATAGTACGTTATAAAACAATTTTCCAAATTTAGGCAACTAGCCTATTTGATTATATTATTTTTAATGCACTAACCCGTGCCAGGCGTCTGTCACTCGCTCAAGGTCACGCGTTATATACCTGCCGCCCGGCGTATCATTCACGATACAACCGACAAAGGGCCGCCGCCGCCGGATGCCCGCCTGAGCGCTCGCACCGCACGTTTCCCGCGTTTACTATAATAGTCGAAATGCCGAAACTACGTAATCATGATTACAAACTACATGAAGTAATCAGAAGTGGTTAAACATTTTCATTACTAACTACAAATTGTAGTTGCAATAACGATTACAAGATTACTTTTTATAACTAAATTTTTTAAATAAACTTGCCAATAAAAAAACAAACAGGCGTGGCGCGCGAGTCCTTCGTGTATCGACTTGTCTTGTCGTTTGCTACGTAGGTAGTTAAGATAAGATAATTATTTATTTGCACTTTAGTTAGAGCGTATTATTGCTATATCGCGTTCTCACTCCCTGCATGTCGGTAGGTACGGGTGTATTTTTTGGTGCGACTGCGATGCCTTAGACTGCGAAACCGACTACCAATTTGATTTGCCTGCGAAAAATGCGTTGACTTATGTATATGGGTACTTATTATACAAAGTGTAGCAAATAACATAACTGCACTAGTTTCAATGCCTTTTTACAGGAGAAACCTAAGGTTGACGAAACAACACTGTATACCCATTTTAAAGCCTATAATAATAAAGATTCATCTTTTTATGGTGCGCTGAAAGTCCCACCAGAAACGTTTAAAAATTATATTGAAGAATTGGAAAGAGCATTCTTGAATAATTTTGACAACGTCCTAATGGATCGGCCTGGTAGCACAGTGTTGGAAATTTTAAAAATAATTGATTATCCTCCGCTTTGCTCCTGTTTTCCATCTGATTATTTATTAAAATTATTTACGCGATTGAGGATATTTTCAACGATAAAATTTAATAACCGAGAATTCAGAAAAGGAAAAAAAGATACTTAATCATTTTATAAAACTCAAACATATTTAATTGACAAATAAATAAATATGGTTATTCCACAACATTCGTTTTATTACAGGTAATAATCATCATAGGTACAACCCTAGCGCATTCGTGCGATGATGCGCTTGCACGTGAGTCGCACGGTGGGCAACACAATCTCGACTCTTTGAGCGGGTACTTATGGTATATTTCTCCTCGCTGTGAACAGTAGTTATTATTATTAAGATTTTGTAGGCTATTATAGCGTAGGTATTTTCGCTATTGTGTGGGAGAGATGTATCTGTTACGTAGTAACTATTATCTAATCTCTGCCCGTGCTAAGGACAATTTTAAAAACCTATTTAGAGGCTAAAATTCCACCCATGCCGGGATTCGAACCCGTGACCTCTGGCTATCCGTGCCAGCGCTCTTTCCAACTAAGCTAATGGGCATGGGGTGGACTTTTTAGCCTCTAAATAAGTTTTTAAAACTAGCCTATTGTTTTAGAGGTTCAACCAATTTTTGCATTAACAATTGTTTGCCACTTATCTTGGAAAAAGTTCGGGAGAAACAATCTCGCAGTAGGGTCCTCCTCGCCTTGACAACGCCTCGTCGCACAACGCCAGGCGAACGATAGACTATTTGGCGACGTCAAATGTGGAATTACTGTGTCACCCGCCGTATGCCCCCCGATAAAGGAAAGTCGATAAAGGAAATAAAGATTATAAAAAAAATATATTTATGGACACTGAGGAAGCTGCTTTTTAATAGGGCCTCGAAGAGGCCCTGAAGGACGAGTGGACAAAATGCTTTTCTCAGTGGTCCTATTGGGTGCAGCGATGTTCTGATGTGAATCGACACTATTTTGAAAATATATAATAAAACTAATAACTAGACAGTTTATTCAGTTTTAGATTTTTTAAGAACTTTCAGTTTGACTCCTGTAACCACTTTGTTTAATGGCCATTTCTGTACCTAATCGTTTCTGATGTGCTTCGGCATATTTTTTACGGATTCACTGTCACTTTGACAGAATATTGTCTAGGGCAGTGTTGTTTTGCCAGAAATAGACAGTTTTCACGATGTGAAACTTCATCATTTCTAGACCTTGATGATTTACAGCGGCAAAACTAGTTGATTTCAGACACCGTTGGAAATGGTCTGTGAATTAATAATTTAAGATACAATATCAGTTTCAATGTTTCATTTTTTATAACGGAAAGCTTGAGGGCCCGATAATGACCGTGGAGACGAATCCCTTGAATAGATAATTGTTGCATAGTACCGTGATGGTTGTTTATACACGTCATTACTAGACTATTAACTCATCCATTCCAATGGTAGAACCCGTTCAAGCAGCGCGATTCGTTTTCCTTCGTTAGAGATAACCCTTGCAGTGTTATTGCTTAATCAGTAAACTACGAAATAACGTCCAGTAGCAATCTTTCCGATTTAAGGTTGCCTGGAAGAAATTGCTATCAGCAATAAGGCCGCCAATTGTACCTCTTCTTTTGTAACTGTTATCTCTGTAATTATTTTCTGGTGTGTACAATAAAGAATATTCTTATCTTATCTAACAACCTTTGTTGTACTTCTTGACAGAAGTACAACAAAGGTTCTTACTATCCAGTTCTATAACGCAGGATTTAAAAATTATTAGAATGTGCGAGATGGACTCGCGCACCGAGTGTTCATCACAGATCACTTACTATATATAGTTTTCAGAATTTCCTCTGTATTTTTGACGATTGACGATTTACCTTGCCAATTTTATAGTCCTAAGTCAACGGAATGTTCCTTATGAATTTTGGTTGCTTCAATGTCCAAATATATGTTTTTTGCGGTATAACGGCCGTAACTTTTTTTTGCGTTAACTTAGAGGTATGAATTTTTCATAACTTTAAGAAACTGTAGACCTGACCTGGGGCATTATTATGTAAATATCCACTGAGTTGAGTGACGTTGATTTTTACTTTTTTTATGCTACTCCAGCTGTCAAATGCATACATTTTTTGACACTTAAGAGTCGTTAATATTTTTTTAATTTGCAAATTTTGCAGCCATCCTACATATTTAGTTAGCAAAGTCGCTATATTTCAGTTTCTTACGGTAAATACTACAGGTAATATTAATTTATTGCGTCAAATTTGATACGAGTCAAGTAGCGGATTGCGATTTCGTGTAAAGCATCTGGCAACTCTAATGTCAAGTTTTGTATTTCATAATCTGTGCTTTTTCTTCTAATTTGAATTTGTACTTGTTTTCCTTTTTGACTTGATAATTTTGAGTTTTTCAGTTTTGATGTTACTGTAAAATAGAGTTGAATTCAATTGTTAACATTGTGAAGTAATTTGGATAATTCAAAGACAACGAAAGCAGTAATTAAATATTTTTAGCCAGATCCAAGATGGTTTTAGCTCATGATACTTCTCAAGGATCAAGGACCAAAGACATAAACATCTCTCAAGATGTTACCTTCGATACTATGTTACTATCAACTGAAACTCTAAAAGGGCTTCATGGTGGTGGTTTTCATAAGCCCTCTCCGATTCAGCTACATGGGATTCCCTTGGGTAAATGCGGTTTTGGTAAGGTTACCTTTTTTTGTGGGTAGTTCTAAATTGCAGCTACACTCTCACTGAGAACCAGAGAGAGCGTAGCTGTAATTTTGAACCGGCGAACTAGTAAATATTTTTATTCTTAATAAGTCTACATTTGATTGACTTTCAAATAACACTATCCTATTTCATTTTCCAGACATCCTGCTTGAAGCTAAGTCAGGGACTGGAAAAACAGCTGTGTTCTCAGTCATAGCGCTAGAAAAATTGAATCTCAACAAGGGTTTACAAGTTGTAATTCTAGCTCCTACAAGAGAAATTGCTGCTCAAATCTCTGATGTCATTAAGGTTATTGGATCTGGCTATCCTGGTATGTATTTGATACAATTTTAATGTAAGACGTGCAATAAAGTGATTAAAAGTTGTTGAGTACCTATATTATATGTGTATTACGTATATCATTTTATGTATTATGTGTATAATATTAATTTTATTTATATGAACTATGTGTGTACCTATGTCTTGATAATTTAATATATTTACATTGTTATTGAGGCACATGCATATATATAATTTATATACTATATCATTTTGTATGTTTGTTCATCTACTTCCTTCTCCAGTGTATTAGTCTAGTTCGTCCAAAGTATTAGACCGCTGTTTGTACTATTAGGTTAAGGTATATAATATTAATTTATATGCCTTAATTTCCATATTGATTCCAATAAAGTGTTCTCTTTTTATCTATCTCAATGTTTATGATTATGTGGCAAATGTTATCAACAAGCAGTGGGTGTGGCAAAATCCTCTATAGATTTAAGATCATTGTTTTTACAGAGGACTCAAGATTTGTAAAGAATTTGCCAATGGTATGTTGTATTGCACATAACAACGTTATTTTTATGGAAAATTTCCAAGAAAGAATAAGATAATTTTTAGATTTGCACTAGAATGAAAACAGTAATTCATATGAGTGTCAAGCTTGGTGAGTTTATATTACCATTCAAGTCTTGAGTAACTTGTATTTGTTTTATTAGTTGAACTTACGCTATGTACTTAGTATACATTGGACTCCTCGTTTGGATCCCAAACTACATTAAAGAAATCATATTTTTATTGACAAATACATTCCACAAAATTATATGGTGGTATGGAACAATCTAGTTTGGTTATTTAAACTGGATTACTGGACACCTACAATCTATTTATTCTTACTTGTCCAATTTAGTAAACAAGATTCTAACCTTAAAATTGAGATTAGATGCCTAAACTAGACATTTTCTTGCAAATTCATGAACTATCATGAACTATGTTTATAAAATTGGCAGCCTGTTATCTAAAAGAGTGTTCCAAGTTACTTCATTTATGGAAATATGGCAGTTTTGGACTAAAAAGTTACAGTTTACAGGTAGAATCTTGTTTACTAAATTGGACAAGTAAGAATAAACAGACTGACCATATTTTTTCTTTAATAACTGAGATATAGTAGGTAGGCTTTTTGTTATACTAATGACCTGAATCATATTCATGAATCTCCTATTACGCTATTCATGCTGTAAGTCAGTCTTCACAGTTTTGCCAATTATCAGTCTTTAGCACTTATTTTAGTAAAAACTTACAATTGAATTATAGTTACCAAAGTTCATCATTGTCGTCAGTATATTTCCTGTATGTTTTTACCCCTGGTTTGGGCTTGTAAGTCCGAGGCATACTTAACTGAAACAAAATAACATTTGTTTTAGTTCATTTATATTTTATTTATTTATTTATTTTTTAAGTACTGTTATATTAAACATACCTTTTGATTTCCTTTCTTCTCAAGGACTTTGCCTTTGACAAGTCAAAAAAACCAAAATCTTTAAGCCGACTTCATGTTAACTTGTTTTAAAATGTACCTATGATAGGACTACAAATACATAAAGCAATCGTCAGATACCCTATTCCCCCCTGGAACTCTATTCACCCCATTCTACGGTACTAAACAATAGCCCTTTTCTAACCACATTTTCTTTTCAGGTATAGGCGTTGAAGTGGTTATGGGAGGATTACCAGTTCAAGAAGATATTGCAAAATTCAAAAGCACAAAACAGGTTCACATTGTAGTTGGGAGCCCTGGCCGATTGCGACATTTGATCCAAGATGGTTACATTGACACATCTGCTGTTAGACTATTAGTCCTAGATGAGGCAGACAAACTTGTAGAAAAGAGTTTTCAAACTGATATTAATTACATATTTTCTACATTACCTAAACAAAAACAAGTGATCATGAGCAGTGCAACATACCCTGAAGAAACCAAAGCATTTATAAGTCAATATGTGCAGAATTCACAACATATCTGTCCTGATAGTACAAGTGTTTTGTTAGGAATAGAGCAGAAATTCACTCTTGTAAGCTACAGCAGTAATATAGTTATTCAAACTAAGCAGAAATACAAGGAACTCTTGAAAATATTATCCCAAAAGCAGTTCAAGCAATGTTTAATATTTTGCAATTATCAAGCTAGAGTTGCAAAGTTACATAACATGTTAACAAGAGACAATTGGCCCTCAGAGCAACTTTCTGGCCAACAAGACCAGACAGACAGACTGGGTGCCCTGAAAACATTACAGGAATACAAGTGCAGAATATTGATAGCAACTGATCTAGCTGCCCGAGGCATTGATGCCTCAAATGTGGATCTAGTGATTAACTTTGAACCTCCATATGAGTGGCAAACATATCTTCACAGAATAGGCAGAGCGGGGAGGTATGGATCATATGGAATGGCAGTCACAATACTCAGTGAAGGGGCTGAGAAATCTAAATTCTTGAAACTCTTGAAACCAATGAAAAAATCACTAAACATTTTCAACTTATGGGATGACACTAATTTGTTCAGCGATGACTTTAAAGAAACATCAGCAGACATCAAAGGGGATGATGATATTATTATTGACATCAGAATTGATTCATCCATTACTGAACAGTCTTCTGACCTGTGGAAAGAAATGACTGACACTACTGATGAAATTAAGGAAATCAAAAGTTTTGGGGAACTGATAGATTCATTTAATCAGTCATTGTTAACCAATATTGAATCATTTTCTGCACTAGTGCAATCATTTGAAAACAGTACTATCAATGGTGAATCTGAAGATCTTGCATATGCGAATATCAAGATTAATGAAAGATCAGCAAAAGAATGTCTGAATAATTTGCAATGTAAAATAAATGCAGGATGTAGTAAACTGAATTCAACTGATATTTTAATACCTAAAGAATTGCCAGAACATCCTTTTAGGAATGGGTACCACGTTAAGCAACTAAATGGTTCGCAAAGTAAAATGGGTCACTTACAACCAAATATTGGAATCAATGAAGGTATTAAAACCAAATGTAATAGAGACAATAAGCTCACTGGAAGTTTAAAGAATAATACCAACTTTTATGTAGAAATTAAAGATAATAATGGCGATAATGTGGCGGCACATGATGAAGATCTTGATGTATCATCTATAAACAAAGAAATGGCTCTCTTAGGTCTCCCATGTGCGTTTACAAGTAAACGTGACTCCCTTAATAAAAAGGTTGTTAATATTAAAAAATCTCTGCAATATAAATCTGAGACTGAAGAAGAAAATAAGAACTACATTATAACTTCTCATAAAAATAATGTGAAACAAACTAGTACAGACTGTAAAAATCCAATTGAAGAAAGTAAAACTAACAAACATTTAATTAATAAGGGAAAATGTGAACAATTTGCGGGAATAAATAAAATAAATCATGTTGGAAAAAACAGAATATGCAAAATTAAAACAGCTAGATCATCAAGTAAAACAAAATGTGAAGAAGGCTATAGAGGAGATGAATACACAAGGAAGCCGGCTCATATTGGCGATGAATCTGAATCATGTTCCAGCACAGACGAAGATACTCCCAGTAATGCCAAAGTCAACTTGAATTACATCAATTGGTACAAACAACTAAAGATAAGAACAAAACAATTGGAGATGACTTATTATATTGAAGAGATGTCTAAGATGTAAGAATAAAAAAAGACAATATTTAACAAAACGAAATCTTTACTTTACGAAATTCATTTACAACAAAATCATCATAATATGTAGGTATTATATAATTATCGAATGAGAAGCACACAGTCTGCTTAATGGCTTGCATGCCATGCTTAATTTATAAAAACTTAATTATGTATAAATAACACAAGTTTGATCACTGAGAATTATTGCATGTTTGATGTTGATTAATCCTTACAAATCTAAAACTACATCTACAACCACTTAAAATTACTTAAGAAACATTCACCACTTAAGTTTTTTAAGTGTAACTACAGATTCTTTTTAATAAATAAATAAATAAATGCGTATTAAAGTACACTGCCTGATTTTTGGTCTCCAAGAATTATTGATTGACAATATTTCTATCTTGTATTTAATGCAAAGTAATTCCCTACAGTCTTGTAGTTCATTAGTAAAGATTATAAAAAATCCCAATCTACTTAAAATATTATTATTGGCACTATCTTTCCATCTAATCCTTCTTTTCGTGTGTTTCTGTAACAAAGAACAAGTCATTATAATAAATAAAGTTGCAGTCGTTCACAGACAATAAGAGGTTAGTGATAGTGAAAGAAAACACATAAAAATTTTTCATTACAAGACCAGCACAGGGAAATAAACTTTAGGACCAGTAAAAAGATTGTGTTGTTTAATTATTTACATTCAATAGGTGAATCTAAGCTGAATGTCGTGAAATTTTTAAGGATTCCTCTCTTGATGCATCTTGCCTGCCACACATTGTTCATTGAAATTGAATCATTGAAGCAATCTTCTGGCTTTTTCATTCAACACATTATGCACAATAACGATTGATTCAGTATCTTGGAATCCAACTCAAAACCGAGGAAGATCGCAAAGCAAAGTTATGTTATGTAGTAATGGCAGTCGTTAAGCCATGTCAGAAGCCTTATGTGCGCCTTGAAAACTTCTGACAGTAAGACCCGCCACTGTCTTACAATCCTCCACCAAACTGGACTTGGCCCCCGTGGTGGAGTATGACCTTACCTTCCTGCGATGCAGAAAGAGACCCATGCCTCAACAGTGGGGACATACAAGGGTTGCTATCGGAGTGGTACCCATGGATTTAATAACTATAGTTTGACCAAAAATTCAAGAAACCGGACGTGAAACTTTTAAGACCATTTTAGTACCTTTGATTAAGCACAATACATTTTCTACATCCATGGGTGGTACCCATAGCTCAGAACAATAAAAGCTATCCGTGCCATCGGTACCGTAAAATCAGGCAACTATGGTCCGTAATGATTCCGTAATGATAAACTTCCGTAATGATTAAAGTTTTTTTATTTCGGTTAAACAAAGGCACATTCCTGAAACCTAAAAAAGACAATGTTAAAGATATTTTGTATTTTTAAGCAACATTTAGAATTTTCTTTTTTTTTTAAACTTTGGACTATTGTTGTATAGCATTTTTGCAACTATGGTCCTTCCAAGTTTTTTCGACGAATTCGTGTGTTATTTTCATCTAGGACTACAGTTGAGAGCATAAATAGGATGGAAAATAAAGTCAATTGTATGTAGAATCAGTTTAATCAAAAAAATCACTAAAAGAAAAGACCCCAGTGGTAAAACAAAAAAAAATAACTTTCCTTTCTTTCTAAATTCTATTAAGTTTATGAGATCAACATTTCTAACGAAAGAAATAAACATAATACAAACTTAAAACTTTTTTGTTATTAATGAGATCAACTTTTTGAATCAAAGCTATTTAGATTTTTTATTTAACCCCATCTTTCCTCGAGCTCGGCGACATGAAAAACAGCCCTTTTTGAGCTTACTCTTTTAAGCTCGTTGATAGTCTGTTTTATTTTATCATGGGGGTAGAATATGACATCTTCTTTGTCGGGCCACTTCCATGACAGGCCACAACGAGTCATGCATTTAACGTAGGCCCCCTCTTCTTCCATAGACTGCACTTGTCCAGGCCACAATTCTCCTTCGTATTCAACAATCACGTAATCCATCGTTGTGGTGGTACTTTTTGCTCGTGGGTTTGATTCTTCGTCCTTATCTTCGTTAACATCGTCCTCTTCAAACCATGGACCTGAGTCAGAATCGTTGATTAACTCCACGTGATCAGACACATCTGTGTCACTGTCAGATGATTGCTGCGATACTTTTCGCTTTAGCTTTCTTTCACACCTAGTTGTCTTTTTCTGGTTCTTTTTAGTGGCCAATTGGGGCTCCTGAGATGTTGATGGCATATTGAGAAGTTCCTCTGAACTAATACTTTTTCCAGCGGCCACATTAAGTTTTTTCTTTCGGCCTCCTGATCCTTGGCCAACAACTTCCTTCCTCTTCGTCTCGAGAAATTGTACAAAAGACTCGGAAACCAAGTCTTTGTTTAGTGATTGTTCCTCAGGTTTATAGGTCGGCAGTCTCTCTAAGACTGCTTTTTCATTAAGAGGATAGATTCCCGTCTTAAGAAATCCAGCTTTGAGGTTTTCTTCAGACTTGTGTGTCACTGCCTTCCAGAGAACATTAAGTAGGGACGGGAATTTGTTTTTTGGAATTGTTGGAAGCGATTGTCCCTCGCGCGTGGATTTCCAGTCATCCAAAATTTTTCTCCAGTGTAATTTTAGTGGTCTAAAATAAGCCACATCTAGAGGCTGAGTGAGATGCGTGCTATTAGGAGGTAAGGCCACAAAAGCGATGTTTTCCTTTTCGCATGCTTTAATAACGTCAGCACTAATGTGCGAACTCAAGTTGTCGCCAATGAGAATCTTCTTACCTTCTTGTTAACGTAGTGTAGGCAATACTGTGCTAAAAAACCAATCTTGAAAGCTAATGGAATCGAACCACCCCGACTTGGTCCGATTGTACCTGGTGTTGGGAGGTCCACCGTAAGTTCAAGTGTCCCAAAGATGCTCAGCTTTGTAGTTTACGTATGGTGGCAGCATTTCTCCGGCTGCGTTTCCGCACATCATTATACTTACGGCTGCTTTTGTGGAATTTTTGATCGCCTCTGGATATTTAGTTCCCCATTTGGTTAGAACTTTTTTCTTTCCTGAGTCATCGACTAAATTAGTCTCATCGTAATTGTAAATCAGGTGTGGAGGGATGCCTTCTATTTCCTCTTTCAGGTGGCTGAAGTACTTAATTAAAAAAAACTTAATAAACTAGTGCGGAGGGTAGTGGTAATCTTCGACTGTTACCAAGTTACCGTTGCAAATATTTATAAATCTTAAATAAGAATAAGAATAGTTTTTATTAATAAAATAGGTACACAGTTATGCATTTTAACAGTGGTCTCCACACTAAGCGCATAGCCTGTATAGTGGCGGCCGTAAGAATTAGCTTGTGGTTTTACATGGCGCACGAGATTTACACAAAAATACAAAGGTTAAAAATATAAACTTTTAAAATATAAATTGAATAATTAAACGTAAACGTAAAAAAGATAAGGGTGTGTTATAGTAGAGTGTAACGTGTAGTGTATGAGTGTGGTGTGTGATGCATGACGTGTGATGCATGGAGTGTGATGCGTGGAGTGTGATTTACATGAAGTGTGATTTACGCATTGAGTGAGGTGTGTAGTGTATGATGTGTGGTGTGTAGTGTTTGATTTAATGAGTAGTGTGAGAGTCTGATGGAAGCCATTAATGGCAATAATTGTTATGTACCTACTTAGGAAGGTCAAGAAGACTTTCAGTAGACTTATAATCTAACTTAAAGAGATACTTTTTTAGATTATCTTTTACCTCTCTAGTAGTGCAATTAAGAATGGAGCAGGTTTTAACAAGCTTATTAAATAAAAAGGGCTGAAGGAATTGGGCGAAACGTTGACCAAAGCGTGTGTTCATGGCTGGCACGTCTAGGCGAACAATACGTTTACTTAGAATATTAGACAGATTTGGCGACGTTAATAAAGTGTGATAAGATAAAACTACAGATTTCATTATAAAAAGTTGTCGAACAGTCAGTACAGCGCATTCAGAATATAGAATGTGTGTGGGATAGCGGAAAGGTTTCCTGAGAAGAACTTTCAAGATTGAGCGTTGAGCTCTCTCAAGTTGCAGCATGTGCGTCTTGGCTGCTCCACCCCAGTTGGAAATACAAAATGAAATTACAGACTCACACAGCGCCATATATATTAGTCTTTGGATAGATTTATCGGTTATGTCTCGGATCTGCTTCATGATAAAAATAAGTTTTTTTGCTCGAGAAGCAACAGCAATATGTGCGGAAAAGTTCAGATTTTCATCGAGAATCACTCCGAGATAACGTATTGACTCGACGCGTTTTATACTAGGGCAAGAGCAAGGTTGAGAGTTTAAAGGGAGGCAGTTGTGCAGTTTCACAGAATCTAAGTTGGTAGGCTCCGAAGCTTTAGTTTTGTGAAAGCAAACAAAATTAGTTTTATCAGCGTTAAGTGTGAGTAAGTTGCTGTCGAGCCAAGTGCTTATCTTCCTCAAACCAGTTTCTGTTTCTGCAAGAGCTTCCTTCCAGGTGGACCCGTTAAAAATTATTGCTGTATCATCGGCATAGCAGTAAAGATCGGCTTTAATTGCATCATCGAGGGATCGGTTAATATCATTGATATACGCTAGGAAAAGGGACGGCCCGAGAATACTGCCTTGGGGTACTCCGAAGGAAGTTTGCTCAGCCCAGCTACACTGATCTATTATCCTCGTGACTTGCTGCCTATTTGATAAATAACTTGTAAACCAGTCGTGAGCAATACCTCTGACCCCAAGTCTAGATAGTTTTTCTAGCAAGATCGGGATGGACACCGTATCGAATGCCTTTGCTAGGTCTAAGAAGACTCCTATACAGCATTTGCTCCTATCTAGATGAGAAGAGACTGAATATAGAAGTGCAGATACAGCGTCATCTGTGGATTTTTCGCGTCTGAAGCCGAATTGACACGGAGATAGAAGGTTTTGGGATTCAAAGAAATCCATAAGTCTTTTGTTAACTATTTTTTCTAAAAGTTTTGAAAATACGTTAAGCAGAGATATTGGACGATAGTTGGTAGGGGACGTTTTATTACCAGATTTATGGATTGGAGACACTACTGCTATTTTCCAGCAGTTGGGAAAAATGCCCGAGGATAGGCTAAGATTAAAAATCTTATAATAATTTCTTCGTTTACCGCAGCTCGAACGCGTTTTATATTTGAACAAAATCTTTCGGACAAATCACGTCTGTTTCTAGCAAGAAACAGTTTTGCCCAAGTTCTACCAGGCAAGTTGCGTACAAACTGAGGAACATTTCGTCCCTGTTTGTCGAGATACATTTTTACGATGCATCGTAGGTCAAACAAGTAATCGGGAAACCGTAGGTGCACATTTTGATGGCGTGACCAACTAATGCGCATTCCTCTTCCTCTGAAAAGATGAGTTGACGTCCCGGCCTCCTGACTAGGTCATTTCTGATTGCTTTAAGTTTCAAAATGATGGAACTTCTCGGTATTTTATACTTTTCTGACGCCTCTCTTTGGGTTAACTGTTTACTTCGGATTTCATCCAGACAAAGTTCCAATTGCCTTTCACTGTAGAACTTATAAGATCTCGCTCCAGGCTTTCTTCTCGACGTCATCTGCGGAAAAAGGATTTTTTTTAAACCAAAATAATATAGGTTTCAAATATGGTCCAAAAAATCAGTTGGAACAAAGTTGAAATCAAACTATGAAATTTTAGGTTTTTGCTAATAATTATAAAATGAAAGCGTAAAACTTAACAGTTGATTTAGAAAAAAGTTCGCCTCTAACTTACCTTTCACTAAGAAAACACACGCTGTTATTATCAACTTGGAACCAATTTTTCCAAATAAAAGTTCGTGGACCTCGACGAACATGTGAAAACCCGCTAGCGTCACCTATGACTTCAAAGAGGAAACTTGATCGCCGTCTAATAATAATTGAAAAAGTACGGTATCGAGGGGTTAGATGGCGTTACTTGTTTTTTAGAGACGATTTAATGTGACGTAGGTTCGGGACCATAGTTGAACCTTAGGACCATAGTTGCCTGATTTTACGGTACTTTCCAACGATCGCCATTATTATAGCCGAATTGTGCGTGAAGCGATTGAAATTAAGAAACACAACATTTTTAATCTGGAATGTGGTTTCAAACTGTCGCAAACGTGGGATCCGAGTGCTAAGTGCGAGTTTTTTAACTACTCGATCGCGTTAACGTAAACTCATATTTCTATGGCATCGAGGAAGCGCCACCTAGCGACAAGTATGGAAATTAAAATTGCTGAGTGCGAGTTGTAATGGTTTACGTTGAGAAGTGAACACGTTTACCAGCCAAAACACGAATAAACGCGAGTGCGAGTTGTACTGTGACAGCGTTTTGCCAGTTCGAACGGTTAACTTACTCATACTCACTACTCAATGCTCGATTAACGCGGTAGTAAAGTTATTCGATTGGATCTGTCAAACTCGCACTAAGCACTCTGGTCATCAAGTGTTCGAGTGAAAAAAACTCGCATGGCTTATCGTGCGATATTGTCAGTGTAGTGTGTCGCAACCCTAATAGTGCTTTGATGGCTGATTGAGGGTAGTCTGAAACCTGATCAGCCGAAGATGCGAACGGGTACCAGCCATCGGTCTTCTCGTGACCACGATGACTGTAACGTCATCGAAACGTCGAGGCAAAATAGCAATAAATTACTACGCGATTAAGCCCCGAAAATATTTTAACTATCGTCGTTCATATTGCAAAATGCGCCATGTCAACAAAAACATGTGTTGTACGTGTTTTCACCAAATTTGTATGAAAAATTAAAAAAATACAAAGAAAATAGCAAGACATCATAATCCTTACCTACTCATGCTTACCTTACCTATATTGTCTTAAACTTACATTCAGAGTCAAGTTTTCCTTCAATTTCGATGAAAAAGCGAAAATAGTGTTTTTTGACATAGAACGTTTTGCAATATGAACGACGCTATGAACCCTAAAAGGTCTTAGTCGCAAAAATCAATGATCATATAATTTATTTATATTGGTAGCATTATATCGACTGACCTTTAAAATTAAAGGATCATTTGTACCTATTGTCAATCTTTAGGACAATGCCCTTTCGGTTAATTTGCAGTAATCAGCAGCAAGCCATGCTAGGCCTCAAGAATAATCGGGATAGAGTACCAAATGTCGCCATTCGACGTCGACGTTAATGATGATCAAATTTAGAGTCTAAAGTTGACGGCAAGGCATTGGGTTGGGCGGGATACCTGGCGAGACGGGAAGATGACAGGTTCACCATGGCACGGAGTAGCGGTCGAGAAGAGAATCATGACGATGATTTTTTTCTGCCGACTACTAGTATCTGCTTAAAAGATTTATTGCTGACCCTGAAATGCAATTTTTGTTGTCCCCTTGCAGGGAGAGCTCGCGGCGGCGTGAGACACTGCTTTCTCTTCGCCTGTGCTTGATCTGTGTTTGCATGCAACTACCAACCTTTGGCCAATGAATTAATAACCCTTCCTCAGCTGTCTTTTAAAGCAAGGTTAAGGAGTTTTATCTGTCCTTGTAAGTTTAGTATTCGTGCATTGTCCTTTTCATTTTGTCTTTTCCGTATGTCTAGGTACACAATATTGTATTTATTTCCTCATCGCGTAGATTGTTATTATAACGTATTTATGTAAGTTTATCATAACTATGTGTGTAACTGTTTATGTAGGTACATTGTTATTTATATAAGTAGTGTATTAATATATTCATATTTGCACCGACTACCTGTCTCTAATTTCCTTCAGCAACTTTCCGTCGTAAGGTTGTCTGGAAGAAATTGCTTTTAGCAATAAGGCCGCCAATTGTACTTTGTATCTTTACATGTTTTATAAGATGTGCTCTGGTGTACAATAAAGAATATTCTTATCTTATCTAATTGCAATACCTGAATCTTCGGCGTCTTCGTCTGCGTCGAGTATGTCGGCGCAGCAGACGGAGTAGCATATGAGGGAGAGGAAGCCGAGCGGCAGGCCGAACACCAGCGCCGTGAGCACCGGGTTCCCACGCCACATGCTCGTGAGCGTCGTGCGCGCCTCAAACAGCCCTCGGTACAGCCGCGTGCCCCACCCGTTGCCGCCGTACGTCTGACGAATTGAGGAGATTGAGGTTCTGTTCTGATATTCATAGTCAGTTTTTAAGGTTCGGTATAGCCAACAAGGAACCCTTATAGTTTCGCCATGTCCGTCCGTCTGACGGAAAGGAAATGTATTAGGGCATTAGAAAAGGTAAAATTTGTTATAGATATACATATTAATTACCCCGACAATTAGGTAGGATAAAATCTAACAAAAAAATTAGGTTTTTCTGCAAATCGAAAAATGGTGACTCACAATATATTTAAACGACCGATCCAACGATATCCCAAACAATAGTGTGGGCGAGAAAAAGAAGACTTAGCTTAGGTGACAATTCATCCGCAAGATATTTCATCTTGCGATGAAACATCACTCGATTGTAGTGTTTTTTTAAACCCTATTTTAAAAAACCTGTTTAGTGTTTTTTTAAGTTTTATAATTGTACTTTTTGGCAGCTTTTCACTGTTTTTATTTTCTGGGAAATATTGATGGTGTCTCATGCCTTCAATTAAGCTAATAATTGGTACGTCATTTGACTGCCTCGTTGGTCGTTGACTTGTTGGTAATAACTGACTACAAAAACAGTGGTTGTGGGTTTGTTCGGCGGTATATATGTACGGTCACCAGCTGGTAACCGCCATACTTGTACAAATGGTCTCAGTATGTGTGTAATTTCTTGTTTGTGATGTTCTTGCTTGATCAACATAGCACAGGGTATCTCAGTTTTGAAGAAGGACAAATCATTGTGCTGTGTGGAAGGAATCATAATTACCGGGGCCATCTGATTGTAGATCTGGTCAAGGAAGATGGACACAGCTTCTGGGGTCATCAGCACAGGGTCGTCGTCGGGAATGTGGTGGTGGCTGGTGGTGGAGTTGAGCACGATGAGGTGAGGTGTGCTGAGCTCCGATATGGCGATAGAGTTTGCCAGCTCCGTGGACCCAATCCAGCCAAACTGGAAGTGTTGGTGAAGCTCGGACTTCCTCTGTCTGAAATTAATGAGCATTTGAACAATTAATTTTCGTTATCAAGTGAATATATGAGATGTAGGGTAGGTACAGGCCTCATCTCATATTTCAGAAAATATAAATAAACTAGCACACCCAACAGACGTTGTCCAGCATGAAGCGCCATCTGCCGGGCTGATTTGTGAATCTAAAGTCGTACAAAAAAAATCATTCAAATCTGTCCCGCCGTTTAGGAGATCAGTGACAAACACACCTACTGTAGAATTATATAAAAAGAATAGATTTCCCAGAGTATAGAAGATAGAAAGAATAATATACATGTTGCATATGAAATAACAAAATAAAAGAATTCTCACCTTATGATGCTCTCTACCATATCTCGAAAGTCTTTCTCAGTTTGAGAGATCTCATTCAATTTGTTCTCGGCGACAACAGCCATGACTAGATATTTCTCTGTGTCAATTAGGTTGTTAATATTAGATCTTGTGATCTTAGGGAAGATGCCAAATCTTTCTGCATTAATCCATTTATCTAGAGTTACATTTAGGACATCTTTGTCTTGAAGGATTTCTTTGGTTACTGAAAGAACAAAATCTTTTATTTTCTGCCGAGAAGAGACTGCCACAACACAACTCAAAATAAAAGTGGGTACAGTCAGTTTAAATTCTATAAGTGTCCAATAATTACGGCCTCTTAATTACCATTAAGCCTATGCAATTATTATGCCATAGGAAAAAGTATTTAAATAACACAAGTAGTCTCAAGCAAAAACGTAAGCCCTAAGTCCATTCAATTCTCCATATTACTTTTTTCGCAAATCGCACCTATTTATAATTCTGAATTATTTTGAATGTGTGATGTTCATTGAACCTCAACTTGCAATTTACACTATCTATGATTAAATATTGCATTAACATCAGTAGTTATTCCAAACCACTTCACGACAAGTGCGAGTGAGAGTTCCATACAAATAGTTCAGGTGTCGTAGTTTTTTCCGAGCTTTTCCCGAACTTCAAAGACCATTTTTTAATGATCAGTAAAAAGTAACAAAAACAAGCCAAATTTTATACTTGTAGGTCAACGGGTACGACCTCATCACAAGTAGAGTCATCCGTGAGTTACCCGAGAATGGTATAACGTACCTCACTCAGTTGTACAATGCCATGTTGAGACTTAATTTCATTCCCACCCAGTGGAAGGTTTCCGTGGTCGTCTTGATACACAAAACTGCAAAGCCAGCGGAGGATCCAAAATCGTACAGGCCAATAAGCCTTCTTTCTGTTCCCTCCAAATTATTTGAAAAATATCTACTCTCTCGTCTCTACCCAGTGATAAATAAACATAAATTATTACCTGACCATCAATTCGGATTCAGATTCAATCACGGAACAATAGAACAGGTTCACAGGCTAGTCAACAGAATACACCAGGCGTTTGAAGAAAAAGAATATTGTGCGGCTACATTCTTGGACATCTCACAAGCTTGGACAGAGTCTGGCATGAGGGCTTGCTAAGTAAAATAAAGTTAAACTTCCCCACAAAGCTGTACCTTATCATCAAATCTTATTTGACGGAGAGAAAATTCATAGTTAAAGTTGGTGAAGAGCTCTCAAGTCTGCGCGTGATCAGAGCGGGGGTGCCCCGCAGTGTGCTTGGACCAACATTATACCTACTCTTTACAGCAGATCTTCCAACTAACGATCAAGCTACGTTCGGGACTTTCGCTGATGACACTGCTATCCTGGCGACACACGTCAACCCACAAATGGCATCTAACCTACTCCAACATTGCCTCGATAATATATCTTTATATGGCTTAAAAAGTGGAGAATTAAAGCTAACGAAACCAAATCTGTAAATATCACATTCACCACACGTAGAAACACGTGTCCGTCAGTTAAATTAAATAACATAGAGATACCACAAGAAGACCACGTGAGATATCTAGGAATACATCTGGATAGACGACTGACCTGGCGCAAACACATATCAACAAAAAGGAAGCAACTGGGCCTTACACTGCACAACATGTACTGGATGCTTGGACATAACTCACAGATGAGCCTCGACAACAAAGTACTTCTGTACAAGGAAATCATAAAACCAATATGGACCTACGGCATACAGCTGTGGGGTACGGCGGCAAACTCAAACATTGAAATCCTTCAAAGATTCCAATCAAAAATGCTCCGCGTTATCACAAATGCACCATGGTTTGTCACCAATGAGTCACTACATAAGAACTTACAGATCCCAACTATCAAGGAAGAAACCACACAAAGACTTGAGGCTTATAGAGATAGAATCTGCAACCATCCAAATAAACTGGCAATCAATCTTTTGGATCCAAAAACTACTCAGCGGAGGCTGAAACGGAAAATTCCTCAGGACTTGCTAAATAGTCAATAAAACATAAGAGTTGAATTTGATAAAGCAGCTAGGCCACTGGGCTTACACTGCACACGCCACAGACAACACTAGGAGTGATCGTTGCAAAGACGAACCGTTTTATAAGACCGTTTTGTGTTCCGCGACGATAGGACCGTTTTACGTTTCATTATAAAGCAGTGCCAGAGACTCTAAAGCAGTGCCAGCGTTCGTTCGTCGCGAGACCAGTCCTTAGATTATTTGACGCGGATATGTCCTTTAGTGCTATATTAATAGAGCCTAGAACGTAATGAGATCATTGCGACGTCGTCGTCGGCTCCTTGCTCGTTCCGTTCGTTTTGGTCTGTGATACAATAAAGTAATCTTTATGTCTATGAGTATACAGTCGAATATCGTGTAAAACAACTTATTTTTTCCGATGTTTCGTGATTTCGTCTCGTTCGCACTCGTTTGACCGTCCTCTGCGACTTGCTCGTTCGCATACAATGAAACCAGTTGCGAACGAGGACCGTTTCGAGGACCTGTTTTCGTTCCAGAAAAAACGGTTGCGTTTCGTCGTCGAAAAATCGGACAACGACCCACTCCTAGACAACACATACACAAATTGCTGAATGCCTGTAAAAGGCAGATTGCAAATGAAACCGGAGATAAAAAAAAAAAAACGTAGAAATTACATTTTACAGTTTTAAGGTACTGTAGTATGGTTTTAATTACAACGTGGTAGATAGAACATCAGATGGAAAGAAAGTATCTTATAAGGGTTCCGATTTTTCCTTTCCAGTTACAGAACCGTAAAAACAAAAGTAAAATATAAAAACCTATTTATAGGCTAAAAATGTCACCCATGCCGGTTTTTTTAAATTTGTTCCTTAGCACGGGTTAGTGCATTAAAAATAAAAAAAATAGTGTAAAAGTAAAATAGTTAAATAGTTACCATGAAAAAAGTAAGGCTCATCATCTTTGTAAACCATCACAGAGGTTTTGTTTGGCGGTTTTATTTCAGTTTGCACCAATTCATGTGACATGGCATAGAACCATGTGTGTGGCTGGTATTTCTCAGCATGGATAGTAAATATCTCCTGGAAAACAAGTGAACAACATTCGTTTTTTTGAGAATGTGGTATAACCTACCGAGGCAAGCATTAGATTAGATTGATTTGTAATGGAACTTAAATCATGCAAAATTTATGCAGATTTAGTTAAATTTATGCTAACATGTATTCTGTAGTTTACTTAGTTGTTAGTGACATATTGGTATGTAAAAACCTATTTAGAGGCTAAAAATTCCACCAGAGGTCGCGGGTTCGAGTCCCGGCATGGCTGGAATTTTTAGCCTCTAAATAGGTTTTAAAATTGTCCTTAGCATGGGTTAGTGCATTAAAAAGAATATAATCATGTTGGTATGTATAAAGTTGATTCTTATTTTTGTAGTTACCCATAATGGCCCCTGTAGTTCCCCAATGAAACCAAAGAATATGGAGTGGACCTCCTTTAAGTAGCTAATGCTGTCGGCCTGGGACAGTTTCTGCACTGCTGGCTGTGACATGCGATTGGCATAGTTCACTATGTCATCCTTGGCTCTTTCACCCATATACTCATGCATGTAAGATCCTTTTATGCTGCAAAATGGAGATAAATGTTGATTTGTATTATTTGTACATTATAATCTTCTAAATAAAAACTTTAGGTCATACATGAACATGCTTGGGTAAATTGAACTGGGAGGGCTATGGTATTTTATTAGTAAAGTCACAACTAAACTATTATATTATATGTTGTATTACTTGAATAAGGTCACTGCAGGCTTTCTCTCAGAGAGAGTATGAGCTTCATTACCAAACATACTGCGGATTGCCAATTTCAAGCACTGAGGTATGAGAACACCACAGACACTGGTTTCCTCACAATGTTTTACTTACGAAGAAACCAGTGTTTGTAGTATTGCTATTACAACTTCACAAATGTATGTACATGCCAGGTTTCACAGCCTCCCAAATAAGAGACCAATGTTTTAGGGCTGCACTATATTGTTATAAAAAGCTTTGCTTTTCCCATATGTAAGGGTACTCAATCATCTTTCTCTTGATGTAAATAAAATATAGTACAACACAACAGGTAACGGCAATAAAAACTAATTAGGTTTTACTTACAACATAATAGTTGGATAGGCGCGAACTTTAAAATGGGTCGCGACTGATGGAAAGCGCGTGCAGTCCACCTTGGCGACCCTGATCTGGGAGTTGTAGAGGGACTGCGCCACAAGCGCCCACACCGGCTCCAGGCGCCGGCAGTGCGCGCACCATGGCGCATAAAACTTCACGAGCCACTGCCCTTCGCCGCTGATCTGTATGAACTTGTCGCTCAACTCCAACACTCTCGATGAAGACACTCCGTATAGGGCTGCAAATTAAAGTTGTCAGACACGGGCACGGGCAATGCTATAAAGTTTGTTATATAGTAAGACGAGACATACTTGTGAAGAAGAATAACGTAGCTAAATAAACGAGATTCATTGTGACTCTATCTACAATTGTCAAAGCTTGATTTAGAAAAAAGTATGGTCATTTCATCTAATTTTCTTGAAATCAATAAAACCTGCAAGGCAAACAATTCTTTACAGAAAAGCAATTACTCTGTGGCAATTGTCAAAATGACGTTTACATTTTTGTTCACAGATTAATCAGATTCAGTTTACTAGTGATGTATTCCATATTTAGAGGGTTTTACGTGGGTTTTACTCACCTTTTTTTCTTTTCAAGTGTTTCGACTACACGCTCCGATCGGTATATTTACAGTTGCCTGAGGCATTAGCACACGTTCGAAAACGACCAAAATCGACTGTCTGTCCGTCTTTAGTAGTGTCTTTTGGTTTGTGGAATGGAAGTATTATTATTTCTCCTAACCTCAAACTATCTAATAAATAGTAACAGACGCAGAGAAAGGAACGTGAAATGAAAGCTAATTTGCCGTAGCTCGTAAAACTTTCACTTCCTTCGTCATAAAACCTGATTTCCATGACGCTACAACTGTTACGCGTCATACGTAATTCATTACCATTAGCTTTGCAAAATCGTACGTATTTGAGTCGCCATTGCAAGTCTTCGCGTACTAGCGAATACCGTTATCCGGAGGGGATCCTGAGGCGTGCGCGGGGAGTACGTGTCAGCGGCGCGGTTGGAGCGCGAGTTCACTCTGTCACTCGGTCATTACGGTATTTCTCGGGTGCGCGTCCCACATTTACGATCGTGAAAGAAAAAGTGACAATGCCAGAAAACACACCGTTTCAGCGGCTTCCCAAAAATGTAGTGCCAAAACATTACGATCTGGAGTTGATTCCAGACCTCGACTCGTTCAAATTCAAAGGAAAGACAGCAGTGAAAGTATCGGTAAGTACGATGGAATTTCGTAATGTACCCATTGAGAAAATCTCGCTTTCATGCTGCGAGCTAACGTCAACACATTCACTTACAGATTGTTAGCTCAACCAAAGAGATAGTGCTGAACTGTTTGGACTTGGAGGTTTCGGGCGTCAAGTTGCAGTATGCAGGCACGAGCGCCGAGGCGAGCTTATGCCCGGCGGAGGTACGGCTAAGCGCGGCCGAGGAGACCGCTACCATCGCGTTCGCGGAGCCACTGCCGCCTGGCGAGGCCACGCTGCTATGCGAGTTCACTGGGGAGATTAACGATAAGATGAAGGGGCTGTACCGCAGCAAGTATCTGACGCCGGGCGGCGAAGAACGTCACGCCGCCGTCACGCAGTTCGAAGCCACAGACGCGCGCCGCTGCTTCCCTTGCTGGGATGAGCCTGCCATCAAAGCCACTTTTGATATCTCCCTTGAGGTACCGGCCGACCGAGTGGCCCTTTCGAACATGCCCATCAAGGAGGAGAAGGTCACTGGTGACAAGAAATATGTGCACTTCGATACAACACCTATCATGTCTACATACCTGGTGGCGGTGGTAGTTGGTGAATATGATTATGTGGAGAAGAAGTCCCATGATGGTGTGCTTGTGCGTGTGTACACTCCAGTTGGAAAGAGCAAGCAAGGGCTATTTGCTCTAGAAGTAGCGTCCAGGGTGCTGCCATACTACAAGGAGTATTTCAATATAGCATACCCACTGCCTAAGATTGACTTGATTGCCATAGCTGACTTCTCTGCTGGAGCTATGGAGAACTGGGGCTTGGTGACATACAGAGAGACTTGTCTGTTGGTGGATGAGGAGCATACATCAGCGGTGCGCAGGCAGTGGATCGCTCTGGTGGTGGGACATGAGCTGGCACACCAGTGGTTTGGCAACCTGGTCACTATGGAGTGGTGGACTCATCTTTGGCTGAATGAAGGCTATGCCTCCTTTGTGGAGTTCCTTTGTGTGAATCACCTATTCCCTGAATATGATATCTGGACCCAGTTTGTCACTGAAACCTACATCAGGTAATAAAACTGCTAATTTGACAGTCATGCTATATTATTAGGTTGCCAGAGGAAAAGCTGGAGCTCTTCCAAAAGTTTATATGCAAGTAATGTAAATTAGATGGACATCAACATTCTGTTTAAACTTAATTATTATTCAATGTATCTCATACAAACTGAATCTATTGAATAATTTGTTTCTTTCAGAGCTTTGGAACTAGATTGCTTGAAGAACTCTCACCCCATTGAGGTGCCAGTGGGCCACCCCTCAGAGATAGATGAGATTTTTGATGACATTTCATACAACAAGGGCGCCTCAGTTATTCGCATGCTGCACAGATACATTGGGGATGATGACTTCCGCAAAGGCATGAATATCTATCTCACCAGACACCAGGTCAGTGAACTGTGAAACAATAAAAATAAATACCACTTGTGGATTCATTGCTGTTTTATACAGGCCTTTGTGTTCCATTTTCCTTTCTATAAATAAATTACAATCTTATCTGTGTTAATTACCTACTTTTATGAAGCAGTGAACAATACATAGATTTGTGCAAATACTTATTGTATCATGTAATTATACTCAAATGCAAACAAACCTGATAGCTTCAAATCTGGTCTACTCATAATTCATTTATAAGCATTCACCCTTGTTGGAGTTACCAACCAAATCTCCCCACAAAAGTGGAAATAATCTATCTAAAAATACCTATCATAGGTATATCCAACAGTAAAACAATACATATTGGGACTGACAATATCATTTCAGTGTTGATCTGAAACGCGAGTTCTGAATCAAGCTGCTTAACCCTGACAATTAATACCAGAATTCCTTTTCAGTACAAAAACACATTCACAGAAGATTTATGGGCTGCCTTGGAGGAGGCTTCCAACAAACCAGTAGGAGCTGTCATGTCCACATGGACCAAGCAAATGGGCTTCCCTGTAGTGCAGGTATGTTCAGTGATTATGCATAGTACAGTATGTGGGTATGTATGTATGCTGCAAGTGCCTATAAAATGTGACATATTTAGAACAATGCTGTAACTAGATGTGCTTGCCTTTTAGAGGAGGCTCATAGGATTTTTTCTTTTCCAGCCCTTGTGATGTGTGGATGTTAGTATTATTTCATTTGAAATGCTATTGGCCGAGAATGGCCTAAGACCGAAATGTCGTACTACTGTGTACTCAGGACCCTGTGATCACTTTATTAGAACCATATTAGAACAAAGGAATAGGTACTAAATTATAATAAATGATAGCCTCAATAGGAATGTCGTTGACATCTGATTATAATTACTAATTGGAATGACTTTCCTGCTTAGTAACACAATGGGTTCTAAATTAAAATTACTCAACACGCATTTATTATTGTGTGTGGTATAAGGATTGGAAACCAATGAAGCATTATTTTCGTTGAATTTTTTTTTTAAAAAAAATTCAATGTGCTTTGCATAAAAGGTGCGAAAACGCAATTAGTGAACTCATTGTTACGTATTTGGCTACAGAGACTTATTGAGAAGGGCTGAATGTCGATGAATCGAAATAGGTAGATAGATCATAATCGTCAACCTTAGTCCGTGCCTACTCCTCCAGGGCATAGGAGAGTAAAAAATAATATAGCTTAGTTAGTTAAACCTGAGATTTTCCGCACTTAGCCTCATAGTTGGGTCATTGTACGTAGGAACCGAGAAGGTATGTTACACTTCAGACACTAAGGTTTCCTCCCGATCTCAGGATGTTATCCTTCACTGTAAGCGAGTGGTATTGCATTTTAAGTTCACTTACAATTTATTACTTAACTTACTCATTGGTACATGCCGGGATGCGAACCTACGACCTCCTGATTGAGAAGCAGGGCGTTCTACCGCTCCGCTACCACCACGTCTGCGTTTCAGTACGTGATAGAAAGCCCAGAGCGTATGTACCTTAAGTTACTGACTCGCGGTGGATCGGAAACACCGGGATGCACATGCACAAGTCAGCGCTACCACGAGTGATCCTTCCACAATCGAGCCCCATTCCCACCTTGCGTCATGGCGGGCTCGCTCGCTTTGGTTCGCAGTATAGCGCACCGTGTTCAGATTAAAACTATTATAAAACTATTCCACATTCAAATAGCACCATAGCAGCAACAGCACCATATTTTGCGCAGATTACGTAAACATCAATATTATGATGTTCGGCACGCAGATATTCGGCCACACGCGCGATAAAGTAGCGTACAGAATGCTTATAAGGATGTGTACTGTTACAAGAATACCGGCCGCAGACCCCTGCACTGAAACGTCAGAGATAGTAATTTGTTTGAGTATCAACCACTTGATCTATCATGGAAGCAACACCATTAGGACTTCAACATGCTATACTTTACTCTGTCGAATTGGCTTTATTATTTTCTCTTTAGGCAGCATTTCTGTTACTTCTTGCAATACCAACCAAAAAAGGAGTGTAATATTTCATGATTCATGTATATGACTTGTTTGTCCGTTTCTTTATTCCACCACACATCACTTCTGTATGCTTGTACTGTTATTAATTCAACTCTACTTTCTCATAAACGGCTAAGGCTAAACTGACAACTCTCGTTTTGGTCTAATCTATCGGTCGAGTGGTTTTTAGACAAGGGCTTTTCATACGGTATATTATTTTCAGGTGACTTCAGAACAGCGAGGAAATGACAGGGTGTTGACGCTGACTCAGCAAAAGTTCTGTGCCGACGGAAGCATGGGAGGCGACACCTTGTGGATGGTCCCTATCACTATCTCTACACAGGAACAACCTTCAAAGGTCAGTCTCCACATACCACACTTTTCATTCTTTTCATTTAATCAACAGATCCACCAAAACGATCATCTTCACATACATTGATACATTACACCAATTTAGATAAAGCAATAATAACAATTGATATATATTATTCGTCATCGCGCTTCTTTCCTGTCCTATTTATTTAGATAGCACTATGAAACACAACACCAACCAATTAATGTATTGTTTTGTTGCACAAACAGTTTGGCTGTAGAAATTCCGTATCTTCAGAAGATTCTCGATACGAAATATCAGCAAGTTATTTCGAAGTTGGAAATGAGGATGCCAACACTGTAAAATAATGTATCTTTTTATTATGTAGATAGATAGAGAACTCATTAGAGACATAATAGTTACTCAGGGCGAGATAAATAGTCGCTTCTAAGAACGAGTCTTAGCGAAAGCACTTGCTTAAGAATCAATTTGTCTATCATAGACAGTACTTTGGCACTCTCTAAGTCGCGAAACCCGGACTAATTCTTAGCATTTGCCTAAGAACATGCTTAGCTAAGCAAACGTCTACTTTGATACTTAGCTAAGTTAGCCTGAAGTAATGCTTAGGGAAGCTTGAGTACGGACTTGGGCTAAGCAACGACTATTTATCTCGCCCTTAGTCTTATGAAATGTCTTTGAGCTATCAGCGTGGATATATTATCAGTACCTCGATTCAACTCTATTCGGCTCCCAAGCAGCGAAGGGCTCGTGCGAATCCTATACTATACTAATGAGTCAGCTTATAATAGGTCCACATCTTCCAAATTATACCAAGGCAACCAAGCTAATTATAGCAAGGCAGTCGTCGGAATTATTCTCATCACCCAATAATTTATCGTCCCCTAATCAACTGAAAAAAAATAATTCACCTTCTCATTGGAAAGGCAAACTAAAAGATAACAGTGATGTAGATTTTTCTTTACGATTAATACTTTTCATGATATAACCTGTCAAAAAGTGATTCCAGTCACATGTTAAAAAAAAGGGCAATAGAAATCAGGCTCAAAGTATATCGTCACAAAGTGACAGACGCCTTAATAATATCCTACTAATATTATTGACTAGCGCGAGACCGTGCTGGCTGGCGTGGAAATGAAGAGGCCTATAGCCAGCAGTGGGGGTTACCGGGCTGATGATGATGATCATTATAAACGCGAAAGTTTGTAATCAGGATGGATGGATGTTTGTTACTGTTTCACGTAAAAAATACTGAATGGATTTTAATGAAACTTTACAATAATATAGCTTATCCATCAGAATAGCCTATGTAGCTACAATTTATAAAGATATTATGTCATATTTTTCAAATGCGACGCAAAAATTATTTATGTTATTATTTTAATGTCATAATGTTAGTTCTTTTCTACGCCACGCTAATATAAGCAACTCGAAATATTAATCCTGCGCAGACAAAGTCGCGGGCACCAGTTGGTAATTATAATGTAAGAATAGTTTACAAGTATTTGTTTTCTTTCGAAAAATAATGTCTATTAGTGAACAAATATTATAGATTTAATAGAAAAGAATTCAATGAAATTACTTTATCTAATATGTTTTTTTATTACTAGTGCATGTTTTTAGTACCTACATCTTTAGATCTGAAGAGATTTTTATAGTTCTGTTATTATATGTCCAGTATTAAAAACCTATTTAGAGGCTAAAAATTCCACCCATGCCGGGACTTGAACCCGCGACCTCTGGCTATCCGTGCCAGAGGTCGTGGGTTCGAGTCAGGGCATGGGTATGGTAGGGCATGGTTAAAATTGTCCTTAGCACGCGTTAGTGCATTAAAAAGAATATAATTATGTCCAGTATGGCAAAAACACACTCAAATTTATTTGCAGCAATTTCATTGCCCTTATACTTTACGAGATTAATATACTAAGGCTGACATTCAGAGACGAAAACTAAGCAAAGACTGGTCTTACAAATGTCCAAATCACGTACATTTTGACATTTCTGAGACCGGTCTTAGCTTCAGTTTTCGTCTCTGAATGTCAGCCTAATTGTTAATAGTAGAATTGCTCTGCAGGTCGCGTTATCTACCGTGCTCGAAAAGCGGTCGCAGCAGGTGGTGCTAGAGAATATCTCCGAGGATTCGTGGGTCAAACTTAACCCTGGCACGGTAAGTTCAACCTACAGCGATCTTTTTTTATTTAGCCGTGTTAGTGTCTCACTGTTGGGCTTTCTTCTTCTTTCATCTTCCTCTCCTCCCTGTCTTGCCGTCCTCTCACATCCGGTAAAAAGGTTGAGGGATGACCCGCACTCTCAACCTTGGCCGACCGCGATATCCGTCGTGTGGAACCCATTCAGCTAACTTGTTTCTACTGAATTTCTTGTAAAAATTACGTATTCCCCATACACCTCTGTACTGTGTACTGTACGACAGTCATGTATAATTGGTGTAGTAGGCTTATGCTAAAAAGCCTATGCTTATAATTTTAATGTCGCGTTGTTTACTTATGCTTCTTGTTCTCGGCCACGTATGGGTTCACGAAAGTCGAGCTTTCTCTTATTTGGCAGGCACAATTGATACTTTCTCTGTTTGGCATACACAGTGATTCAATGCAGTATTAGTCATAGCGTAAAAACGTAAAAACCAAAGTAAACTATTTTTAAATAAAATTTAGGTTCAGACGTTGTTGACAGAAGTTGACAGGTTCTACTCGACCGTTTGAATATTCGCCTTCAAAAGACAGCGTTTCTTCCTGAGATTTACCAAGCTGGGTGGCTATCAGTCAGAAGAGATAATTCCATCAAGGTTATTTTATAGATATTAGGCCTGATGGCAATGGGTTCAAGAAACCAGGCAGACCGCTGGCAGCAGCTGTATGAGGGTGACCGTGGAAAGAAGTGGCGTACTACGGGGCCTAAGTCCAGCAGTGTACAATTCTTCTTCTTCAGGCTATATTATGTAGTCCACTGCTGTACATAGCCCACCCCTAATAAACGCCATAGCGCCATGCCTTCAGCTTGCCGCATCGAGCATCTGCCGGCAGTTTTTCGCAGATCGTCATCCCACCTGGTCGGAGGGCGTCCTGCACTACGTGGACAATTACTGGCTGCGTAATGGATGTGTTTTAGCTAATCGTGAGCTGTGCGCAGGTGGGCTACTACCGCACGCGCTACCCGGCGGCCATGCTGGCGCAGCTGGTGCCGGCGGTGCGGGACGAGTCCCTGCCGCCGCTGGACCGGCTCGGCCTGCTCGACGACTGCTTCGCCATGGTGCAGGCGGGACACACGCATACCGCCGAGGTAGGTCGGGCCAGTGCCTTTTTATTTCATTTAAACGTCGAAACCGTTTGAAAGAAGGTGATTATCAATTCGACCATGTGTATTTAGCTATAATTGTTTAAATTAAATTCACATATGTTGATGCATTATAAAAACAAAATGTTTACTTAATGCACGCCAAGGTTGCTATTTTTAATATTTATAGATTATTGTGGAGAATAAATGAAAAAACTCCTCACTGTGTTCTTTTAAAAAAAAGTTTTATCTTAATTAACAGTATTTTGCACTTAAAAGTTATTACTCATTCTTCATGTTGACCGATTTAATTCATTCGCTTTTTGTGAGAATGAGCCATTTATTTTCTCATATTTCTCATGTATCTCACAGATTTGATGAGATTTATGAGAAATTTTTGTAACACTTATTTTTAGTGCATGTTTTTTTTTGTGCATGGAGAAGTATGTGTAGTGTTAGAGAATGTTGTATTAGAGAACGTTGTGGACTGAAAGAGGATATAGTGACTAGAATTGAGAAAGGAATGTTGCATTGGTTTGGACATGTGGAGAGGATGAAGGAAGACAGATTGACGAAACAAATATATATTGCGAATGTGAGTGGAAGGACTGCTAAGGGACGTCCCAGGCGGACATAAAGCGACCAAATATGAGATGTATTAGCAAAGGGGAAGATAAAAAGTAGCCGGAACTGGCGTGCGTGCGTGCAACGACTTATGAACGTTGATGAAGCGAAGGTGATCTGTCAGGATCATGGCAAGTGGCAGTCCCTGGTCTCCGCCTACCCCTCTGGGATACAGGCGTTAGGTTATGTAGGTATGTGTATGTTTGTATGTTTTTTTTGTAGTGGGTTGTTTTTTAAAAAGTAGTTATCTTCAATTAGTGCTTAAAACACAATCAGATAGAAGGCTAATTATTGATTTCTTGTTCATACTGTGTTAAAAAGCAAGCCACTAGTCACACCGAAGATTTCCGCACATAATCTCATTGTGTGAAGAAACTGACGCTCTTTCGAAACCCACATATTAACTGCATCACTAGGAATATTTTTTTCCAAAGGAACTAATTTAACAAAGCGACGGAAATTATTTGATGATTGAATGCTATAATATTATTATTATAGCGTTTATTTTATTGCAAGAGTATCAACTTTTGTAGATGGCTGAGCAGAATTATATATATATAGCCATTAATTTTAAAGTGGCTGTAGATAGATAGAGAACATGTTATTTCACCGCCGTAAAAAAGGATTACTACTATGATGTCTTAAAATGAGCCGCCTAATTGAACTCTGCTTACTCTATGATTAAATTCTTTTTGTTGTACTAACCCGTGCTAAGGACAATTTTAAAAACCCTTTAAAAACCGACAATTTTTAAAAACATTTTTAGAATCCGCGACCTCTGGCTAACTGTGCCAGCGCTCTCCCAACTGAGCTAATGCGCTGGCGCGGTTACCAAGAGGTCGCGGGTTCGAGTCCCGGCATGGGTGGAATTTCTAGCCTCTAAATAGGTTTGTAAAAATTTGCTTACTCTAATCAAGTGACGTTTTTCGCAGTCCCTGAAACTGATGGAGGCTTTCGCCAACGAGACCAACTTCACCGTCTGGTCGTCTCTGTCCAACTGCCTGTCCAAGCTGTCCGCCCTATTCTCCCACACGGCGTTGGACAAGCCTCTCAAGAAATACGGGCGCAACCTCTTCGCCAACATTACGCGCCGGCTCGGCTGGGATGCCGAAGAAAAGGAGAGCCATCTTGACACTCTGCTCAGGAGTCTGGTGCTTAACAAGATGATTAGCTTCGAGGATCCCGATACAATCAAGGAGGCTAAGAGTCGGTGAGTAAATTGAACTTATTATAGCATACATTTTATTCACAGGTCTATTTAACTCTGAATTTGAAGTCAGACTCGAGAACTTACTATAATCGAAGAGGCTATATTAAATAAATATGGTATTTTTTTTCTCTACTAATACTTTTCATAATGTGGCTGTCGAAAAGTTATTCTAGTCACATGATACACAAACTCGCCATACAACTATGCCGTCATAGTTGTATGACGTCATAAATACAACTATGGACACAAACTATGACGTCACAACATGAACGCCTTATAATGTACGGAGCGTATATAATATATTCGAGTTATCTCGTAAAATAATGTTTTCATGCATCTACATTTTGTAAGTTTATTAAAGATAATGTTACCACTATTACGAGAGCGAAAGTTCCGAATTAATGGATGTTTTTTACTCAATTACGCGAGATCGATTGAACGAACGTGGAAGAAATTCGGCTCATAAAATTCGGAAAAAATACTCATATTCACCTTACTCGTAAGGAAGATAAGCGGTAGAAAGCTGGCCTCTCATTGTGGAGGTCGTGAGTTCGTAACCCGCCATAGACCAATTACTTTGACGGAAAACATCGTGAGGCTAATTGGTAATTGAGCTTGGGAGTCAGAACACTCATCAATCACCTTGGTTCCTAGTCAGTCATCTGTTTACTCCTTATCTGTTTACTTTATCTGTTTTTAAGCCGTTCTGTTTGTGGCTATAAATCAATATTTATTATTATCATACTCGTGGTAATTAAGCCTGTCTCCCCTGAGAGAAGACCTGTGCCCTGCAGTGGGCGTATATTAACAGAAACGATGTTATATTAGTGACCGTCAAAGAGCGGTGGTAGCGGAGCGGTGTAGAACGCCGGCCTATCAATCGGGAGGTCGTGGGTTCGAACCCCGGCATGTATCTACCAATGACTTTGTTTTCTAAGTTATGTACATTTTTGTGAAATTATAGTAGCAATACCACTCGTTGACAGTGAAGGAAAACGTCGTAAGGAAACCCTGGTGTCTGAAGTGTTAACGTACCTCAGCGCTTGCTACAATTGCCCCACTATGAGGCTGGAAAATCGCGGAAATCTCAGGTCTAACTAGTGACCGTGAACCCGCAGGTTCGAAAAGCATCTGAGCGGCGAGTGCACTCTGGCGGCGGACCTGCGCTCGGCGTGTTACCGCGCAGTGCTCGGCGACGCCGACGAGGCGACCTTCGAGCGGTTCCTGCGGCTGTACCGCGCCGCAGACCTGCACGAGGAGAAGGACCGCATCAGCCGCGCCCTCGGCGCCGTGCGAGACCCCGCGCTGCTGGCTCGCGTGCTCGACTTCGCCATCTCCGTGAGTCCTGACATAACATCACAGATACGTCTTATGCGGCCAGTACACAATGGCCCATGATGGCCCACTGCTCGCCATTGCCATTGTGAATTAGGGCTAATGGTGTGCAGTGGCGGACAATTGCCTATCGTGGCGCGCAATCGGACAGTGGTCGGTTTTTTGGGCACACTTCAAAGGATCGTGGCGTAGCGTGGCCCATCCCTGATTACACAGTGGCCCATCGTTTAGTCAATTGACCTTCAAGTTTTTTTATTTAGTCTTTTGCGCCATTTTTTTTAAAATAACTTTGTTGTTGTACATACGTCTGTAATACTTGTAAATATATAAAATAAATAAATAGCTGCGGCCGCAACTACTTCCACGTCCATCGCAAGTGGTTTGTTACACAGAAATGAGCCACGCGCCATTGTGTAAACAGCAAGTGATCGTGGCCTACAATTTGCTATGGCGAGCAGTGGGCCAGCATGAGCCATTGTGTATTGCAGGCTTTAAATAGAACCGCTCTGGGTTCGATGCTCGTAATGTAGGAGCGGCCCTACTATTACGTAACATTCCACTCTGTCGAGTTAAGCATTTAGACGACTCCTAAGTGTCAAAATATGTACGCATTTGACAGCTGGAGTAGCTTAAGTAAAAATCAACATCACTCAACCCAGTGGCTACTTACATAATAAAACCCCAGATTATTTACAGAAACATAAAAAGGTGTAGGTTTTTTTAATAACATAGGTTGACACATGACCCCAGTCACGCCCGATGGTAAGCGGAGCCGGGGTCTACGATGTTACGTGCCTGATACCTTTCAAATGCCGGTCGACTTTTATGATGTCCTGTATTTCTTTAAATTTAAATTTGAGTTTGAGCATTCGGTTATCGTTAATAACCGAATACTTTTATCACGTTTGAAATCAAACTATATACAAAACCTAGTGTTGTTAGTAACGTGATAAAAAATTGCGTATATGTATAATATCTAAGGCAACTTGTAAATCAGAATAACTTTACATGAATACCGATGTTTGTGGTTCAATAAATAACTTTATCTTTAAATTACGCCCGCTGGATATAAGCTAAATCAGCTTTCGTTCTACAACTTTAATTGGAACACCGAATGAACGTTAAATACCGAATGGTTTAATTAGTGAACAGATTCAGATGTTGGATAGGTCCAAATGTTCATTTGGAAGCCAAATTCAGACAGTTTACTTTTCGTTCGTTTTACCTTATAATCCCTTCTCAGTCGTAGCACAATCTACAGTAATTGGGATTGGCCTATCCTAGCTGTTTAAATATAATTCTGAATTTGTTTCAGGATGAAGTACGTGCGCAGGACACGGTGTTTGTGATCGTGTCGGTGGCGGTGAGCCGGAACGGGCGCGACCCCGCCTGGCATTTCTTTAAGGACCACTGGCAGGAGTTCATGAACCGTTACCAGGTAAGTCACCTTACTATGGGAAATTTCGTGTCATAGAAAAAGACCTGTTACTTTATATAACTGTTACATTTTATAAAATGTTTACACTACAAAGCTAACAGTTCAGTGAAATCACGAAGGAGGAATACATTAATTATACAAGAAAAACCAAGGTTTGGTATTCTCAAAAGTAGATATTACAGTCAGAAGTCTTAAACGGTCAAAACGGACAAAACGGTTAAGTAAAATTCTAATATGTATCCAACAATGTCGCGTTGGTTTTCGGTCTTACATGTTCAACGCTCCTTCGCGCTCCGCTACGCTACGCGCTTCGTCGCACCTATATTTTTGTTGTCGCAGATTGAGTGATGCATCATTCTAGGTGTTTTTACCATTTGGTATTTCAAATGTAAGCTTTGGACAAAAGTACTTTTGGCTGATTTTAGTAGAAACTAGTTTTTACCGTTTAAGAGTTTTGACTGTGACAGATATAGCAAAACCACAGAACATAAAAAAAGAGTAGAAGTCGTAAGTGGGCGGTGCCCGCGTGCCTCACATTAGCATATTGCCTATGCGTAGTCAGTGACAGTTTTGTTGACTTCAGTTGCCGTGCGCTTCTAGTAAAGAAAAAATGGTGAAAACTTTATTAAAATGCCTTGTTATGCTGTGTTAGAGAGCAAAAATAAAAGTTGGGAATCAAAATATACCGATCATGCCGTAACATTTCATCTGTAAGACGTATTTCATTGTATTTTTAATTAAATTTGTAATGACATGAACACGGAAACCAATCCGAAAATGAGAAAGTGAAACCACCTTTGTTTACTGGTTAGTAAAGTTAAATTTTCATCGAAGAAAGTGTACATTCTCTAGAAATTTCTGTCAAAATTTGAATTCTACTCAATTACAGATGGGGGCACACATGATAAAAATCTATCGATAATTAATTGTCTATGACTTAGTAGTCATACATACTTAACGGTACTTAGGTATTGTAAATTCCAATTCGTCTAAGTAGGTAAAATAATTATTGTTATTTTATACCTACTTCCTAAGTGCCTTTTCATATGCACCCGGTCGCCGTCCTGTCGCCGGGCCGGGTAAAGTAGTAATGTATGAGCTCCGGTCGCCGAGCTCATACATTACTTTTCATACAAAACATACATGAGCACATACAAGACATGAGCACAGCTAGATCGCGATATAGTTTTTCTTCACCAGTTTATCAATTACTGATATATTTAAGATCCATGTTAATCTTACATTATTAAATATTCTAACCGAGATGTAAAGTGAGGTTATCGAAAACGACTCATATGGTTTTTTTTACTTCAGTTCAAAACATTAAGTAAATTACTTATTATATTGTTTACCTGTTCGAGTGGTTGTTCTCTTGGCGAGCATCAGATTTTTGTTTTGTTATTTGTTTTATGGTTTTTTATTATTCTGCTATTTACCCTTAATACTTCAACCCCTTTGACAACAGCAAACCGAGGCAATGATAAAACAACCCTCTCGGAATCAAAACTATTTGGAAGTGAGTTTTCGTTTAGTTTTCCTAAGGAACCCGGATACGAAATTAAAACGTAAGGCAGCGATAAGAAGGCAAAATTGGTTCCCAACGAAGATGAGCACAATATATTCAGAGCATTTTCATGAAAACTTCATAATAACTAAAAAAGGTGGAAGGTGGCGCAATACCAGAAAAATGTGCTTCACTTCCAGTTTAGACTCTTGCGTATAAATGAAATTATATTAGTACAATCATCAATTAGTATCACGTATGAAACATGGCGTACAGATAGACAAAGATCAGAATTGAGTCGTAGAATAATATTTCCCGTGTTATAATTTCTAACGCCGGCGAAGCAGCGGGTTTATGCTAGTTTTAATAAGAGATAACATTTTAAAATATTATGAAATCTACCACATTGTTTTATTTGTGCATCTATCCACCCTATTAGTATTAATTCTTTATTGCATAAAAGATAATGTAAAAGAGATGCATTTTCTACCAGTCAACCCGCAGGCAAAAAAGAAATAGCTAAAAATACTTCTGAGTACCAGTATTCGGATTCGGCCGTTAATGTGTTAAACTGTTTTTATAATTTGTCGATAGGTTCTCCCTATCGACAAACTAGAACTAGCATTGTCCCATCCCAGACTGAGAATGTACTTGTTTTTCAATTTTGAACTTTATGTCTTACTAGGTAAAAGATTTTTCGGTCCGACGCGGTGGTAGTTCCATCTAGTGTCTTCTTCTTAAAGTGCCTCTCCATTACTGGAGGTTGGCAGTCAGCTCTTTACAGCGATCTCTGTTCAGTGCAATTCTCAACATCTCCTCCGCGGTTTTAACACCGATCCACTCCTTGATGTTGCACAACCATGACATCCTTCTCCTGCCCGGCCTTCTCTTTCCTTCCACCTTGCCCATCAAAATAGTCTGCAGTAATTGGTATTTACTGCATCGCAGCACATGTCCTAATTAAGCTACTTTCCGCTGCTTGATGGTGCGGACAAGATCCACCTTCGTGTCCATCCGTTTAAGGACCTCAACGTTGGTGACTTTTTCGGTCCAGCTGATCCGGAGCATTCGTCGGTAGCACCACATCTCGAAAGCCGCGAGTCTTTTTTTGAGTTCTTTCTTTACGGTCCATGACTCGCATCCGTAAAGAACGACAGGCCATATATCATATATATGCAGGATCTTATTGCGGAGTTTGATGGAGAGTTGCCGAAAGCACAGTACTTTACTCAACGTCATAAATGAAGCTCGGGCAATTTCGATACGCACTCGTATTTCAGTATCGCTTTCCCATGACGATGTCAGCCATGATCCGAGATATTTGTACTTGTCGACTTTTTCTACGATATTCGCTCCGATTTGTAAATCCACCAGTTGTTGGGGCCCACTCAAAGAAACCACCATGAATTTCGTCTTAGAGACATTCATGTTCAACCCAACTCTTCTGCTACACTCATAGACCTTATCTACAATCATTTGAAGATTTTCTTGGGTGGATTCTATCAGGACAGTGTCGTCCGCGTATCGCAGGTTGTTAACCACACGCCCATTAACGACGACTCCTGCTTCCACATGTTCAAGTGCTTCCTTGATGATTGCCTCGGAGTATACATTGAAGAGCAATGGGGACAAGATGCAACCTTGACGGACACCTCTTTGTATCTCGACGGCGTGGGTTTCTTCCCCTTCCACTCTTACCGTTGCGGTTTGTCTCCAGTATAGATTATTGATTATGCGTATATCCTTTGTATCCAGGCCTATAGCTATAAGTTGTTTAATAAGTACCTCGTGTTGTACACGGTCCAAAAGCTTTCTCGTAGTCTATAAAGCACAGGAACACGGTTTGCTGCATTTCTCTACACTTTTGAACAAGCACGTTAAGTGCAAATTGAGCATCTCTGGTACCATCTAGTGTAGAGTAGCGTTACTACAAAATGTCAACCTTAATTTCATTTTTGTCCTTTGACTTTGATCATTGTGAAAAGGTGCATTTTACTTGAAACTTTTATGATGTACACCTTTTCGGCATTGACTTTATTTACCAATGGCAGGTTGGCATTCGTAGTGTGCGTTTGGTTTATGTGTATCAGTTTGGTTACACTGGTTTTCGTACTATGTGTCATGTCGCTACTTCTACTCTTTTTTATGTTCTGTGAGCAAAACCATCTGGTGAATTCTATTACAAATAATGAGTTTTCAAACCAAATAGACTACACCTTACGCTAGATATCTTGTCGTGTTTAGAAACACGTTTTCAGTGCGAAAAACTGGTTATTTAACCTAGCAACAAAAAAGATTGCGCAACCAAAATGTGAACGCAACTAGGACATTGCACCAAACCATGTCATACAAAGGTTCCCCAGTAATCTTCCCTATTCTTTTATATTAGGGTCTACTCTTTGAGTCTTTGAGATATTAACTATCTATCAAGCAAGACCCTATTCAAGTAAGATATTAAATAACAAACACATAATTAATTTATCGAAATCCTTCAAGCCGTTTGACCTCCGTGTAGTGATAATAAAAAAATATAGGCCACCTTCGCTTTCACAGTCGCGTATTAAACAACCTTATCTTATTCACAGGGTGGCTTCCTCCTGTCCCGTCTCGTGAAGTCAACGACGGAGAACTTTGCCTCGGAATCTGCCGCGCAAGAGATCGAGCAATTCTTCGCGAGCCACGCGTCGCCGGGCACCGAGCGCAGCGTGCAGCAGGCGTTGGAGACGGTCCGTCTGAACGCGGCATGGCTGCGGCGCGATCTCGCCTCCACCACCGCCTACTTGCAGCCCTATCACTGAGGACATCAAATATGGTTGGTCGGCAAATGCATACATTTATTGACCAGACACCCAACCGACGAGTAAGAGAGAGATAGTTTATCGACGAAAGCGATTAAAATCAAAGTGATTCCTAAAAAAAACAATAATTTAAGTCAATACTTTTTTACTTCACATTTTTTACGCGTAACGGCAAAAAATGCAAAGACATTTCCCCCGACATAAACTACAGTGTGTAGACTGTATCCAATGTTATGTTTACCTACACAGAGCGGAAATTCCCCGAAATATTAAGTCTTCCTTTTGAAAACACTAACAACAAATTACCAGAAGAACAAATATATAACATTTGCAAATATAAATGACAGTACTGCGGTGAAGCCCAAATGATGTCACATCCACTAACTTTTAAGTCTACATATTTTATTTTCCTTATTCATACTTGTTAAATATGACAAGCACCTTAAATAAAAAAAATCTTACGATTTTTGAATAACTTCTACCCTGCTCTGAGCAATGCAGCAAGGGCTGGAGACAGTCCGACTGAACGCAGCGTGGCTGCAGCGGGTATAGGGACAGTCCAACTTGTCGACGATCGGATCTAGCCTGAATTCACATTTTTTACGCTTCGTGGCGTAAAAACAATCCGCTCTTGCTTCTGCGTACAACTTTGAGGCTGGGCGCATGCTGAGACGCAGGCGACGCAGCACAGTTCAGTACAGGGCAGGGCAGTTGAGGCAGACATAGGCCCCCACCGCATGCTGCGACGCAACTATTCGCTCCATTCCTTGGCAACTCTCACCCATAATAACTCTTTCAATGTCTTTTTTGAATAGTCTGGATGATTTGTATCATACAAACAAGGTTCATAGCGAACTAATTCAATTAAATGTTCTGTCATTGCAACAAAATTGTTACTAAACACGCCTCGACGTGCACGCGTCGCGCAGATATCTGTGCCGGCACTACAACGAGACGCAGAGCAGGGCAGACACATGTCTGCGTCGCACGTGCCTGCGCCGCAGCGTACGTAGCTCAATGACGTTCCATGCTTTATAAAATCTGCGCTGCGCTGTGCTGCGTCGCCTGCGTCCTAGCATACGCCCGCCTGATCGCTGCAGAAGCGTGACAACCCCATTAACGTCCTAAAAGCATTATTGTACTTTGATAGGCGATGTAGGATTTTACTCTATACCGCCCATGTAAGACAATTTTTCTACTGTGCCTGTGCAACTGTCCACTGGCATTCATTTCTCAAGTTCTTATTATACAATTTTCTTTGTTACAGGACCATTAGCAAGACTGAAACGACAACGAATTCATCAAATTAGTTTCTTTGGAAGATAGCCTTTGTTAGCTTTATTTATTTTTTTGGGCAACTCAATGCAGTTATCTACTATTTAGTTTTTTTTATTTTAGTTATTTTTATGGTATGTAACTCAACATTTTTCCGAAACTTCCTCAAAGAAAAATTGGGGTAGTATTTTTGTCTAAAAACGGCTAGTTCACCGTGCCATTTATTATAATTTCTGCAAGTTAAATATGTCGATGTCTATTGCATTATAATAGTTGCTTATGACTGCAAATGCGAGATAGTTAAACGTACAGCGTCGTTATCGTTAGCAAAAGCACATTTCAATTCAAATAACTGCCCAAATCAAGTAGATACTAAATTAATAGTAAAATGTAGAAAAGTGAAAGAGGTTTGTCAGGATCGTGTCAAGTGGCTGCAAACCCTTATCTCTGTCTACTCCTCCGGGATTCAGGCGTGACTTTATGTATTTATTAGAAGAGATATGAAACTTAAAACAACATAAAAGTGTAATTGGCATTTCTCATATCTCTTATATTATTGTTACTATTTCTAGTAGATAGGGGGCTAAAGGCACATTTTTATCTGTAAAATATACCAGCTATTTATAAAAGCTATAGATTACTGGCCTATTATTATGTAAATGTGTACAAATGTCAAATATATTATTTTTAACTTATATTTCATATGTTACAAGTTTGTAACAGTGGCGCTAAATGCATTTTAGTTAAATTCCATGGTTTCAAATGTGGATCGGCTAGTATTCTTTTGAAACATAACTGTTTATAACGTAGTGTTCAGTATACGAAATACATGTCTTTGCAAAATAATTGACTATGCATCAGCTCTCGTTTTGGATCCAAAACCATGTTGTACACAGTGGAGTGAAGTCGAAATTTTGTGATGTGTAGAATTATTGAATTTGAAAGTATAAAATTAAAGTTACCATCACCTAGTGTCTATTTGTTGTGACAACTGACTTGTTTGTAAGACTGTGTTATCGCAATAAATCGTACAAAAATATATTGGTTTGATTTCCTCTTTCTTATCCGGTTGAGATAAGACTGACACGACAAAGCGTTCGTGCAGACTTTTTTTTTCCTTGCAGCATTTAAGTGCGGCTATGGCATCGTCGCCGCCGCCCCTTCAGCCACGTTCGTAACCAAAGGATGATGGGCACAAATGTATGGAACCTGGTCCTGGCACCAATCGGAATGAGTAATACGTCGTTGGAAAGGTATTTTTTTGTAGAATAAGAATAATTGAAGCGCTAGTCCCGATTTTCTGTCCAATTTGAGTAATCATACGTTAAAAGTTTTTTTTTATTTAATTTTTTTTCTGTTGTTTTAATTCTTTTTGATATTTTTTCGACATTGTATATCGATTTTAATTACAAATGATCAGCATTGATTATTATATTATCATTGTTTGTTTATTATCGAAGTAAATAAAACAAGTTCAGAGTAAGTTTTATCGTTTAATGTGTTTCATCCATGATAATGTTATTTAAAAATAGTGCTGGTTCAGTAAAGCCTTCATGTCTAGCATATCCTAAATACCACACAATAGATATAATATGCGCACAGGAACCTATCGTGCGGCGTCCTGTCAAACATGTGCAATAATGTTGTAATGTTTCTACTATTTCTGTCTAATAATATATAGCAAAAATATTGTTTTGATCGTACATGTCGGGACTGTATGCGTGCACGCAACAGCCACGCATCTTCGTGGATCCCATATTCATGGATATCCTCCAAAGCAGCTTCTCTATAAGTTTCTATAAGATATAAGCCGTTGTTGAGGTGCTCGCTGCAATATGATTTTGCCAGTTTTAACTATATGTCCCCAATGACAGCAAAATCACGTCCTGTTCCCTCAATCGTGGAAAGTCTTGAATGTCATTTGCTTCCAATCTCTGGAAATTGGCTCTTCTGTTGTTTAATCTTTTTGCTTCTACATAATCATATAACACGTTTGGGGTTTGCCTTCTTTCAACAATTTTTTGTAAAAAAGCTTCTGCGTGTTGGCTATCGACAATAGGCCTGTGGAAGTGATTTGTAATTGCTGCTGCAATCATAAAATCCCCGAACATATTAGGCATTGTGTTATTAAAATATTTTTGGCGCAACAGCTTGAAATCTCTTTTGAAACGCCCGTTAACCACTTCCACTACCCATCGGCACATTGTCACCAGCCGGGAATCATTTGCTTGAGAAGTCGTGAGCTGCGACTCTTCCCGGTTCTTCGTCGGGGGGACGTGAAATTCGTAGCCACATGCTTCTATATGCTGCAGACTATCCCTGAACCCGCGGTCCAAAATAAATACGTCATTCGGCTGAAGCAATATATGAAGGGGATTTTCCTCGTCAGTCATTAAGTCGCTCATTATCTGCGCATCAGTTTTTGTTGCAGCGTATGGTCCTTTAACATCTATAATGTATCCGTCAGTGGTTACGATTAAAAATGGTTTCAACAAGTTTTGGAACTTGTGTAAACTGTAGGATTGCCTCTGAAACAAAAAGTTTGAACTCTTGTATATATAAATATACGTACCATCGCAAATAATAATGGCTTTATTGTTGTCTTCATTTCCATACAGTGCTTTTGGAATCCTCAAGTTTCTCTCCAATATATCTTCTCTATTCATGTGATCCACTCCCAAGTGTCGCACAACGTAGTCAGTGCTAAGACACTCTCGTGCGATGGCCAACTGGCGTTCGAGTTTTCTCCGAGACATGTTAAACAACGTCGCAAGTCTCGCGTTGGGTTCTCCTGTGCGTAGTTTCGTTAGTAAAATGCCCAAAGTGGTTCTGGGATCTGCACTTCTATTTCTTAATAATGGATTTTGCTCTAAGATGGCATTAAATTCATCATTAGTACGTCCAGTCCAAAAGTGCATTTCTTCTTCATTCATGCCTCGGTCGCTAAAACGTAATCTGGGTGAGTTTAAGGCATTTCGCATTAGGTCACAAACATCCCTGAAGTGGGCAGCCGTAAAGTCATGGGAAATGTTGCAATGTTGGGGCAAATCATCCCAATCATTCCCATTAAGGTGATCGTGACATACCCTGGCACTGTCGGGGATATACAATTTATGTTGAGAAAATACGTGGATTTTAACAACATTTGGAATTCGATGGCGGGTTTCATTAGCGCAGCCATGAAAGATACAATGCGTCGCGGTATTAGGTGCTCTCATATATTCAGGAATATGAAGCATTTCTTCTAATTGCGGTTGTAGTTGTTCTTGCGGTTGTAGTTGTTCTTGCGGTTCTGCTTGTTCTTGCGGCTCCGGCTCGGGTTGAGGGTTTGCATGACCTCTAGTCGCATTTTCGGCTCTTTGCCAGCATCGGTAACATACTCTTCGGGTGTTGTCAAACACGACCTGAAAATGATATATGAAAATGTAAGGAAAAGAAAAACAACTTTGGTTTCCGAAAAATACCTAACAAAATAACGCATTGGGGGTCATTTGTGGGAGGGATTTGTTTTTCTGTCAGAAGGTGTGCGAATCGTCAAATATATGCCACAGATTTCTCAGAGATCTGGTTGCGGTTTTCTGTAGTTGTGTGTACGAAAACAAGGCATACACACAACCACACAAAACCGCAACCACAGTAATTGGTTGTGGTTTTGTGTAGGCCTTGTTTTGGTGGTAAATACATCGTGGAAGACGTAAAAGTGAAAAAGGAATCACTTGAATGTTCTTTAAGCGACCAGAATCACTTATCAATCGGTTTTCACTTTTACGTCTTCGTTACCTCATTTACTACTAGAATAGATCTGGGATGCAGTTGCACATGATTTCAATTGGTTTCCTTTTATATCGAAGGTTCAGTGAGGATCGAGTGGAAAAAAAAAGTGCAATAGGTACAAACCTCCAGAGCAGCGTTTTCTCGTATAAATGTTACTAGCTCCACGTGTGTTCTTGTCAAGGCTTCCGACAGAACGCGTACTTGATATCTGCCTCGGTATAGCCCTCTTCGGCACATTACACAGTTACGGTAACGTTCCATTGCAACGAAACAATCCAATCGTTAAGCACCCAAGTCCAATATAAAGCCACGGTCAACAAATAAAACGGGTAACAGAGTCCAAAATGATGCCAAGGTCAAAGTCGATGTGAACAATGAGGAGCGTAATAACGTAGCACTTAACACAATATCAGCAAACGACTGACTACCTGCGCAAGCGGCCAAGCGTTCCTCACCCTAACATACCTGCCCCCGCGCCGTGTCCCGGAGCGCGAGAGGGGTCAAAACCGAATTCCAGCGTTACCCGTGACCGTGAGTGGGAGAGAGAGCGCAATGTCGCTGTCTCGCTCTAATGATTTATGACAGAGTATGCATAGATGTGATTTTCGTAAAAATCATGAGCATCGGTTGAGTTAAACCAGAGATATGAATTTTTCTAATTTCTATTTAGAGCAAAAAATGGTACTTTCCGACGAGCATATTTCAAAATGGACAATTCATACGGATTCGTCTTCATAGAATTTATTTTTTCACTTGAAAAGAGCTATCCAACGACATATGACTCATCTTGATTGGACATAAGGACCAAAACGCCCATCATCCTTTTCTCTGCATTCTGCCTCTGCATTTATCACCCTAGAATTTATTTAAAGCATTACACAACGGCACAGCTCGACTCCGCTGCCGCCGCGGCCCCATGTGTAAGGCTTCATTATAAGTCCTAGGGTGATAAATGCAACGGCGGCGACGGTACCGCTTACCTCTGCCGCCACGGTGTCATGTGAAAATTGCCTAAGTTACAGTACCTGCAAATGATTTTTTTTTCGCGAATTCCAAGTTTTCCCATAGTAAAAAAAAAACTTATTAACGTTTTTTACGTTATGTAGCAAAGCTGTGAGGTTACTCCAACTTATTTCTTAGCCTGCAGTGCATTGATGTCTCATAAAGGGATGATGGTAATTTTGTAATAGATCATCTCTGCTCAGCCACTTGTAATGGTTGGTTGAGCCTTCCCGGAATTTTGAAATCTTTATGTATTCCATTGTCACTATAATGATTTTTTGTCGGCGGCCTTAAACATTTCATGAACTGATTGTATGGTACTGGGAGCGAGGATTCGAGTCCCACTACTCCTCTACTGCCGATTCAGACCGTAGAGTGACTGTGTGTTGACAGAGGCTTAGCACACATTCTGATTTGGCATGCTGATTTGGTTGGGGAATTATATTCGCGGGTTTTTTTTGCTAGTGCGTGCACCTTCATATATTATCCATACCATAATCCACAGATTTGTTCAAAAGAAATCGCGCGGTGAAATATCGTAAAGCACTCGTTAGTGGTGGTGGGGTGCTAACGTCACCAATCGAATAAAAATTAAAACTTGTTCTATAATAACTTTGTTTCAAATATTAAACATTAATATCTGTGATAACTATTTTTAGATCATACTGCCTACACAGACAAGGAAGGTATGCCTAGAACCCTATCAACATCCTAGGACTAATCGATTTCCGTTAAAAACGGCCGTTTTTGGCTGAAATCGAAAAAAGTCTATGTTTATGATGTTTACTTAGAGAAAAAAACCTATTATAAAACAAGTTAGGATTTTTATTCCATTGGTGGCGCTAGTCAGCACCCCAAAGGGCCTTAATAATAGACTTGTGAGTACCCTCCATTTTCAGACGTATTTAAGGATTTTAGTAACACCCTGTACATACAACTAGTCAACTATACATGAAGACAAAAAATGAGAAGCCATTGATAAAACAGTACGTCTATATTGCACTATAACATCTCACTTAATATTGTACAAACGGGGTGTCGAATGTTTAAGATGGACTATTAAAATACAATTATACACATGGCCAATCATAAGCTACAGCGGGTGCTATACACACTGAAACCTGTGAAAATAATTACAGTACGACACAATGGATTCTTCTTCAGACAATGGAATGGAACTAAAATTACTAATTTCCTGATTTCCTTCCTGGACGCACAAGGACGGGGGAAAAGTTTGACCTATTTAAATATACATATAGGGGATAATACGCGCACGAAACCCTGGCAGATTCCTGACGCTTCTCGAAAAATATCAGTATTCCTTCAGGATTTGGTGCGCGTAATATAGAGGCTGTTTTGTTATTTGTCCACTAGTGTTTTAGGGAGGCAAATGCCCACTGTACGACAATCATGGCTACAATTTAAACCAGGAAGACAGTTATTATTTATCATATTCATGTAGGCAAAAGAAACATTATTTTATCTTACTTAAAATTCATTTGATTTATAGGAAGCTGTACAAAAATATGTCCAATTTTACAATAAATTCACATTTTTACGCATACGTAAGTACATAATTGATTTACTTTCCCTTTATGTAACGTAAACACCACATAAACATTGATGCAAGGTGCTGTCCGTCTGGAGTCATATAGAACTACGTTTTATGGTTTACTATTACAATTCGATGTAGATTACAAAGTCGATTAACCCACAGATTAACAAGTAGGAAGACATGGCCCCGCAATATAGATCGAATTGTCATAATAAACTATTAATTGTAGTTTCATGAAACGCGACCCCGGAGTTTTCAGACAATAATTTCAAGACTTGTAAACAGGACAGCGAGGCTAGATCCACCGAATTAAGATAAAAATAATATGTTAATAAATGTAAAGGTAGTCTTATGCTATTGCTTATGAAGTTTTAGTAACAACCTCTGTATAAAGCAATGGAGAAATTACATCTCTTTAACAATATTAAAATTACAATACCTACTAATATTATAATAACTACATCTCTTGTTCATTTAGTTCTAGGTAAGTTATTTATATAGTACAAAGGACCTTTGGAGCAGTACAGCATCTACGGAGTTACTTTTTGGTTACACAACAATAATCACACGGGGATGGGTAGGTACACAACACTTATGGTCCATTGAGCTTGAAATTTTACAATTGACAGTATTTTGTAGAAGTTCGACTCCGTAGATGGCATAACAAATCCTAAGCGTAAAAGGCAACGTTCAAATAAATATTTTTGTTGTACCTATTGCTTATGTTATTCATACCCAAATGTCACAAGCTTATTTCAATCTGTTTACAAGAGGATCCATGTCGAGCCTGTTAGAATAAGCTTGTGCTCTTTGCATATTATTAGTTAATAGGTACCTAAAGGTATAGTAAAGTTTATTTAGTTGTTATATTGGTGTTCAAGGCAAGCTACCGTTATTATAGTTCTATATATATTATCAATTTCTACATGATTTATGATCTGCATTCGATACATTAAATAAGCTCCGTTGCAGAGTGTTCACCGTTCGCAAAATGTCTCTTTCACAAAATTAATTTTAAGTGTTAAAATGAAACAAAAAACTAACAGATCACTTATTTTACTTAGTTTTTGTTTCAGTAAACACAACGAAAAACGTGGATATTTTGAGTAATAACATTCTGCGAAAGAGACATTTTGAGAAGTGGCCATTTCACGAACGGTCGACATATTGCGAAGTGGACATTTTGCAACGGAGCGATTATAGTCCTCTCTAGTCGGCATATTCCTAATTGTAATCGACTTTTTCAAGCTACACAAAACATCCTATAGAAAATGTTTTAAGATAAAAAACAAAATAGGTACAGTTTTATAAAGAGTTAATAACACTCATTATGAACACTGGATCGGACGGTATAACACTAAATAATAATATTTACTTAAATGAGCGCTGGAATTTGCGAACTAATAAAATGATGCATCCATGTTCTCAGTCTTTGCTAAACTACGTCAAAATAAATAGAAATGTTTTACAAGCAGTAATTGCAGTTTCTAAGTGAACTTAATTTCGGATACATGTTTGACTAGATTTAAAAATAATAGTTCAGTGCAATATAAAGTTGATAAATGCAACGAGGAATAGTAAGAATAATAATAAAAAATAATAATAAGCGGCATAAAAAAATGGAAGCTCGGAACAATAAGTTCCAGTGATTCAAGCCACCATGATTAGAATGATAGTTTTCGTCCGTACTGTAGTCCAGTAACTTTAATGTAAATAAAAAAGGAGTCAACCTCGGAACGGGTTATAATAAGCTGAATTTTCGAATATACCTTCCGTACTACCCTATAAAGGAACTGCGCGGAAATCAGAGACGAGCAACAGACGACGCGTGCTCAGTCTCTACTCACACTCGCAATGATTAAGCTCTTCGAATAGGACCGAAACCTGGTCGAATTCTTCTGACTAAATAATGGGTAAGTGATTCGGGACTTAGGTTAAGAATATAAAGGAACGTTTAACTATACAGAAAAAGGATGTCTACATTAAAAATAACCTTTCCATCATTTGGAAAAACCTTACAACTATTCACCCTGTCCTAACACAATAAAATTACACTAATTTGCACATAAATCCACACAAATTATACCTAAAAAGAATGTATCTATGTAATATCAGTAACATGAAGAAGTTTCAGGATCCTAGTGACGTCTTAATTTGAGCAAACATTTCAAATATCATTCAGTTAACTAACAAATCGGTTTTAACGGGATAAGGATAAAACTTACCATTAAGTAAATTATAACCTGGGCGGTACTTCTAATCTGCCACTGTGTTATAATAACATAGTGCTCTTTACTCATAGGGCTATCATCAATACTGGGTTTGTCTGGCCAAGATCAATAGGGCCAACACCCAAACATTACTTTTAATTGGTATATTGCTTCTTCATAAATATAATTTTTCATTCCAGTCTGCACCACAACTGGTTTTTTATAGTCTTATTAGCAACTTGTACAATCGACAAAACAAGAAAACTCAATTCACACACGACTCAATGTAATGGGTAAATTATTATGGCATTTTTTAATGCATTGGTAAGGTCATAAATTACACTGTAGACCTAGTTTGATCCGATTTGAGATTGGTTGCTAAGACCAGAGTTCTCCAACCAAACTGTGAAACCAAATAAATATTGCATAAAATTACATAGATGAACGTCAGTTCGAGTCTGCCGATCTGTCGTCTTTTGTTTAATAACTCGTTTCTTAGCTCATCTTCAATTCAGAACAAAATTCATCTCTTCTTTTAGATTTGGCGGACGGGAAGTTGGTTGCGAATGCTGCGTTAACATGTTGTTTTGAGCAGGAGTCATAATGGGCGTCGCATATCAGTGGTTACCTTCATCCAACCGCCAAAACGATTATTTACTACGCTTAAATAATTAACCTCAGAATCTTGTGCCCGACTACAGATTTGGTAAAAAAGCATTGGAGTTGGAGCTTGCATACGTCCCCACTGTAGGGCACAGGCCTTCTCTCGGAGAGAGTTAGTATCACATATTAGACGCACTTAGGTGCTTTTATTTAAATTTGTCCCATAACGGATTTTGTAACAACCGTTGTGGAATGCTAAGTATCTTGGCATTCCACTCTAAACTAATTGCGCAAATGGAAATGGATGCATTAAACTCGGTCACACAGCATGAGAAAAAATGGTACAGTTAGCAAGTTCGCCATTTCTCATTTTCTTCATTTGTTGTGATGTCAATCAATATTTTTCTCCATGCCTCGGACAGGAAAGACCTCTTCACAGTCTGTATCGGTCATCCTGTAAGTCGTGAACCTCCGTAAGACTTCCAGTCGAGTGCCACTTTCGGAATGATCAGAAAGAGATGTCATGTCAAGTCTGACACGGAGAGATACTTAGATTAAGAAAAGAAGACTGCCATAAACAGACATGGAAGACTAATATTTGCACCAGACTCCGCGAAGGAGTAAAAGAACTGAAGTTGAAAAAGAATTGATATTGCTAAATTAGTTAATTTGATCCCAAGTTACATTGGGATCAAATTATTAAATGGCACCAACTTGTGTAACAGTACTGATCTAAAACTTTCAATAAATCTGTACATGCATTAAATGCAACTGCAAAATTTTTGCAGTTGCTCCAAAAGTTAAGACATTCAAGCTTAAAGTGTCGAGGTTTTCAGTGTTAAGATAAAATGAGAATATTCTTTATTGTACACCAGGAAAAAACACCAGTGTTCCATGTTGCATCGTCTCAAATTACCACAATATAAAGCTTATCGGGCACAAGGTGTCGAGGTCAATCTCACATCGCTTCACTCTAGTGGGCCCTCACTCGACGATGAGACACCGCGGCAGGTGTTCGTGCAGGTAGTCGAAGAGTTCAGGCGAGGCGCCGGGGCAGTTGGTCAGCTCCAGCTCGCGCAGTTGCCGCAGCTGGATCAGGCTGGACAACCCGCCAGACGTCAGCAGCGGACACCCTGACGGCAACAATCTCGATAAACGAAAGTGGTAGGTAGCGCAGTCGACAGTTGCTTCGAACTCGTGAGGTCCTCAATTCAAATAGTGGTATTTAGAATTATTTTTTTAAGTTACGTCGGGACTAAAACATCGGGGCTTTATTAATCTCTACTCAGTTGGATGTCGTTAATTCTGTTTTATGTTATAAGAATAATTATCATTATTTTCACTTCTCAACATAATTGTCCCTGGTCCTAAACTAAGATTCCCTGTGCTATATAGTAATCAGGCAAGGACGTCACAAACACGGAAATACACCTAAACTAAGGGCATTGTGTAAATTACTACGACGGCCTCCACCTTCGCTACACAGACGAGGCAGTCAACGAGTTAAGTACTCTAGCTGCAGCATATAAATAAATACATACTTTGACATTTCGGAAAGGTTAATGAACAGTTACAAAATAGAGGGTCAGGGTGAGAAAGAGTAAAGTGCGCGCTATCACGCGTAAGAAAAAACTAAGAAATGTAAAGGTACCGACCGGCGAGTGATAGTATTTGCAGCGAGCGCATCCCACACAGATGCTGCACACCAAAATCGCGCAGCTGAGAGCACCAGCGAGCGTACAGTGCGACCAAGGACTGCATCGTGCTGATGTAGCCCACGCCTATGTCCGTTATATGGACGCACCTGTAGGGTGAGGAAACAGTTAACACCCCAAGCACTGAAAATGTTTCAAAGAGTGATTGGCTATGCAAGGACTCTAGACAAGGACCATTTGGTGCCGGTTGTCACGTAATGGCAGTCGTTGAGCCATGGCAGAGACCTTGTGGGCGGCTTGATAACATTTCACAGTTCCTGCGATGCAGGAAGAGACCGGGGCTCCAAGATTATATCGATCGATATTTTATTTATTTACAGAGTTCTTGTAACATTACAGTCAACACCAAATCGTTACAGAACTAAAGACAACCTCTCACAACGATCTCTCTAGCATTATCTATATCAATCTAGGACTTCTCTCTTTCTGAGAGAAGACCTGTGCCCTGTAGTGTATAGTATATAAGCTACATTGTATAAATCGATCTAGGCACACGCCTGCAACTCACAATAACGTGAGTGGTATGTGTTCATTTATTAGCCTGCCAACCCCGCGTTGAAAGACATTAATATCCGAAAATTTTAAATATTAACTCAGTTTCTAGATACTGATGCACTGGACTTAGACTCCGCTCCGTCGCATAATGTCCACTTCGCAAAATGGGCTCTTTTCGTGTCTCTTTCCCAAAATGTGCATTTAACAAAATGTCCACCTATAACCAGTTGAAGTAGTGTTGGTTTGTACTTAAGAATTCAGGGATGTAGCCGTGATGGAAGGCGCACTGACCAGTCTAGAGCGAGCTTCTCAAGCAGGTTGAGGTCAAGCAATGCACTCAAGCGCATTGCTGGTGACGCGTGGGCACTAGCTGAGGTGACTTTGATTTGTGCTTACAGATTTAAGTATATGGGCGTGAGAGAAAGGCACTGACTTGAGACTAACTAAGAGTTTATAGGTATTGGATACCACTTAGCTATAAGATATCCGTAAGATTAGCTGTAAGAGACTTACATTGCTTCTGGCCCACACTAGGATACCCTGTATCGTGGGAACCAAAAACAACGACATCACAAACATGTAAACATCCATGACCTGGGTTTTTTTGTCCCCAGCCGGGGTCTCTACTATTTAAGAGCTTAAATGTCGTATTGAGTACTAACCGGTCTAGCGTGAGCTCTTCAAGCAGGTTGAGATCGCAGGCGATGTACTCGAGTGCGTTGTCTGTGACGCGTGGGCACCAGCTGAGGTCGAGGCTTCGCAGCCGCGGCAGGTTCTCGGCGAGCAGCTCCACGCCCTCGTCCGTCACTTTGCTGCACCCGCTCAACGACAGAACGGTCAGGTTCGGCAGAGAATGGACTGCGGGCAAGTGGTGGTCGTTGTTATGAAAGCATTTTCTATTTCGATATCAACCCTTAGATGTCCCCACTGCTGGGGCACTGGTCTCTTCCTGTATCGCAGGAAGGTTATCAAGCCGCCCATAAGGCCTCAGACATGGCTTAACGACTGCCATTACATAACAGTCGGCACCAACGGCTTAATGTGCCTTGCGAAGCACGGAAGCGTCCAGATTTTCTATTTATTTACCTTTAATCTCACTAAAACATACTAATAAAAAGCGGAATCGCTCGTAATCCCGGCTGCCTGAGTAATCTTAAACGATCACAAAGGTTAAGCAACATAGGGCGCGTTCAGTGCATGGATGGGTGACCGTCTATGACTAACGCTAGTGGCATTTTTCCGAGCGGTTCCGTGCTTCGCAATGCACGTTAAGCAGTTGGTGCCGGCTCGTTAAGCCAAGTCAGAGGCCTAAGGGCAGCTTGAAAACTGCTGACAATAAGATCAGCCACTAGTCTTGCAAGCGTCCACCTCCCTCAGTGGGGACATAATGGGTTGATGGTGATGAAAAACCTGCCACGTTCGTGTCGGGCCCCTCGCAGTGGTTGTTTTTATCTGCTTTACAGAACTAACAACTTCATCAGTCATTTTTATGGATTAGGTACGAAGTTTTCTTTTTATAAGTCAGTCGCCTATTGCTCGTTAATGCCCTGACTCTTTTTACATTTCTACAGTCACGCCTGTCGCCGTGAGAGGGGCGGCACCTCTAATATAATAAAAAAACGAGATTTTATTCTACCGTTTTGTCGGCGCAACAAATGTATCTGTTGGTGTTGTACTTAATTATCGTCTCTGTGCTAAGCCGCGTACAGACGGACGGACGGACCTTGTGGACTACGGAACCCTAAAAACAAGATATTCTGAGGGGTCTCCAGACTTTTTTGTCATACTCGTATTACGACGGTCTTATTTATAAAATCACTCTACAGAGATAGTTTATTGAATCTGTGGTAATGTTTTACCATAGACTATTTAAGTTGCCTCTGGACAGGACTTTAGAGAATCATGCATGATTTCATAAACAAGACCCTTAGATTTTATTCCTTCTTTTTATAATGCTGGTGAAGCTTATAATTGCAATGGCTTACAATTATAGCCTTGAGTGCTACATATAGATATTTTAAAGAACGGAGTTGCTGAATTGGAGTGTAATTTTTTCACAGTATCATACCTGTAAAAACATTCTTTTTAATTTGAACCGTCTTTTGAAAATGACAATCAAATTACGTATGTAAGGTTTTAAGTTTTGGTTAGGTTTAATTTTCACGCTACAGCGTGCTTTCATCAGTCCCGTTTCATTCTTTTTTGTCACACGCAGCGCTGGCAGTGTATTAAAAAGTTAGACTTTTATGTGTTCCAGGCTAGCAACACGTGTGCAAGTGTAAGAACTCTTGACCCGCATCGCGAGATTCAAGGGGTGACCCACTCTACATAATTGCTCTTTGTCCTCCCCAACCCCGTGAGGGTTTACTAACAACCAGCGAACTATTCATAATGTTACATTAGCCAGCCATAACCAACAACTTATGAAATGTCATAATTTTTTATAGCCAAAAGCCTATCCACTGCAGTCTGCAGGGCACTGGCCTCCCTCAAAGGGAGTAAGTATGGCCTTAATTACAAGCATGGATTAAGTTAACGTGAAGTAATGCCATAAGTAAATTTTAAAGGAAATTGCATGTTGACTTTCTGTATTTGTCCATTAAAAAATTTATACACAAATCGAAGTAAATAAGGATTCATGTATGTTTAAAATACACACACCAACTCACACCTGTATAACTGAGGGGTAGACAAAGTCCAGTGTTTGCCACTTGATACAATAGTGAATTCACAACAGATTTCTTTTTTCTTAATCAACACTCATATGATAGCATTCACGTAAAGTATAGAGTTGCAAATAAACACTATATTACAAATAAACTATCTCACCAATATTGACAACACCATGGTTGGTGAGCTCCCAGCAGCTGTGCAGGCGCAACACACTAAGCGAGGCACTCTGCTTCGGTGAGAAGTATCCTAGAGCTGCATCAGTCACGTGGTAGGCTTGCAGCGAGAACTCATACAGCGACGGTAGTAGTTGGGCTACAGCACCCACCTGTGGTAATATGAGGATTTGCTTTGTATGTGAACAAGACACTACTCTGAGAATTATACAAATTTTCCTACATTTATCACTCGTATGCCTCTTATCTGCCAAGTTTCAATTATGCTAGAGCAAGGCATTGTGAAAGGTAATCAAACTGCTAGCCCATACACTTTTCACTAAATGAACTTTTACATACATACATAACCTCACGCCTGTATCCCAGAGGGGTAGGCAGAGACCAGGGACTGCCTCTTGCCACCATCCTGACAGATCACCATCGCTTCATCAACGTTCATAACTCGTTGCATGCACGCACGCCGGTTCCGGGTACTTTTTATCTTTCCCTTTGCTAATACATCCCCTATTTGGTCGATGTAAGTCCATCTGGGACGTCCCTTACCAGCCCTTCCACTCACATTCGCAATATATATTTGTTTCGTCAATCTTTGAAAATGAACTTTTAATAGTATATTAATCCAACAGATATGAAGACTTTGTTTTGCATTTGCACCTACAGGCAAACTATTATTACATTTACTGCCTATGATTTTTTTTACATGGAAGTAAAAGAGTACTTACAGCTTCATCGGCAATGTTAATGCAGTCAGTAAGCGTGAGTGAGACAATGCGTGGAGTTAAACATGCCCACAAACCAGCTTCAGTTATTTCATTACATCCAGTTAGTTCTAGCTCAAAGAGTACCTAAAAATTTTGTGAAGATTAAAAGAGTGGTATTTGTGGAAATATCAATGTTATCAAATGTAAGATTGTTAAAAACATACCTGTAAGTTATCCAAAATAGCCTCCAGCCCTCTATCTGTTATTGTGCATCCTTTCAAGCGAAGCGCATTGACATGGTGAACTGACAGAGGAAATTGTCTTATGAACTCTGTTATATCATCATCACAAGCTGATACTAACCCAACCCCACGAATTCCTCTTTTTACTAACGAACTGTAGTATCTTTGTACACAACAATTAGTCTCCGAACGCATCTCACGGCTGTCTATCACAGCCATGAGCCCTGTCCACCACCGTGGCGAGGAGTAGAGTATGTCGCGCCACTTCGTGCAGACTTGGGCGAGATTTCTTCTGTCGCTCGGTGTGAAGTAGTGAAAGAATTTGTCGAGAAATCTGTCTTCTAAAATGAATTGTGACCAGACGAGCGGTCGTGGCGAAGGGCGGCGTCGGCGCGGGACGCGCGGCGCGACGGCAGCGGCGGCGGCCGGGCCGCACAGCGCGTTGGCCACGCGTTCCACCACGCCGGGGGAGCGCCGACGCCCGCGCAGGCCCAGCCCCGTGATACGGCGCGACAGCTCGGCCGAAGCGCGCTCCACAACGCCCTGCGCTGACACCGACGACATCTTCACCTTCACGCGGCGAATGGTGTCAGCGGGCCGCCCACCCGCCGCGCCGCCCGCGCCCGGCTCGCAACCCGCCACCGCGACACTGGAACACACAAAACTCATTGTACTAACAGTTCAGAATCAGAATCTCATCATCATAGAATCGGTTGTTTACTTGGGTGGTGGGCACTTCTATTCAAATTCTCCTATTTCATTAGTTTGATCTAGGTTAAACAGATTGTCCGTATAATTTACCGTAAGAGTATAAGTTACGTAGTACTTATTGATATCTTCAAAGGAATCTCTGAAAGGAATGTAAGACATACATATGAATGGAGGAGACTACAAAAAGGGTTTAATTAACAGCTTTAACGAAATTTGGCCTAACAATAACAAAAATAACTACAGAAATATTAAATAGTTAGATGGAAGAAAATAAACAAAAATCGATGACCATCATTGCGATTGCTGAAACAAACCTATATGTATTTTGATGTAACAGAAAACACCATCGTCACTACTATATCAGTACATTTTATCGTTTAACCAAAATAGCAACCATATGAAAAGAAAACTAAAATAAAAACTGAAGAAACTCTGAAAAAGCTTCCATCGGAGTAGATTTTTGATATTTATAATCTGACAAAATGCATATGTCTTAATAATTACAAAAAAATCTACAAATAAATCAAAAGAACAGTACAAGAGATACGAAGAAAGGAAAGTCAGAAAGAGAAAGTGAGTGAGAGACATTACTCTATCGAACATTTCTTTTTTGCCTCCTTATAGTAGCTTTCGTTCAGAAATTAACCACAGAAACTTGATTTAATTGTTCTGTGACAGAAACCTAGTGGTTTAATTTTATTGTTCTGTGACCGGGACACATTGTTCAAAAATACTAGTGATGTGTCTCAGAACAATAAATTGTTCTGAGTGATGTCCCCTGAGGATGTGCCTGGTGCTTCTGTGTGTGCAAGCGGTATTTGACATCTTCCAGTGTTTTCTTTTGAAGTAATCTGTAATTACAACTGTCTTTTTGTCTGTGTTCCGAACACTCGTTGTTTTTTGTGGTTTTTTGCACAGTTTTTTTTGGTTGTTTTTCAGGTTTACATACATTTGTGATTTACATCTGAAATAACCTGAAAATCTCGTTTAATCGCGTAATTATTGCGGCAGTTTCAATCTAAAGCGTGAAAAAACTTCCTAAATTCCGATACAAAGAGATTCTTAAGCATAATGGATTTTGTAGATGCTATACCGGTAACTTTCAAGGAAGTAACCCCAAACCACTATACTTCAGAAAAATGGAAAGAAGTTGTGCTAAATACAGGCATGTAGTCTTGTTTTTCGAAGTTCTGCTCCTTACCCACCTTAATTGAACGTTTAGATGTAAAAATACATTTCGATACATTCATTTCAGGGGGGACCCACAGCACTTTGCAGGACATCAAACTACCGCCGAAAGCTGGCGGTTACTGGTACCAGGATTCTATTAAAGCCAACACCAAAAATAGATTCATTTACTGGTAAGCTAAATCTTCTTGACCTTAACAGGATCATTCAAAAAATTTGTGTAATAAAATATTGCAGTGGTACTAACCCTAGTTTGACGTGTTTCCACTTAGGCAAACTACACCAGATGCAATTGAACTTACCGAAGCCTCCTTGGACATGAACCTGACTGGAGCTAACTTGAGATGCAAGGTTGCTCCTGGTACTCCTCCACTGAATGGCATGTCTGTTTGGGAGCGACCTGCTTCAAAAGAGCTTGTTATCCTAGCTGCTACGGTCTCATCGGTTCATAGACTAGTGTTCCCACACCCTGAAGTCTTAGATAAAAAGGTATAAATTGAATAATTTATTTATTTTTTTTTAAACTTTTGCTAAGCATTCTCATGACACCAAATCTTGGTTTAGTATCAAAATGTTATAAAAACAAACAGTAAAGTGTAGTAGTTTGACCTAATTGACTGAAACTTTTCTTTTCACAGGCAACTTTTGGATCTGTGAGTGGGTCGACACCTTCAGTCTTTCATGACACCACTTCCATAAACAATCCAAGCAACTACCACATTCTGAATCAGTACTCCAATCCAAGTAAGTTCATTATAATTTAACATTTACTTGTGTAAGAATCAAACAATTGTTCCAGCATTTTCACTTTATTTGTTACAAGCAACACACCATAGTGTGAGACAAAATAATTTTCCTTTAGTTACATAAAAATAAAGTGAACACATTTAATTTAATTATTGTTTATCTAACATGGTTGCAATATCAATTATTGGATATCTTGTACTTTGTACATTCTGACATTAATTTACAATTTAGGTATAGGTGTAGCACACACTTGCGCTTCATTACTCCGGGACAGTGGAGAAGCAGTGTTTGCTCTTGCATTTGGGTCTGGCGGAGAGGGTGGGCTACTACTTGTCAAACTGCCAGTGACTGGCCCAGCTGTTACATACCAGCTGAAAAGAGAATCTACAGTGCCAAGGTTCCTGTCTGGAATCACTGGTGCATTGAGGTAAATTATTAAAAGGTATCAAATTGAAACAATTTTGGAAATTCTATGCTTAATCCTCTGGGATAGTGATATAAGTTTATGATACATTGTTAATACATATACAACTCTAGTGTGCACAAGAAAATTTTCTATAAACATAAACTTTTATTCCCAAGATTTAGGCTGGCCAAGGTTAATACGTCCTTCATGGGGCATTGATACATAGATACATAACTTCACGCCTGTATCCCAGAGGGGTAGGCAGAGACCAGGGACTGCCACTTGCCACGATCCCGACAGATCACCTTCGCTTCATCAACGTTCATAAGTTACTTCAATCCCTGAAGACATATTAAGTTTGACTAACATGTGGTTAAAAAAATCTGTAAATTACAGTTTGCCCCAAATGGGCTACTATAATATTAAGGATTCTGTAGATGACTGGAATTAAAGCCAGTACAATGCATAAGTTCTATGTTTTATAATAATTACTTAAACTCTAAAAACTTTAACTCTAAAGACTATGTTTGGAGTTTTTTGTCCATTTATTCTCTAAAGTGATCTAGATTTTGAAATGGGAACCTAGTTTATTTTGCAACATTCAATAAGTCACAGTTTCTGTGCAATGTTGAATAAAATACTTTGTTTGTTTAACCTGCACTATAAGATTGGATTAATTTCCTGACCTATCTTTTGGTTTTAACAATACTACATTACTCTGCTTTCCACCCAGAAAGTCGGATATCATTTCAAGATTTCTCATTGAAAAAAAATAAGTTAAGTTAGGTAACATTATGCGACAACTGTTGGGCTACGCTTATGTTCAGAGGCAAGACTGATGGCATTGAGACATACGGCGTGGTTCTGACGGCGGGCTGGGCGGTCGCTGTGTGTGGCGATGCGTGCCTGCGCGGCTGGCCGCTCGACGAAGGCGGTGCGCCCGCCGCCGTCTCCGCGCCTCTCTCGCTGACCACGATGAAGCCTAAACCGCCACGTTAGTTCAACTTTTTGCTAATATTTCTAGAGTGTATCTTTGTAACTTAACAAAAGAAATCTTAAAAAAAAAAACCTATTTAGAGGCTAAAAATTTCACCCATGCCGGGATTCGAACCCGCAACCTCTGGCTATCCGTGCCAGCGCTCTACCAATTGAGCCAATGGGCGACTCACGGCATCAGTGAAATTTCGAACCTCTTTACACTATTCTCTGTATTACGTACAGGCAGCGACATCTGACTTAAGCAAATTGCATCACTTACAGCCCCGACTACCTACTTTGCAGTTAGGTTTTACATCGAAACGATATCACTGTACCCACATGATTATACTATTTTTATTTTTAATGCACTAACCCGTGCTAAGGAACAAATTTAAAAACCTATTTAAAGGCTAAAAATTTCACCCATGCCGGGATTCGAACCCGCAACCTCTGGCTATCCGTGCCAGCGCTCTACCAATTGAGCCAATGGGCGACTCACGGCATCAGTGAAATTTCGAACCTCTTTACACTATTCTCTGTATTACGTACAGGCAGCGACATCTGACTTAAGCAAATTGCATCACTTACAGCCCCGACTACCTACTTTGCAGTTAGGTTTTACATCGAAACGATATCACTGTACCCACATGATTATACTATTTTTATTTTTAATGCACTAACCCGTGCTAAGGAACAAATTTAAAAACCTATTTAGAGGCTAAAAATTTCACCCATGCCGGGATTCGAACCCGCAACCTCTAGCTATCCGTGCCAGCGCTCTACCAATTGAGCCAATGGGCGACTCACGGCATCAGTGAAATTTCGAACCTCTTTACACTATTCTCTGTATTACGTACAGGCAGCGACATCTGGCTTAAGCAAATTACATCACTTACAGCCCCGACTATCTACTTTGCAGTTAGGTTTTACATCGAAACGATATCACTGTACCCACATGATTATACTATTTTTATTTTTAATGCACTAACCCGTGCTAAGGAACAAATTTAAAAATCTATTTGGAGGCTAAAAATTTCACCCATGCCGGGATTCGAACCCGCAACCTCTGGCTATCCGTGCCAGCGCTCTACCAATTGAGCCAATGGGCGACTCACGGCATCAGTGAAATTTCGAACCTCTTTACACTATTCTCTGTTTTACGTACAGGCAGCGACATCTGACTTAAGCAAATTGCATCACTTACAGCCCCGACTACCTACTTTGCAGTTAGGTTTTACATCAAAACGATATCACTGTACCCACATGATTATACTATTTTTATTTTTAATGCACTAACCCGTGCTAAGGAACAAATTTAAAACCTATTTAGTATAATCATGTGGGTACAGTGATATCGTTTCGATGTAAAACCTAACTGCAAAGTAGGTAGTCGGGGCTGTAAGTGATGCAATTTGCCTAAGTCAGATGTCGCTGCCTGTACGTAATACAGAGAATAGTGTAAAGAGGTTCGAAATTTCACTGATGCCGTGAGTCGCCCATTGGCTCAATTGGTAGAGCGCTGGCACGGATAGCCTGAGGTTGGGGGTTCGAATCCCGGCATGGGTGAAATTTTTAGCCTCTAAATAGGTTTTTAAATTTGTTCCTTAGCACGGGTTAGTGCATTAAAAATAAAAATAGTATAATCATGTGGGTACAGTGATATCGTTTCGATGTAAAACCTAACTGCAAAGTAGGTAGTCGGGGCTGTAAGTGATGCAATTTGCTTAAGTCAGATGTCGCTGCCTGTACGTAATACAGAGAATAGTGTAAAGAGGTTCGAAATTTCACTGATGCCGTGAGTGGCCCATTGGCTCAATTGGTAGAGCGCTGGCACGGATAGCCAGAGGTTGCGGGTTCGAATCCCGGCATGGGTGAAATTTTTAGCCTCTAAATAGGTTTTTAAATTTGTTCCTTAGCACGGGTTAGTGCATTAAAAATAAAAATAGTATAAAAGAAATCTTCTTCTTCGTCGTTGTCGTGGCCACAGCGAACGGTTTCCCGCCATGTGGACCGTCTGGTGGAACGAAAGAAATATTTCTATTTATTTACTTAGTTTCTAAGCTGGCTGAGTGACCCGAAATGGGTCTTGGCCTCCGACCTAAGAAACCGGATGCTGCGCGATCTCTTGCCAGTCGCTTTCTGAAGCTTGGCCTCGGCCTCTTTATCCTTCCATCGATGTCTGGGGCAGCCAACCGGACCCGCCGTATGTTTATTTAGAATTACTTTTATTTCACTTGAAATATATCTACAATACGACCGAAATTATTAATCACCTCTCTAAGTTTTGTACACATAATGTGGTGAATATCACATCACATTACATTAATATTACGAGTATATATGGTGAATGTTTGTGAGTGTGTATGAGCGATTTTAATACAATTTGGTGTGGAGTCAGCTGACACCCTGGATTAACACATAGGCTAAGTTTTAGTTCAGGAAAATATCTTATTCCTATGGGAAAAAAGATAAACCGCGGGTAACACTCGCGGGGCACAGCTAGTGTATACATATTATGAAAAATTTGCGCTCATTACCACGCCGAACAGGCGGTTGGTTGGTTGGGTTTCATTGGTTGAATAAGCATGTTCTTTTCAGCCCACGGTCACATGCTGCAGAAGGCTACTACTGCGGATGGAAGTTTGATCTTGGTAGCTTACCTCTCGTTCCCTAACGATTGCGAATTTGTGGTCTTGAGGATGCAGGACAACGGAGCTGGCGCCATTAAGTTCTCCAACGTATGCCGACTCTTTGGACCGCAGGTATACATCTTTTCATATAAATTTTCAACCCTAACCACATACACAAAACATATTATTATCTATATAACATATTATTATCATTACTGTATGAATCGAACTCGGCATCACTTTTCTATAAATAGACTTACTTTTCAGCTGGATCTCCTGGACTATTCCATTGGTTTCGTAGATGGAGCCAACGCAATCTGGGCGTTGTGGAGTCAACCCGACGGAGAAACTATCATTACAAGTATTCCTTTCTTACCTTATTTATATCTGATTAATTGAAACTTGTTTAGCTGCGATTGACAAGTTATGCGAAGGTGTGTCATATTTTACTCTCGCGTGAAGCCTATCCAATTATACGCGGTATCTGCTACACCATTGCGGTATTCTACACGGTAATAGGGTAGAATTGCACTTGAACCGCTTTTCGTGGTCGCTTCCTGTTCAGTAGATAATACAAATATGTAGAAGTAGTTTTTCGTACCCCCGCCTGCTTAAATAAAAACCGTTGGGTGATGACTAGCAAATACTATACTGTAGTTGCACGTGGTTAAAGCGAAGAACTATGAAGAATAAAAATGGTACCTTGTACATAGTTCAGCGCATGTAATTCTACAGTCATAAAACTTTTGTAACGACATACGTTTCCATACACGTCGAATACCAAAAGTTATTCGTAGTTTAGCTTTGCTTACAGAGAATTTGCGAATTTTAACTTCATACATATATTTATTTTTATATATTTTTATAAATATTTTTATAGATAAATATATTTTTAAAGTTTTCATATTTTAAATCACATGACATCATGTCTATCGACATAGGCCTCCTCCATGTCTTTCCTCATCGCTTATTCAATGCTACTCTTCTGAATTTTCGTGGCAGATTATCGTCCCATCGTTTTTGCTGGCATCCTCTCCTCATTTTCCCTTTTCTTAGGCTATATTCGATTATCCTTTTGATCCATTTTTCTGTTTTATCTCTGTTTGGTTTTCACTGGCTTATAATGGTTTCATATGAACTCTCCTAAAAAGTGAGCTAACTTCCAGGCGGCGCGCTAACGGCGGAGGTGTCGTGGCGGGCGGTGGCGGCGCCCGAGCCGGCGCCCGCGCTGCCGCAGCTGTCCTCACACCAGCTGTACCGCGAGCGGCTCATGGCCGTCGGCCTCTTCCCGCCCTCCGTCATCAGCAAGGCTCTTGTGGTACAGTATTTATCCCAAACGCTCTGGACCATCTTTTCTTGTATGATTGTCACTCTTCGTTGCGGTCGTTAGGCCAGTGCAGTTGCTACAGTTGCAAAATAGTTTGTAGATAGATGGAGAACACTTTATTGCACAACCAGAAAAAAGAATACAACCATGATTTCTTATATCTAAGTAATGTTGTACAATTGGCAGTCCTATCGCTAAGAGCGATCTCTTCCAGACAACCTTACTGTACTTTATGATAAGCATCAAAGCGTGACGTGTTTTTTTTAAATTAATTCAATTGGATTTTTTTAAATAGTTTCACGATCTACGAAACATTTAAATGCGCATAAGCGATTATTAGATTCGGTAAGAGGGATCCTTAATATGATTTCTTCTAAGAGATATAATAGTCGCTTCCTCTTCGTAACCTCGCTACTCTTCGCAGATCTACCGACGGACGTGGGGCGGTATGGACGTCGGCTCAGACAGCGATCTCGGAGAGTCTGCGTTAAACGCGGTGCAGGCGCGGCTGAGACACCTTGCGGCGCGCGCCACTACCACGGATCATTCGCATCTTATGCACAAGTACCTAAGACCTTCAATTATTTGTTCATTTTATCCAATCAGAAAGAGGAACAAAAATTATGTAGTAATTAACTACACCATAGACTGTTTTTTGTTGTCTTATTAGGCTTCAAACGTTTTGTATTAAATATTATCCCTCATTCATAGGTGCTGGTCCGACTTGTACAGTTGGTGCATGCAGTACATGGAAAGTCTGCAGAAGCCATTGGGTATTTTGGTGTCTAAAAACGTAAGTTGCCTCAAGTTGGCTGATGATAAAAGTATGATATAAGATGCACTAAGGGTAAAAAATAGGCTACCCTGTGATGTAGTGAATAGTTACAGGCGACAGGACATCATTTTACATCCATGAATTCTTCTGTTATGTTACAGGCAACTTTGCAACTAAACTGTAAAGGTTGATATTCTGTCGATTGTACATGGACATAAAGTGGTGTGCGAATCTATCATCCAATCCAAACGTCTCCCTCAATGCTAAATGATTGTGGCTGCTATGACTTAATAATTCCCCTGACCAGCCAACTGGTTGAACCTTAGAGTCTAACAAATTCTAAAAAGTCTGGCGAAGAAGGCAACCGGACACCACTGCACTAATTTGTTAATAATGCAGCTATGACAATCTTTGATGGGCCATTATTGAATAAACTGTATTGACAAACGAGTCATTATTTTAACAAAATGTGCAGCTATCTCGGAAATCTCCATCTAAGATCAACACAATCACTTGCCTGGTCCCAAACTAGAATACTCTTTGCTATGGTAACAAGGCAAAGACATTACAAACATGGATATATACCCAGATTGAGGCCATACATACAAGTGTATGAAATGAAGATCACCGTGTGAAAATGCGATCCTTGCCAGTTAATTTCTGTTGTCGATACTTACAAACACTATTTGAACTATATCCTTAATATAGAAAAACTTGCATATACCTAATCTAACATTCTCAACAATCCACGGACAGACCATCGGTCAAGCCCCTGGAGAAAAAAAAAACCCTAGACACCCCAAAGCTTTACTGGCAAGCCCATACAAGACCACTCGTACCATCTGAGTGGTCTTGTATGGGCTATTGGAAACTTACAAAGCGGTTAAACCCATTTATTTTTCAGAGTTCCGACGGTGACAGCGGCTGGTGGTGCGCCGTGGTGCGCCGTGCCGGAATCTCCTTCGTCCGCGAACTAGAACCACTCGAGAGGATGATGCTGTCATCAGACACCAACGGCTTCGACTTTGAAAATGGTATAAAAGATACTCTCTTCTTGTAACAAAAGAAATACATACATAAACTCTTGTCTGTATTCCGGTGGGGGTTGGCAGAGATAAGGGTTTGCATATGTCGACCCCTATTTGGTCGACATATGCTCACTTGTGGCATCCCTTATCAAGGGACCTTTCAGGCGGACATATATATTCGCTCGAAGTATAATATTTGTCAGACGACTCAGAAAATATCGCAGAAAACACTCTGTGGTTTAGCAGTCACAGATGTAATATTAGAGAGATAACATAGATTTCGAGGTAGGCCATATTATTTACTGGTTCGTAATTTTAATATAGCTCAGAGAATTAGCGAGTTGAAGTGGCAGTGTGCTGGCCATATCTCGAGAAGAACCGACAACCGTTGGAGTAAACGTGTTTTTGAGTGGAGACCGCGACTCGGCAAAGGTAGTGTAGGACACCCTCCGACCAGGTGGGATGACGATCTGCGAAAAACTGCAGGCAGATGCTGCATGCGGCAAGCTAAAGACAGGGCGCTGTGGCGCTCATTAGGGGAGGGCTATGTCCATCAGGGGTCTAATATAGCCTGAAGAAGAAGAATTTTAATATTTACCAGGAGTCAAAAAGTGGGTTGAAAATTGATTCAAACGTATGAAACTTTGTATAGACTCTTTTAGAGAATATTTCAAAAAGCTTTATATAGAACAATTTTTTTCGGCAAAACTTTCTGATGTCCACGTATGTCCAAATCAATGCAACAATCCCTTTTCAATGCGTTAGTTGCTTTAACGAATGTTAATTGGTATTTCCCCTATATTATGGGTCATGCACTTGAGTATCTTACGTAAGATATAAAGAATCGTGTCCGCCAGTGCTGCGCGGCACGTTTGTAAAAGTTGTTTGAGGACCTCTGTGGCGTAGCGATAGCGCGGCTGCCTACCATGCAAGAGGTCCCGGGTTCGAATCCCGGCTGGGAACAAAAAAAAAAAAGCCCAGGTCTTGGATGTTTACATGTTTGTGATGTCGTTGTTTCTGGCTACCACGACACAGGGTATCCTAGTGTGGGGCCAGAAGCAATGTATGTGCTTGTATGTAAATTTAATGTTATGAGATGTTATATATAAAAAAGGCACAGTTCCCATGTTGAAAAGGTTTCTGAAATTTTTGTCGTAAATAAGTTAAGTATTAAAAAACATAATTGGCTCATGTTATAATGTTTTGTGCTCGGGACTTTATTAAATTACTAAAACAAATGTTACAGGAAAATGAATCCCGGCATGTACCAATGACTTCGTTTTCTGTTATGTATGTACATTTGTGAAGTTGTAGTAGCAATACCACTCGCTAACTAGGAAGGAAGACTACCTCACCGCTTGAAATTTCCAATCCGCGGTGGGCACGCGTGGTATTTAAGCCCATACTCTCTCATTGTCAGAGAGTACCTGTGCCCTTCAGTGGGACTATATAGGCTACATAAAAAATAAATAGGAAAGTGGTGCTTTCTTAGGCTTTTTCAGGTAATTTGATATCAACCCTGGTGCACGGGTCTCTTCCTGCATTGCAGGAAGGTTAGGTCATACTCCACCACGGGGGCCAAGTCCGGGTCGGTGGAGGATTGTAAGACAGTGGCGGGCCTCACTGTCAGAAGTTATCAAGCCGCCCACAAGGCCTCTGATATGGCTTAGCGACTGCCATTACATGACAGTTGACACCAACGGCTTAACGTGCCTTCAGGGTATATTATTATTATTTATTAATTCAAAAGAAGACGTGTTATATTTCCTACTACCCTAACAATAAAATGTATTGTGTGTTGTGATCACCTGCTTATAGATAGTACACTACAATCTTCTTTTGTACTACCATAGACTAATGGTATTACTCATATGATTAACTGGCATGTCATAGTGTAACTTTCTGTTTGGTGATTCTAAAAAAAGTAAATTAAATAAAGACATGAAAAAACCGCGGCAAGCTGAAGATAGGGCGCTATGGCGCTCATTAGGGGAGGGTTGTGTCCAGCACATAATATAGCCCACATAATATAGCCTGAAGAAGAAGAAAAAACCACACCTGAAGCAAACTTTGCCAAACTGCAATAAGCAATAAGGCAATAAGGCCGCCAATTGTACTATGTAATATTTGCAATTGTTTTGTATTTGTTGTTTTTCCAGTGTACAATAAAGAATATTCTTATCTTATCTTAACTGTCAATGCAGCTTATCGGCGATTGTTGACGTGGCACTCCGACTTGATCCGGCCGCCCCCGCAGGCTCGGGCGCCGGCGAGCTGAGCGCGGACGCCCTGCGCGTGGTGGCGGCGGCGGCGCGCTGGGAGCGCTGCGCGGGCGCGGAGGCGGCGCGCGAGCTGGAGCGCCGCGTGTTCGCGTGCGCCGCGCCGCAGCACCGCCTGCTGCCGCGCCTGCTGCATCTGCTGCTGGCGCCGCCCGCGCCCAGCGACGCGCCGCCGGTGGGTTCCACCGACTACGTAACCTATCCAGACTAGGGGTGAGCGTTCCTAAGACGCACCGTTTAAAAATACAGTTTCACTCCCAGGAACGGACGTACCGTTTTCCGATTTCAAAAAAAGCAGTCTCGTCACTAAACCAGTGTCTCGACGAGACTTGTATTGCGACGAGACGAAACGACGCGCGACGCTTGGCACGGACTAACTACGCGTCGAGACTAGTTTCGAGACGACACCTACTGGTTCACGGATGAGACTGTTTGGCGAGACGTCATTTGGGCATCATACAAATATGAACTTTATCTCGATACAATAAAGACGACAATTGCAACACATAGAACCAGTCACTGACGAGACTGCTTTGATTTCTGTAGGGATCATAGAAATATAAACTTTATCGCCATACAATAAAGACGGCAATTGCATCACACAAAACCAGTCACTGACGAGACTGCTTATATGGCTCGTTTTTCTGTCTTGATTGGTCGCCATCATACAACTATGACCTTTATCTCCATACAATAAAGACGACAATTGCATCCAAACAAAACCAGTCACTGACGAGACAGCTTTGATGACTAGTTTTCCTGTCGGAAAAACAGGTTTCGTCTCGTCATTGAAAAATACAGTGCCGACCCACTCCTAATCCAGACTGCTTAGTGCGAGTTTTTTTCTACTCGATCGCGTTAACGTAAACTCATATTTCTATGGCATCGAGGAAGCGCCACCTAGCGACAGGTATGGAAATTAAAATTGCTGAGTGCGAGTTGTAATGGTTTACGTTGAGAAGTGAACACGTTTACCAGCCAAAACACGAATAAACGCGAGTGCGAGTTGTACTGTGACAGCGTTTTGCCAGTTCGAACGGTTAACTTACTCATACTCACTACTCAATGCTCGATTAACGCGGTAGTAAAGTTATTCGATTGGATCAGTCAAACTAGCACTAAGCACTCACAGCCCCGTTGTTCTACAAATTTGATATCTACCCTTGCATGTCCCCACTGCGTGGGCACGGGTCTCTTCCTACGTCGCAGCAAGGTTTGGCCCCTCATTAGGGTCCTCCGAAGTACTTCTGTTTTTTTTTTTTTCGAGAAACTACACAAGACTAAATCCTGCGGTGAAACTTCCCCTTTAATTTATTTTTAAAGCAAAAGAAATCGAACCACAGTCTACGAAATCTGAAGGACGACAGATTAATTGAGAACCTGCTAGGTATCTGGTTTCTAGTGATACCGTGACTTCTAATATGTGCAAACGCTAAAACATTTATTTGTTAATTACTATTTATTACGTCCGTCCGTCCGGGAATCAGAGATTTTAATTTTCGTTTGTCGGAACCGTAACCGAAATCGGAATCGACGTTGGCGGATGCAAAAGTGTGAGATGTGTTGGCGGAAACAGGCCTAATAAACAGAAGCAGATGACACGATCGCCAATGCGACACAAAACAGGTGAAAAAGTAATCAACATAGAGCACAGGGAAAGGGGAAATAAATATAAATATTTTCATACCGCCGCTATACTTCGACTATAACTGATTATAACGTCGGATTCAAATTTATCGGAATTGAAAGCGCGAAATTAATCGGAAGTTCAACCTTTCCAAATCGGATTCGAAGCTTCGTAACATGTCTGCTTTGTACAGGACTTCTCAGTGCGTCTAATTTTTTTTAAGTGCATATAGGTACATTTATATCAGCTTGAATTCGTTGCTATTCATGGTCATTTGATCAATGTTCTTCCATTGCAGATTCTCACTTCTCAGCAGATCGATGAACTAACTTCTATGCTGGAACCTATAAAAGATCTGCAGAATGCTGTTCTAGAACTAAACGACGCATTGCGCCTTGATGTGCCTGAAATCGACACTACGAAAGGTAATTTGCCCTCTATTGATAAATTAAGCTCAAACTTGTGGGAAGTCTCATTTTCACATCTGCATATTGTTTATAAATGTTCCATATAAAAGAAAAGCCTAAAATATTCTTTGTTTCACAGATGAAGAAGAGTTAAGTGAATATGACAATCTATTCAGCAGCGATTTGGGTGTCGCAGTCGTTACGGAGGCTATCAGACAGATGGCTGAAATGAGGTACTTCATAGGGGTCTTTTGTTTCCATCCTGTGCTTAACATTCAATTAAATTTTGTTTTATATGTTCATTTTATTAGGCAAAGCAACAGCTTGTCACTAACATAGATACAAAAAACTAACAAAATTTAAAAACCTATTTAGAGGCTAAAAATTTCACCCATGCCGGGATTCGAACCCGCAACCTCTGGCTATCCGTACCAGCGCTCTACCAATTGAGCCAATGGGTGACTCACGGCATCAGTGAAATTTCGAACCTCTTTACAATATTCTCTGTATTACGTACAGGCAGCGACATCTGACTTAAGCAAATTGCATTACTTACAGCCCCGACTACCTACTTTGCAGTTAGGTTTTAACATCCAGATAGCCAGAGGTTGCGGGTTCGAATCCCGGCATGGGTGAAATTTTTAGCCTCTAAATAGGTTTTTAAATTTGTTCCTTAGCACGGGTTAGTGCATTAAAAATGAAAATAGTGTAATCATGTGGGTACAGTGATATTGTTCCGATGTTAAAACCTAACTGCAAAGTAGGTAGTCGGGGCTGTAAGTAATGCAATTTGCTTAAGTCAGATGTCGCTGCCTGTACGTAATACAGAGAATATTGTAAAGAGGTTCGAAATTTCACTGATGCCGTGAGTCACCCATTGGCTCAATTGGTAGAGCGCTGGTACGGATAGCCAGAGGTTGCGGGTTCGAATCCCGGCATGGGTGAAATTTTTAGCCTCTAAATAGGTTTTTAAATTTGTTCCTTAGCACGGGTTAGTGCATTAAAAATGAAAATAGTGTAGCTAACAAAATGTTTTCACAGATTACCAGAAAAACAACATGCAACTGTTTGCACTTGCTGCACTGTTATACAATTTTAATCAGTTGAAATAAGTGAGGATTTTTTTTGGCGGTATTAAATAGAATATTCTTTATTGTACACCTGAGCACTTGTTATAAAACATGTACGTGGTACGTTTTCAATCTAAAATAATTAAAATTATTACGAATTTAGACACTTCAATATAAGTGCAAAAAAGGCCCGTTCTCGTGTCGTGCCCGTAGGTTTTTTCGCGCTATTATTGTAGTCTGTAACCTAAAGTTTTTAGGATTTATTTTAGTTTGTAACGTTGCGCCCGCACGTCGCCTACTCGTCGTAGCATGTATAATCCTCTATACCGCCACTACATATCCCGAAATACGAAAGTTGTAGCTCGAAAATACCTAAATTTAGCTTTCATAAGTGTTCGTCTACAGGGTGTCTCATTCAAATCGGTCAGTATGGGAAAGTCTGAAACTATAAGACATACGAAGATCTGTTCTGAGGAACCATGTCATCGATTTTAATAATTAGAAAAACTGCATTCATACATTTTAAAAAACATCTGTACTCCTATTTAGAGGCTAAAAATTTCACCCATGCCGGGATTCGAACCCGCAACCTCTGGCTATCCGTACCAGCGCTCTACCAATTGAGCCAATGGGCGACTCACGGCATCAGTGAAATTTCGAACCTCTTTACAATATTCTCTGTATTACGTACAAATGTATTTATTTATTTGTATCTGTACTCCGTTCTCGAATCGAACCCGGTTGTTTTGAAAAAAAACCTACACTATTTCTATTTAGATATCGATTGTGTAGGTCTTAAGCAGTAAATGTCTGTATGAAACATGACGTCTAAAATGAATAAAATGCATTGTTTTCATACAAAATGCAATCGTAAGTTCGTTACCTAAACGTGTTGAATATTGTATTAAAAGTCGGTGGTCACTTCGAGCACCTACTAAAATAAATTAAAGTATGTGAAAATAATGCATTTTATTCATTATAGACATCATGTTTCATACAGACATTTACTGCTTAAGACCTACACAATCGATATCTAAATAGAAAGAGTGTAGATTTTTTTTTCAAAACAACCGGGTTCGATTCCCGAAACAGGTGTTTTTACAGATGTTTTTTAAAATGTATGAGTGCAGTTTTTCTTGTTATCAAAATCGATGACATGGTTCCTCAGAACAGATCTTCGTATGTCTTATACTTTCAGACATTCCCATACTGACCGATTTGAATGAGACACCTTGTATATTAAAAGCCGGTGTGTGCAGGGCGCGTATCGTGCGCGGAGCCGTGTGCGCGCTCGGCGTTTGGCGCGGCGCCGACGCCGTGCCGGGCGCGGGACACTGCGCCGTGCACTGGCAGGCCTACCGCGCGCTGCTGTGGCTGCGGGGACAGGCGGCACCTCCGCCGTGAGTATTGCCGCCTGCCACACAGCCACTCGCGGGAGTTATAAGTTCTTGCATAAGCAGGCCCACTGCTCGCTGCTGTGGCTGCGGGGACAGGCGGCTCCTCCGCCGTGAGTATTGCCGCCTGCGATGCAGCCACTCGCGGGAGTTATAAGGTCTTGCATAAGCAGGCCCGCTGCTGCGGCTGCGGGGACGGTTGGCACCTCCGCTGTGAGTATGTCGGTCTACGATGCAGCAGTCGCGGACACTGAGTCCTCCACGTACAAGCCTACTGCGCGCTGCTGTGGCTGCGGGGACAGGCGGCACCTCCGCCGTGAGTATTGCCGCCTGCGATGTAGCACTCGCGGGAGTTATAAGGTCTTGCAAAAGCAGGCCCACTGCACGCTGCTGTGGCTGCGGGGACAGGCGGCTCCTCCGCCGTGAGTATTGCCGCCTGCGATGCAGCCACTCGCGGGAGTTATAAGGTCTTGCATAAGCAGGCCCGCTGCTGCGGCTGCGGGGACGGTTGGCACCTCCGCTGTGAGTATGTCGGTCTACGATGCAGCAGTCGCGGACACTGAGTCCTCCACGTACAAGCCTACTGCGCGCTGCTGTGGCTGCGGGGACAGGCGGCACCTCCGCCGTGAGTATTGCCGCCTGCGATGTAGCACTCGCGGGAGTTATAAGGTCTTGCAAAAGCAGGCCCACTGCACGCTGCTGTGGCTGCGGGGACAGGCGGCTCCTCCGCCGTGAGTATTGCCGCCTGCGATGCAGCCACTCGAGGGACACTGTCTTGCATAAGCAGACCCACTGCTCGCTGCTGTGGCTGCGGGGACAGTCGGCACCTCCGCCGTGAGTATTTCGGCATTCGATGCAGCAGTCGCGGGACACTGAGTCCTCCGCGTGCAGGCCTACCGCGCGCTGCTGTGGCTGCGGAGTCAAGCGGTTAACAGATTATGTAGACAACATAATCCACTTTTTGTAAAAGATTCTCTGAAATTTTATTTATTTGCATGTATGCTTAGTAAATTCAGATCAAATTTGATCCAATTAGGGTCAACATCATCCATACCTGAAAATGTAACTTTTTATTGCCTTTATTGTTTTAGTTACAATAGGTAATCGCGCCAACTTGTAGTCCGTAAGTCTTACATGTTATGTGATGTGAATGTTGTGTTTCTCAGTTATTGGATTCACACTGTGGCTTGATTTATTGTAAATTGTGTCTATATTTGTAAAGTGTGCGTCTGTTGTAAAACCTAGTAAATAAATAAATAAGTGGCATTTCCGCGACGATACAGTCGCGGGAGTCCTCCGCGTGCAGGCCTGCCGCACGCTGACGTGCGGCAGGCCTGCACGTGGCTACACGCGGCGGACGTGTCGTGTGACCGAACGCGGTGATGTCAGGTCGGGCTCGGACGAGCTGTTCCGGCTGAAGGTGTGCGCGCTGGGCGGCGCGCCGGCGGAGGCGGCGCTGGGCGCGGGCGTGGTGCGCGCGTACGCGGGGCGCGGCGCGGGCGCGGGGGGGGCGCGCGCGCGCCGCCGCCTGGCCGCGGCCGCCGCGCCCCGCGCCTGGCACCGCGCGCTGCCGCTCATGGCCTACCACCTGGCGCACCAGCTGTATCCTTTTGCTTCTGCGGCGCCCTCTCCCGGCCCTTTTGTCTTAGGGCTGATTTTTCAATAGTCAGATAACTTTTATCTGAGGAATAAAAATGGCGGTTTGACATAATTTTCATGCATAAGCTGTCAAACCGCCATTTTTATTCCTCAGATAAAAGTTATCGGATTATTGAAAAATCAGCCCTTTTATTTATTTATTTCTTAGTACTTGGAAAACCGACAGCTTTAAGAATAACTTCGAAATAATAACTGTAAGCTACTTACAGGTTTTCAATAATTGGCCTCTGCATGTACGTAATGAGAAGATTTATTCAGCATCCAGTGGCATCTTCACTCACACTACATGGGGTGAAGGGAGCACGCGGATGCTGCAGTGTCTGAGAAATGGTTTTTAGATGCACCTATACCATCCTGACTGCTTAGTCGGCCTAGCCCACAGGAAAGACTTCACTATATCACAGATTAACACAAATTAACATTGATAATTTAGATATTCCTACAACACCCACCACCGACAATTTTACAATTTTCATTAAATAAAATTTCAAATCTTATTCAATTAATCATAACATAATCATGTGTCCTCTGCAAACTGAGATGTAAGGTACTCGACAATTCACAATATCAATGCGGTCGTCGCGGCATAAATAAATTGGGTGCCCTAACGTCCCTACTATCACACGGTTTGCTTTCATCTTTATGTAATATTAATCAACCAAAAATTTTCCCACCACATCAAGTTTCCAATAATAACGACCTTAGCACGGCCTAGCTGGGCGGTGAGCGGCGGCTTCGAGTTCGGCTGGTGGCTGGCGACCATCCGGCAGCCGCGGCTCGTGCAGAGCTACGTGGCGCTGCTGGCGCCCTGGTGCGAGTGGAACGCTTGCTCGCGTGAGTACCGCTAGCTCGGCTGCGGCTAGCGGCGCTACGAGAAAATTGCGAGACTCTATACGGTACTAACTATAATAATTATAATTAGTACAGGATTCGAGTCCTGCAGTTTTTTCCGCGGCTTTCCCGAACTTTACAGATTGTTTTTTACAATTTAATGAAATGTATAGTTTTCGTTTTATTTTTCTGTGTACCTGTTGCAAAAGACAATATTACTTGCCAAATTTATAGTTTTAGGTCAACGGAAAGTACTCTGTCAAAAGTTTTTTTGCGGTATGAATGGCCTTTTTTTCAGTAAATTTGAAGTTATTTTTTTTCACATGGGACTGTAGACTTGAGTATATGGTTTTAATTGAAATTTGATACCTCCACGCGTTTTCAAGATAAAGGGCCTTCACAGACGGACAACAAAGTGATACCATAAGGGTTCTGTTTTTTTTCCTTTTCAGGTACGCAACTCTAAAATCTATTGGCAACTGTTAACATTACATCTAAACATTGTCATCGTTCGACAAACCGGGGGTAAATCACATGATTAGGTTAGGTTGTTTTTGTTCGGCGTGCTATAAAGAATGTTCTTATCTTGTTATCTTACGTAGCGAAGTCAACTAAGCCATTTTTCAGTTTTTGCAGTTAAAACAATTTTTCTTACTCGGCGTCATTTAGGCCGTCTTACCGTTGAAAAGATAGGTACAGAAGAAGAGGAAGAAACCATTTATTGTAGCAACAGAAAGACACACATTTGTTACAACATTGCAACATAAAATCTGCCTCGCGACTGCCTCGTTGGTCTAGCCGTTAAGGCGCTTGGTTACCAAGACAGAGGTCGTGGGTTCGATTCCCACTGATGGCTACCGTACATTTGTACAAGTGGCCTTATTCTGGTTGTGTTTTCTTATTTGTGACGTCCTTGCCTGGTTACCATATTACAGGGTATTCTAGTATGTGACCAGGCCGTAGAGTCTAATACTTACATAGATTGTCAATAGAATGATATAAGCGCGACAATGGTTGTTATTTGCCTCAATTTGGTAGTCTACAACGCAATAGCAGTACAATGTCATTCCAAGGGTATGCCCGTGCAAATTAAAAAGGCATCTCTCGCGAAGAAGATCGAATCACGAGAGGCGCCGAGTTAAGTAGCACGGGTTATACCATTGCAATTAGATAGGTTACCAGACTACCGATAGTGTGAATGAAACCACCATTACCTGACTAATATGACTCCATTGAACAACTATGCATTTCAGAGACTCACCCACCAGGTCAAGTGAATGTGTTGCGTAGAAGTTATTATTATTATCATCTTCAACACAATAGACTGTCACACTTCCAATGCACGTTTCCAGGCCAGTTCATCCTGGGACTATCGCTGTTGGAGCTAGAGGACGCGGAGGGCGCGTACGCGGCCTTCTGCAAGGCGGCCAAGGGCGTCAGCTCGGAGCCCTTCCTGCGACAGCTCGTCGCCACCGCCGGCGAGCCGCTCACGCAGCATCAGGCCCTAGTGCTTTATTACATGAAGGTCGGGACGCGTCTTTGTTTTAATTTAATTAAACTTAATTGCACATAAACATTTCACAGGACGTTGCATAATAAATGACATCTACAAAGGCGAGCTCTTCTCTGTAAGAGATTTCTTCCAGCAAACCTTAGAAAATAGGAAAAGCAGTAAAAACGGGTCTATTTGTGTCATAAATTCATAATGCACCTATATAAACCACATACCTACGTAAAATACATAGATATAAATAAATATGTCCTTGGTCGTAAAATTATAGAGAACACTTTATTGTATATACAAAAGGAAATAACACAGATATTTCTTGACCTAAGAGACAGACGGCGACCTTATCACTAAGTGATCTCTTCCGGGCAACCTTTGGATGGACTTGAGCAATACATTGAAGAAGGAAGTATATGTACAGTCATGTCCTCTAACATGTATGCACTTCAGTACCTTACCAGTCAAAATCAAAATATTTCTTAATAATTTTCTCATACATCAGGTTAGAAGATGTTAATGTGACAAGGTTCTAACGTGTTTACATGTGGTGAAGCATCATAGTTACAGGAAAGGGCACTAGTACATGTGTGCAAAGGCCCGCTTATGTTGGATTTGATCGGGTTGCACTGGATGGCGCGCCCGGTCTTTTGTAGAGCCAATTTTACGTTTTTATATTGGCTCTGATTGGTCAAGCTGACCGCGATTTTTGTTTTATCTTACGTCAAATAATTTACTGTGTCATGGACATTAAAATACGTGAAAAATAAAGAACACAAAAATAAAGACACTTTTTCTCCTCGAATCAAATTGAGTCTGGATGACCGCCGCCCTCCTGCTGCATGGTGGAGCTGAAGGTGTACGCTCGTTCGATGAAGAGATAAGTGGGGTTCTTGCTACGCAGTGCTGGTGTCACTTCTTGTTTCTTTTCCGTGTTGGCCATTATTAATAGGCTCGTCATACTTATTTAATCTTAATAAAAAAGTTCATCTGTACGCAAGTACACCTGGTCGTGTCTATTTACCTGCCATACCAACATGTTAATGCACGCGACTGTACAAACACATCAAATCAAAGACTTTATGAAGAGCGTTTATAACGTCAACAATACCTCTCGCTCGTTCCTAACATTTTTAATGATCATACTGGCCGTAGTTCAGTGTGTATGCCGCCTAATCGATAAGTCGATGACGTGAAGAAGGCGGCAAGAGGACAATGGATGAGGTCAACAGAGGACCGACGGTTGGCCTGATGATGAAGAGACGGCCAACAGTAAGTGTCTCGCATGGGCTGTGTAGACAGATACTGTTGACAAATGTTGCCACTTTTGTCAACAGTATCTGTCTACACAGCCCATGTGAGAACACGGCATTACAAAATATGGCACTGGACACTGCCTACCCCTCCCAGAAACAGGTATCAGTTTGTGTATTATAGACATGCAGTGGTCAGTTCTCCAGGCTAATAGGCATGATGAAAGTTTTTTAAATCCTTTTCCATAATGTGGGGACACATTTATTATTTACAAAAAAAAAACCTATATTTCAGTATTAAACTAAAGTTTAACGAATGTTAAAGCCATTTTTCTAAAATTATTTTAAATTTAATTATTTTAAAAACAGCTCGCAGTGCTATGACGTCGAATCTGACGTCACGCCTATGTAAACTAACATCAAACGTCAAATGTGTCTAAGCGGCAGACACACGGGTGAAGTTTACCAATGTTTACCTAAGCTTCACGCGATGTGATTGTATTTTCAGTCAAAATGGCTGAAAGCAGTATTATAATCTTTTATTTTATTGAACTTATTGTTAATATTTTTTTTCTGAAACCAAATCAATGTTTTAAATATTTTTTTAAGTAGGTCAGGTTACACTTTCCTCTAACATCGTTAGATCTTTGATTATTTAATACTGTCGTCACGCCTATTTTGTTCATAATTTACTTTTATCTGTTTTGTTCACAGGTAATAAAGCTATTCGAGATCCACGACGCCGGAGCTTGTGTGGTGCGTCTTGCGGAAACTGCTATCAGTATTGCTGATAAGGACGATCCTAATTTGGTAAGTTAATTACTAATATTTTTCATCCTCGTCGCCAAGTAGACAAAGGCGAAGTTGATGTGTATGTAAATGTTATGATAACATAACAATTACATACATATACATTACTTCTGGCCCCACACTAGGATACCCTGTGTCGTGTGCACCAGAAACAACGTCATCACAAACATGTTAACATCCGAGAACTGTTTTTTTTTGTCCCCAGCCGGGGATCGAAACCGGAACCTCTCAGTTTTTTTAGAATGTAAAAATAAGAGTTGGGGACTCAAATTTACCAATCATGCCGAAACAGTTCATCGGAGAGTAGTATTTCATTGAATTTTTAAATTAAATTGGTAATGACATAAACAAGGAAACCAATCCGGCTGAGTAGCACCATATCAGAGATTTGTTTTTCAATTTTCGACTTTATGGCCTATCACATAAAACTTCTCGAAGATCAGACGCGGTTAGAGTTATTGTCAAACTTAATGTCATTGTTGTCCATTGATTTTTATCTTTGTTTGCATAGCTTAAAGGTACATATTTAAATGGAACTTTTATGACATAGACCTTTTTGGCTTTGTCTTTATTTACCAATGGCAGTTTGGCATTCATAGTGTGCGTTTGGTTTATATGTGCGAGTTTGGTCACACTGGTTTTCATACTAATGGGTCATGTCACTACTTTTACCCTTGCTTTGTTCTGTGATTTGGGCTCCGTAGTGCTTTGTAACCGTATTTCTTATGTTGACAATATTGTTACGTTACTATAGTGCGACTGTCTCTCAATATTGTCAGGTTGTTTTATTTTTAAAATGCGATCCAAAAATTATTTATGTGATAATTTCAATGTCATAACGTTAGTTCTTTTCTACGCCACGCTAATAAAAGTTGCTCGAAATACTAATCCTGAGCAGACGAAGTCGCGGGCAACAGCTAGTAGACTAAATAAAGGAATTAAGCCGGCTTTTCACTAAGGCCCATTTGCGTCAGCCCGGTCGAGTTAACTGGTCAAATCGATCATTTCGCATGCGATATCATCTATATAACCGGTTAATTCCAGTTAAATGAGCTAACCCGGGCTGATGAAAATGGGCCTTTAGGGATGTAATATAATAAATATTACATTTAGTTTTATAGCTATAATAATTTTAAAGGTGTAATAATGTTATAGCTATAATAATAATATTATTATAGGACAGTGTGAACCGGTATAATTATACTGTGTGAACAAATATATACTGCGAATGTGGGTGGAAGGGCTGGTAAGAGACGTCCCAGGCGGACATACATCGACCAATTAGGGGATGTATTAGCAAAGGGGAACATAAAAAGTACCCGTAACCGGCGTGCGTGCATGCAACGACTTATGAACGTTGATGAAGCGAAAGTGATCTGTCAGGATCCTGGCAAGTGGCATTCCCTGGTCTCAGCCTACCCCTCTGGGATACAGACGTGAGGTTATGTATGCATAAGTATTTTACTCAGTATGGTACTGCCCATGATTGTTTCGCACCGCAGTCTGTGACGCTCGTGGGGTAGAACCTGGCACTGACTGAAAATCAGCGCTGAAGGCTAGTCCATCAGCATATTGCTGAGTCAGTTGCCATTTATAGCAGTAGGGACACGCCTTTGACCTTTCGTTTTCTTCTTTGTTTTTGTTTTTTGTAAATTTCATGTTTAGTAATATGTTTTAAGTTTGTTTTGTTACTGTGGCGTGTGCACTATATCTATAATAAATGTTTCGCTTCTTCTCCTTCATGTGAACCGGTCTCGTACAAAATGCATGACGAACGATAACTTATTATATCTTAAGATGTATTATAATTTCATCGCATAGTCAAAAGCCGGCTTTAGAAATGAACGACCGCTTGCGTCGGCAGGGGATGTTCCAGTGGGTGGTGTTCAAGTGGCACCTGGCTGGCGGGCGCGTGCAGCGCGCGCTGGCCGCCGCCGCCGCCAGCCCCGCGCCGCACGCGCGCGCCGCCGCCGCCGCCACGCTGCTCACCACGCTAGGTAACACCATTTTAAATTTAACTTTACTATATTATTTTTAATACACTAACCCGTGCTAAGGACAATTTTAAAAACGTATTTAGTCGCTGGTTCGAGGTTCCACCCGTCATGGGTGGAATGTTTAGCCTCGAAATAGGTTTTTAAAATAAAGTTAAATTTTAAAAAACCTATTTAGAGGCTAAAAATTCCACCCGTGCCGGGATTCGAACCCGCGACCTCTGGCTATCCGTGCCAGCGCTCTTTCCAGCTGAGCTAATGGGCGACTCACCGGCATCAGTGAAATTTCGGTCCTCTTCACAATACTCTCTGTATTACGTACAGGCAGCGACATCTGGCTGAAGTAATTTGCATCACTTGCAGCCCCGAGTACCTACTTTTATATAACATAACATTTACATATAGGCACATACATCGCCTCTGGCCCCACACTAGGATACCCTGTAAATACTTTGATACCCTAGGATACTTTGCAGTTAGGTTTTACATCGGAATGATAAAATTTAACTTTATTTTAAAAACCTATTTAGAGGCTAAACATTCCACCCATGACGGGTGGAACCTTGAACCCGCGACTAAATAGGTTTTCAAAATTGTCCTTAGTACGGGTTAGTGCATTAAAAAGAATATAATCATATAACTTTATTGCCTAAAAATATGAAATGAAATGGTTTTATTCAAAGTAGCGCAGAAACTGCGCCTTAATAAACGTTACAATTCAAACTAGGTGTCCATTTCAAAATCTAGATCATTTTAGAGAAAATATGGACAAAAAAACTCCAATCTTAGTATTTTGAAAGTCCTTAATTAACAGAGTTTATACTATTTTTATTTTAATGCACTAACCCGTGCTAAGGAACAAATTTAAAAACCTATTTAGAGGCTAAAAATTTCACCCATGCCGGGATTCGAACCCGCAACCTCTGGCTATCCGTGCCAGCGCTCTACCAATTGAGCCAATGGGCGACTCAAGGCATCAGTGAAATTTCGAACCTCTTTACACTATTCTCTGTATTACGTACAGGCAGCGACATCTGACTTAACAGAGTTTAGATAATTAATATAAAACATAGAAGTCATGCATTGCACTGGCTTTAATTCCAGACATCATTATCGTCTAAATAAATCTTAAAGTAGCCCTTTTGGCACACAGTGTAACCGCGTTTCAGGCAAGCTTAATATATCTTCACGGATTTTATTATAGAAGCGTATACAATTCCCCTTCAAGGATGTATTAACCTTTGCCAGACTAAATAGTGGAAATAAAAGATTATGTTTATTTTTAGTATTACTTAATAATAAAATTCGTACAATGGTTATGGTTGCACAGTGAATACCACACAAGACCGAGTCTGAATCGTGGCAGTCAGAGAAACGATATATTGTTTTACCTTGTACTTATATCATGCGAGCCGGTATAATGAAATATTTCGGACGTTAATAACAAAGTAAAGTAGTAAAAACAAAATTAGACCAATGATGAGTTAATTCAGCTAACTTTACCCTAAATTTAGCTTTAATAACTGGTAACACTGTACTACACACAACGCCACCGGGACGGGATCCAAAGCCCTTCTCCCACCATACGACCAATTACGGAAACGGTCGCTGCTACGTCCTTGGTATGCTGTAGTAGTCAGACCTGAGATTTCAGCACTGAGCGTCATAGTTAGATCCTTGTACGTAGCAAGCGCTGAGGTATGCCAACACTTCAGACACTAGGGTTTCCTCACAATGATTTCCCTTAATGTTAGCGAATGGTATTGCTACAGTAACTTCACAAATGTACATAACTTACAAAACAAAGTCATCGGTACATATCAGGTTTGAACCCACGACCCCTTGATTGAGAAGCCGGTGTTCTAACGCTCCACTACCACCGCTCTATGTATCTATGCGTGCTGTATCGATCGCACAATTTAAAATTATTTCACTTTGTTGCACAGGACATGAAATAACGAAGGCGAGCTAGGCATTTGCCCCCTTGGGGACATTACATTTTTAGTTAATTAGATTTTTTATGCTCGTTATGAATCTAATGTGGTCTGTCTGTAGCTATGTACTGTGTTGTGTCTTGCTAGGCAGTTTTTGACACGGAAATGTTGCTTCCAAAATTGAAAATTTTAGTAGAAAGTCCAATCCAAAACACTCTTGTATATCCCCAATGCTGGGGCACGGGGCTCTTCCTGCATCGCAGGAAGGTGAGGCTATACTCCACCACGGGGGCCAAGTCCGGATTGGTGAAAGATCGTAAGACAGTGGCGGGCCTTAGAGTCGGAAGTTTTCAAGCCGCCCTAAGGCTTCTGACTCGGCTTAACGACTGCCATCTATCGACGGCAGCCGGCACCGACTGCCAATAAGTCCCGACATATAAACCCTAATGCCGAAAATCGTCTAGCGTGTGCACGTTACTATGAGGTACGGTCTGTTAGCTTTTAGAATATACCTCGGGCGGGTTGAGTAGGCTTCGGTTTTCGCCGAAAGCACACGAGTGTAATACTACTTCCTGCTCTGTATAAAACTTTTCTTCACTATTTTGAAAAGTTATGTGAAATTAAGTGTCATATTAGTTCCGATATTTCTATTACGCGAATATATCCGATGCTATCCGTTAGTAGCCGAGGTATATTCTGAAAGCTAACAGACTGTACCGCTCTGAACAAATGCATGAACGGCGCAGCGTCGCGCAAGCAGCTGGGCGCGCTGGTGTCGTGCGCGGCGCTGGCGCCGGAGGCCGAGCGCGCGGCGGCGGCGCGCGCCAAGCTGCACGACGCGCACGCGCACAACCCCTACTACGACTTCCTCTACGCGCTGCACGCCTCGCGGCACCACTACCGGAAGGGTGAGACGCACGACTCTTGAGCCGAATTTACATCACGAAATTAGTGGCATGAAATTAATGTCGTGACATTAGTTTTCACGTGTAATTTAGTACATCTAATGAATTTTGTGTCCCGCGCGATTTTTTGGTGAAATTAGTGTCGTGCAACTAATTTCATCATGTAGATGCAATGTGAAGCGCCTGCGACTTTATTTACGTACGTATGCGCTTCAAGCATTCAAGCGTTGAAAATGCCGAACCAGCGATGGAGTACATTCGTTCATTGGAAAATAGTTTTTATGGCTCTCAGGATCTTCATGTGCTAGTTCAGAGACTAATTAAATTGCACGCAAATGCTTTCTTAGTTAACCATCCTCGAATCCACCAACGTATTTTGTTTCTTGATAGTCTTTTTTTTTAAGTGTATATAGAAGCATCTCTTTAACTACATTGAATACAGAAGAATATAGCTTCGATGCTGATGGGGCCATGGTTACTGCGATATTGACGATTTCACGACACTAATTATTTTACGAAATTACTTTCGCATAGGAACATCGAAACTACTTTCGTGAAACTGAGGTCAACATGCATGCCACTAATTTCGTAATGTAAATTCGGCTTTACAATGTAGAAAAGTTAGGATTAAATTAATCCCATTCGCCAAGTCTCTTTGACACCAAAAGTTTGCTGATTATGTTTGCCTTGCATTAAGCACGCCTTTGTGCATCTGTATAACTTGTGCAGTAAAGAATGAATACGTAGTTGATTTCCCAGCAAAATTAATGCATAAATTTGTCTTGGTGTCGAGTTTCAGTAGCTTGCGGGTCGAGGGTTAGTATAACAACATCACTAACGATCGATGTCAACCTTTGTATGTCCCCACTGCTGGGGCTCGGGTCTCTTCCTGCATCGCAGGAAGGTTAGCCCATACTCTACTACAGGGGCCGAGTCCGAGTTGGTGGAGGATGGTAACACAGTGGCGGTATTACATTTATTACACACAATATTTTAATACATTTTTATTTAGCCATACTGCCCTGCTATACTGTCTACACTCGTATAGCCAGGATAGCAGGGCAGTATGCCTCTTCAGAGAGAGAGATTTACGGGGTTAATTACCTACCAGGCGTGCCCACCGCGGCAATTTCAAGCGCTGTAGTACGTGAACACCTCACACGCTCAGGTTTTCTCACGATGTTTGGATTAAAAGTTAGCGAATGGTTTTCCTACTAAAACTTCACAAAAGTATGTAGGTACCTTAGAAAACAAATTCTTTGGGACAAGGCGGAATTCGAACCCTCGAACCCGCTTTCGGGTATAAACACAATATGCAAAAACATTTTATTTAAAAAACAGTAAATAAAACTAATAAAAAAGAAATAATAATAAAAAAACACATGTTTGCAGAGTGGTCACTTGACTGCCTACTAATGTGAAATATTGTTATTATAAGTGCTCCCCAAGATAGAGGATGTTATCGAAAAATGTTTTCCGTATACTATAATATCTAAATGGTGAGTTCACTCATCTAGTCACAAATAGTGCAAGACACGTACAGCCCTAATACCGTGCATCGCTGTGTGTGCTGACATTGCATTGTCCAGCACACTGCTACCGCCCGCCAGTCGGCTCTAGCCACCCGCCAGATACGCTCACATACAACTATAACATATTATCATACTATGTATTTCTGTGAAAAAAGTAAATAAACAACTGCTATAACGACATATAAACTACGTCTTCTTCCACCATCGTCTAACACCAAACCTCTGCTGTGCGACAAAGCGAGGGTTGTACACGCTCGCCTCTGCTCGTTCGAAGACAGGTCGCAGCATTACCTACTTAGTGTTTTCCTAATTTTGTAAGAATAGTAATTAGTGTTTCAGAACTAGGATGATTGGCGAAGAGATGGGCAGAGTGGAGTTTTTTCTCGCTGTCTTTTTCTCCACGGCAACTAGGCCCGAAGACATATATATTAGTTGTAAGTCAGTTTATGTACATATTCCTTCAATATACTTCATGTACACCTACCTACCTACTCTCTTCATCTTTCAGTTCAATCCATCCCAAGGTTGTCTGGAATTGTATACCGCCGTATTATAGACCGCCAATTGTATACAGCAATACTTAGATACGTAAGCCTTTTTATGTATTTTGTTTTCTGGTGTGTACAATAGAGAGTTCTAATCTAAGACAGCAATTACAAGCTCGGCCCGTTCCAGCGGCGGCCGTGATGTACGAGCGCGCGGCGCGCTGCGGCGCGGATGGCGGCGGCGGCGGGCGGCAGGCGCGCCGCCGCTGGCTGGCGGCCGCGCTCACGGCGCTGCTGCTGGCCCGCCCCGAGCACGCCTTCCTGGCGCGTCCCGCCGCCGGCGCCCAGCGGGATCGGACGCAAGTAAGTCACACCACTCGGTACAATCGCGGCACACCCCAGCGGCGTCCGCCGTCCATAGCGCCCGAAACCGGCTGCAGGCGGGACACATGCGGCGCTAGGGTTGCTCCCTCTGCGGTCTCGGCCGGGGCATGGCGTCTGATACTACATAGTTGTTCAATATGATGTTATATTAGTATGATATGAGTACGTACGAGTTAGTCTATTTTATTAATTCACAATCTATTAAGCAATTGTACAATAAGATGAAGTAACGTATATTGAACCAGAAAAAGTGTGGACATGTAAACAAAACTTTACTTAAATATCTAACATGCATTTCATAGCATCTGCTGCTGAACTAAGCTTTAAGGTTGTATTTCAGCATAAAGCCCCTGTTGCCTCTCTTCTTAACCAACTGGCATAAACCACTATCCAAAAATGTTGTTAAGTACCACTTAAACTTAATGGGGAATATATTTTTTGTCAGCAATGTTTATATTTAACATCAACTTTTATCATCAGATTAATAGATCTATCGCCACGATATATTTTTATTATTAGATGAATAAAACGTGTTCGCATGTATGAATTATAAAATTAATGTCAATATGCATCTAAAATAAGAGACGGATTACCAATAAAATCGTAGTTCATCAGATGAATAAGAACTTCGTTCTTAGAATAATAGTTTTATTCCCTCAATAATAACTTCGTCCGCAGAATGGTAGATCGGTCGCCAAATAAATCCAATTATCGGTCATAGATTGTAACTTATTTTTATTAGTTACTTTGTCAGCAGTACAGTATTTACTTTTTTCGCTAGAGGGCGCTCGAATCGAAGTTCTTTATTTTTGGTGCTAAGAACAAAATTTTATTCTCCCCATAATAAGTTTTTATCGAAGTCTACAGTACTCTTATAGTGTAAAGTGCAAAGTGAAGACTCTCGGAAAGTGTTATCTCTGATTCTTATGAGATATTCTAAAAATTCGCATAAAATCTAAATCGGTCGTAACATCGGCCTCCTACCCACTGAATAATTAAAATAGTGCAAACTGTGTTAGTTCTACGAGGGGCGGCTGAAAAGTTTTGAGCCTAAGGTATTAAAAATGCTGATAGAAATGTATAAAAAAATTATTTTTCAATGTAATCTCCCTCTATTTCAATACACTTCTTACATTTGTTTAAAAGAGCTTTTAACCCGGTAAAAAAATATACGCCGTCTTTGCCTTCAAAATGCTCGTTTACGGCCGCCTTCATTTCTTCGTCACTGGAAAATCTTCGTCCTCGGAGGTCCTTTTTCAAATTTTAAAAAAGGAAATAATCACTAGGAGCCAGGTCTGGACTGTAGGGTGGGTGGTTGATTTCTTCAAATCCTGTTTCGGCGAGGGCACGTCTCGCAACTCGGGCAGTGTGCATGGGCGCATTGTCCTGCAAAAACAGGACTCCTTTCGCCAGTTTGCCTCTCCTTTTCTCGACAACCACTTGACGGACTTTTGTCAACAATACGGCGTAATAGTCTCCGTTCATTGTAGTATTTTTGGGAAGGTAGTCGATGAACAAAATTCCTTCGCAATCCCAAAAAACAGTGGCCATGAGCTTGGAAGCCGATCTTTCCACTTTGAATTTCCGTGGCGGCTTTTCTCCCTTTGCTATCCATTGCATTGACTCTTGTTTTGACTCCGGATCGTACTGCCGGATCCATGTTTCATCGACAGTGACGAGGCGAGAAAAAACATCGTCAGGATTATCGCCACAGATGTCCAAAAACTCTTTCGAAGTTGTGACTCGACGCTGCCTGTCCAGTGGCGTGAGCATTTTTGGCACCCATAGCGCGCACACCTTTTTCATGTGCAAATGATTGTGCAAAATGTCACCAATTCGCTCCTTGCTGATGCCTATGGATTCAGCTATCTGCTACATCTAGATTCGCCGATCTTCGAGAACAAGGTTTTTCACTTTTTCAATATTTTCTCCGGTAACGGCGGTGTTTGGACGTCCTGACCTGGGATCATCTTCGAGCGACTCCCTGCCGTGTTTGAATTCACGTGTCCAACGTTTTACGGTGGCAAATGAAGGTGCAGAATCCCCATAAACTGCAGACATTTCTTCAAATATTTTTGTCGGCGTTTTGTTCTTCTTGGTGAGGAATTCAGCTCTGTACTCCAATTTCGTGCAAAGCGCGGATGACTCAGACATGGTGTTGTTTAATGTTCAATTACTAGAAGCGTAATGATGATAATGACATGAAACTTGGTATTTATACTACTTAGAATACGCGCAATTAGTGATGCACATTGCGAGTCCTTAGTGATTCTTAGAAGTACTTAGGCTCAAAATTTTTCAGCCGCCCCTCGTATATAAGAGATACAATTGAACCTGTGAAAGTAGTGAAAGTATACTACTGAACATAGTGGTGCTATCGGAATGAAAGAAACTGAAAACTGTTTATTTATTGGAATTAATACTAGCGCCATCTATCGTTAACGTTACGAACTACATTGTGTGGATACCGGTCAACCACTGTTACCTGCGCAAGAGTGGCTTTTGAGGTGGCTTTAGAGGGCGCTACCACTTTTTAATTACATAAATCTGACGAGATGAGTGGAAACAACATTGCTTGTTTTCATGTTCGCTCCCCACGACGGCGAAAAACATAATTAAATGTAACGGATGTCAACATGCCCTCCATTTTGCTTGTGGAGAATAACAGAGGCAGAATTTTTTCAAATTCTGCCTATGAATAAACTTAAATGGAAATGCCAAACTTGCAAGTCCAAAAAAAACAGCCCTTCGATGGCGCAAACACCCACCATCACTGCGGAAACTAAAAATGATCCCGAGATGTCTGATGTACTGACTTTGGTCTCCAAATCTGAGAAGCCCTGAAGTGACCGATTTGCCGACATCTCGGGTAAATTTAGATACACAAGCACTAATTCAATACTTTGAAAACAAACTGTGCTCGCTCAGGGAAGAATGGAAAAGCCATTTATCAGAAATATTGCAGCCTGTACGGAAAGACATGCAAAAGCTAACGGTACAACTAGAAAAATGGGAAAATCGCTTGGAAGGCCAAGGTTCGGTGCTTTGATGATCTACAAGATGAGAATGACATGCTAAAAAGAGAATTAACGCAGATGGAAAGAAATTTCGACATTTTGGATCAAAATTCCAGACAATTTAATATTGAAATCCAAAATATCCCTGAAACGAATGGAGAGGACCTAGGCGGGTTGATACGAAATATCGGCAGCCTAATCGGCGTTAAAGTTCCTGAAGAGAGTATCCGAAGCGCCCACCGGTCAGCTCCAGGGGTCCAGAGCGGGGCGGCCGCCCCCGGAATATTGTAGTGCAGCTGTCAACAAGACGCACGCGCGACGACATCCTCGCAGGCGCACACATCCGGCGCGAGCTCAGTACGGAGCAGCTATCTATACCACAATCGACTCGACGCTTTTACATAAATGAACACCATACACTGAAAAATAAAATGCTTTTCTCAAAAGCGCGTGAACCAGGGAAAAGGATTTAAAGCACGTTTGGAAAAAAAAAATACAGTACCAATGCGAGCTACAGATACAAGCAAAATTTTTAAAAATCCGTCAGGAAGACGATCTTAATCAGTTTCTCTGACTGTCTGTCATGTTATTCAAATATATAAGTCCTAGCTGCTATATTATAGTAGGTACTGTTATGTTCTGCTACTCTGTGTCATCACACTATTCTGTTAATTTTGCCTCTCAAGTGTGGTTGTATGAAATAGTATATTTCATTACAAGTGCGGAAAGGCTGTTATTGCAAAGAGTTCCGACAAATGTCCACCCGAGCCGAGGCGCAGCCGAAGGTGAGGGTTGATAGTCGGAACAATAAGTTGCAATGACGTTTCCGCACGAGTACTGTACGACTATTTTTAATACAGTTGTGAAAAAATGAAGCAATTTATTATAATAAAATTATTTGGAAAATGCCGCCAACCGTAAAAGAATATAAGCAGACATTTTTTTTCTTCACCCATTCTGGTAGGCAAAGGGAACTATACCCATACAGTCTTCAGTAGAATATTTTTATTGATATGAAATGAAAATGAAATTGAATGAGATGAAATGAAAAAAAAAACCTATTAATAAATTACTAGCTTATTTTTAGAAATATACGTAGGTATTTGCATGAATCATAAAAACTTCTATGATTTTTTTTAGTAAAAACTTTATGGTTGGTTTTTTTTAATAGACATTACTTTGACAGTTGGGAAAGAGAACGCACGAGTGCGGGAAAGGTAAAAAAAGCACGAGTGTGTAATAGCCCACATCCCGAACGCTATACGTCCCTGCAATAAGCCACTTTTGGAGCAACTGTATTTAAAAAACCTTTTATCGTAATACTAGTGATTCTACATCAATGTAATAAAATATACGCACATGTAAATTTGCCATATAATTTAGGGTGGTTAAATGAATTTAATAAAATACTTCACACAAGACGGAACTATCATACACACAACAACGCAATATTATATTATTATTATTTATTCAAATAGTCACCTAATGCTTTTCAGAACTAAAATATTTCACACAAGACGGTACTATCATACACACAACAACGCAATATTATATTATATGATCATTAATTATTTAAATAGTCACCTAATGCTTCTAATGCTTTTCTGAACTATTCTTACAAACTTCATTAATTCGTTTTTCATTTATCTATATCATACATACCTACATAATACAAACGCTCATGAGTAATAGAAAGAAAACAACAAATCTAAAACTGGCCTTTTTAAATATTAGATCACTTAACACAGGACGTGACGAACTCTACACAACAGTTGAAAAGTTTAAACCTGATTTACTGGCTCTAAACGAGACGTGAACCAAAGAAGGGCAAGACAGATACGCTCCTACCATACCCGGCTATGTCTTAAAAATACTCCGAGACCCCGAGATAGGAGAGGGGGTGGTGTGGGCTTCTTTGTCCGACGAGAACTACGCGTCTGCTCTGGAACAGATGTGGCTAGAGTTGTCTCTACCGGGTGTCCGTATACCCAGCAGGACCCTTCGTCTGATTCGATTAACGAATAAAGTTCCACTTACGTAGTAATTAGTACCTTCTGAATAGTATAAGTAAAATTATAGTACCTCAACAGTTAGCCAAAAAACTTTCATGTTTTGCCAGCAGGACCCTCCGTTGTTAGAAGATCTTCAGACGTTCAGAGTTCAGCGTTCAGAGTAAGAAGTATATTATGTCCCTGTATAGCGGTAAATTAGTACCTTTAGATTTCCCTCCTTTTCTTAGAAAAAAGTTATTAGTTTATAAGAAATATACCTACAAAAGTTTTATTTTGCCAGCCGGACCCTTTTTTGTTTTAGGGCTTTCAGTCCGGACAATCATATTTCCGAACAGCATAATAATATGCTGTTCGGAAATATGCCATAAGTTTTTGAAAGGTACTGAGTAATAATACTCAGTACCTTTCAAAAACTTATGGCTTAATTTAATTAGGGTGACTTGCAAAAAAACACACGGCAAACCTGAGAATGGTAGTGCAAAATGCTGTTTTATGATGTGCTATATTTTTATATTCTGATTCCGGTTAGTCGCCCATTAGTTCAGTTGGGAAAGGTACTAAGTAATAATATGCTGTTCGGAAATATGATTGTCTGGACTGAAAGCCCTAAAACAAAAAAGGGTCCGGCTGGCAAAATAAAACTTTTGTAGGTATATTTCTTATAAATAAATTAGAGGCGGCGTAAGGCGTGGGCGACGTGGGCCACCGCCTACGGCCTCGCGGTACAAGGGGCCTCGCGCCTAAAAATTTTTTGTGCATTGCTTCAAAGCGAGAAAAAAATAAAAAAAGATATAAATTAATTTTGTTGCGAACCGCCCCTAACTTTACCCACCAACCGGTTTTTGTTTTCTTTCTGATTTGTAACACACCGGTACCTGTACTCATCTATTTTACATAAGGTAAGAAATAATTAATTGGTAATAAATAAATAACCCGGTGTTCGGTCGCTTGTTGCTCAATTCAGAAAAAAAACTAATGGCAGGCATTTTGTGCTATACCATTCAGCGTTGATGCTGCTTTGGTCTCGAAGTGGAATTGAAATTAGGTACCCCGTCAAAGTGAAGAAACTAGCGATCAAAATTTTTCCTGCGCTCCTGGATCGCTTTACTTTCGTAGGCGTTGTTCATTTTGAAACAGCCACACTGTCGACTGACGCTTTGTTTCTGGATCATATTGATAAATCCTTGATTCGTCACCTGTCACAATGTCGTAAACGCGCCGTGACGAGCCAGCATAAATTTTTTGTAACATATCACGGCACCAATCCACACGGGCCTGCTTCTGAGCTTCGGTGAGGTTGTGCGGCACCTAGCGGGAAACTATTCTCCTTACGCGAAGGTGCTCGTGCAAAATCTTGTGAACACTTCCTGAACCATTCTGCAGTGTATGCTGAATCTCTTCGTACGTAATTCGTCTGTTTTCTTGAATTAATTTTTTTACTGCCAGCACACTTTCTTCGGTGACAGCCGTCGTAGGACGACCACTCCTTTGTTCATCCCCCAAAATAAGACGACCGCGTTTGAACTCGCCATACCAGAGCGGTAGATGGTTGCTTTTGAAAGTCCTTCATCCAAAAAAGCAATTCGAAGTCGATCAAATGACTCATCAGGTTTTAAGCCACATTTGAAATCGTAAAAAATCATAGCACGAAAATGTTCTCGATGCAGATCCATATGAGATGAGACAAGAAAATTTGAATTGGCTCTCAAAAAATGCGGAGGGAAATTTAAAAATCGAACAGTAGTATTTTTACTTTTAAATAATCGACGTTTTCAAAACAATTACAAGTGGCTAGTGTCTTATACATAACAATTTTTTTTCGAAAAACTTTCTGAGTGGCCTGGTATTTACTATTTGTAATTTTTCATTAATAATACATAATCTAATTTGTATTTTTATGAATAAAAACTTAGCAGTGTTAATTGTTTCTTTTTTTTTTAATCACTATCACTACATAGTATAATAAAACAAAGTCACTTTCTCTGTCCCTATATCCCTATGTATGCTTTAATCTTTAAAACTATGCAACGGATTATGATGCGGTTTTTTTAATAGATAGAGTGATTGTAAAGAAAAGTTTATAATTATGTAGAATAACATCTATTAAATAGTGGAGAAATACTGTTATTTGCACCCGTGCGAAGCCGTGGCGGGTCGCTAGTTATTTTATAAAATCCGTCTTCAGGTCGCCACAGTACAGGGCCTCGCGAAATCTGTCTTGCCCACATCAAATTTAGGTCTTGCCCCGCCACTGTATAAACTAATAACTTTTTTCTAAGAAAAGGAGGAAAAACTAAAGGTACTAATTTACCGCTATACAGGGACATATACTACTGGTCTGAAGACCTTTTAACAACGGAGGGTCCTGCTGGCAAAACATGTAAGTTTTTTGGCTAACTGTTGAGGTACTATAATTTTACTTATACTATTCAGAAGGTACTAATTACTACGTAAGTAAAACTTTAAGCATTAATCGAATCAGACCAAGGGTCCTGCTGGGTATACGGACACCTTTACCGGGGGGCAGCGCGTGGCCGTCGGTACGGCCCACCGCCCGGGGATAGGACTGAGTCCCGGTGCAGCTATAGATGCACTAAGTGAGTCGGTGAGTATCTTTGGCAAATGTAATCATATATTCATACTCACAGATTTTAATGTGGATTTACTTCAGCCAGACAAAGGTGCGGCGCCAGAAATGCTTGCCGACTCGTATAGACAATAACTCTGCTACACTTCTAGATCTCATAATTACCGATACTCCAGAGCTATGTCAATCAATATCTGTTCATCACAACCCACTTTTAATGGGTTCGTCTTGGGAGAAGTTAAGTTAAAAAAAAACAAAACATACGCCATTATTTGCATGGACCCGGTCTCTACATAAAGTTGACGAAGAAGATTTTCTATGGATCGTAATTTAATCCCGTGGAACGATATAGGTTCTAAAAGTAATATAAATTATATGATTGATACTTTCAATCTGTATATCTCCTTGTTATTCAACGACCACGCTCCGTTACGTAAAATAAAAATAGTAGATAACCCTTGCGCCTGGATAACTCAGACTATTAAAGAAATGATAAGCCTTAGAGATAAAGCCTTAGCTCGTGCACGATCAACAAAAAATGCTTCTCATTTGAGATACTACAAAGATCTTAAAAATCTAGTTCTTAGTGCCATGCGACGGGAAAAAATTGCGTTTTTCACTCATTACGTCAATAATAATAAAAACACACCAATAAAAATGTGGAATTATATTAAACAGACGTCAACTTTAGGAAACCAAAGTCTCCCAAGTATTCCTCAGCATTTAAATGACCCGGAAGAAATTAATGATCATACCTGGTGATCCGGATATTGATTACACAATGATATATTATAGACAGAATAGACATGGCACATATACAGACAGGCACAGAACACGAAATCCTTAAAATCATCAAAGCAATATGTACAAACGCCGCCGGGTACGATGCAATATCCAAAAAAATGATAGATATGACTCTATCAAAAACATTGCCAATCATAACAAATATGGTAAACAAATCTATTATGGAATGTTGCTTCCCAGATCCTAGACAATAGAGTAAAACCTTTGCCTAAAAGCTTTACTATTGAGGATTACAAGGACTTACGCGCAATAAGAATTTTGCCAGTCCTATAAAAAAATATCGAGAGAGTGGTGACTTCACAACTAACAAATTTTTTTGAATGTGAATCCATTCTGCCTGCTATTCAATCCGGGTTCCGTGGTCAACACGGCACTGAAACAGCTCTTGCCAATGTGACCGATGACATCTTAACGGCAGCAGATGCGGGAAAAGGTACGATTTTGGCCTTACTAGATTTCTCGCGAGCATTTGACTGCATTAGCCCAGATCTCCTTCTAGCAAAAATGTTCTATTACGGAGTCTCTCCATCAGCATGTAAATGTTTTAATTATTTTTTTACAAAAAGGCAACAATATGTCGTTACTGAAGATGAAGAGGGAAATATAAATCAGTCTGTATTGAAGGTCACTCCGCGAGGTTGTCCACAAGTTCAATTTTGAGCCCGCTCCTATTTATTTTGTATACCTCAGACTTGGTGGCTAATCTGAAGCACTGTAGAGTCCATTTATATGCAGATGATACGCAGCTGTTTAAATCATTCCAACACCAAAACACTGACGATGCTGCAAAGGAAATGAACGAGGATCTTAATGAGATTTTTCGTTGGACTCAAAGAAACGCTCTTTTACTAAAATCAAAATACATGGGTTTAGGAACAAAACGTCAGTGTGAACAAATAATTGAAAAATCGCCAAATATTTACGTTTAAATATAAGCGTAGAGCGGGTGGTAACGGAAAAAAAATTGTGTTTGCTTTTAGACAGTGAGCTTCGATTTCAAGAACATGTTAACCTGAAAATAAAAACAGCTTTTTTCGACTGAAGGTTCTATATGAAATTCGTGACTTTCTAACAGAAGAAGTGCGGGTAACTCTCTGTGAAGCACTGGTCCTATCTATCTTCATCTATTGCGATACTGTCTACGGTCCCAGAAGTTTCGGTAAAACCAGTCGTGCCATACAGAGGGTACAGAATTGTTTTGTGTGCACGGTTTTGTTTCGGGATACCAAAACGATCACATGTAACCCCATTTCTGAATGAAAGAAATATATTGAAAATGGAGGGTCGTAGAGAACTACATCTTGCATCAATGGTCCACAAGATAGTCCATACCCAGCGTCCTGAATATCTATTTCAAACGTTTAAATGGCTCGGAAGTACACATAATAGATATACACGAAGTAAGGACCAAGTAAGAATGTCGATACCCACACACAAAACAGCAAATTTTAGGGCAGGTTTCAGGTTTGCAGCGTCAAAAATATGGAACGACCTTCCACCACCTATTCAGGACAATATATCATGTTTCTCATTTAAATATAAATTAAAAAAACTACTTCTAGCAAAACAGATTGAGAACGCTAAATACCAAGTAAAATGCCGTAATAAACAAAACACTTGCTGCTGACCTGCCTAACCCTCATTCTACTGACCCCACAGAATAGAATATGAGTGTGTGTCAATCTCTAACTACGATTTATGTAGATTATTTGCTGTCTGTATGGTATGCAATAACACATTATTTTGCTCGTAAAACATAATGAACTCACACTTACATCCATTTTCTGAAAGGTATAAATTACACAAACACACACACAAAACATACATAAGCACACATAACTTAAACAGATAACAGAAATAACACCACGCAGAAATATAGATTTGTATAGTACAGAGACTTATTAACTTTAAGATTTACGCGCCTTCTACGCTATTATTTCTAAAACTAAATAATGATTCAAAAAAGGACCCACTGAAAACCAGCGCCGCTAGTTTTTATTTTAAAATCTAACGACACAGCTATGCGCGCTTCTATTGCCAAAATGCTATGTTACTTAAGAAGAATTATTATTTTTTGGCCATTCTTTCGATTGGCATCATAAAAGTACGGGTGTTTTTTTTATATTAAGTCGGTTCGATTCCCAGACAAGGCAAGTAATTTTTAGAAAATCTTTGAATGCAGAATTACAAACTTTTAAAAATAACATAAGGTCACCCGGGGTGAAAGCAACTATGGGGCTAAAGTGACTAATTGATTTTACTCACAATCTAATGATTTTTGTAAAAGGTGAAGCAATTATTACTTTTTTTTATAAAGTATATAATATATACTTTATAAAAAAAAGTACTTTAATTACTACTTATTACTTTTTTTTATAAAGTGTATATTATATACTTTATAAAAAAAAGTAATAATTGCTCTACTCTTCAAAAGATGGCACGTTTTACAAAAATAATTTATGGAGCGTTCAAGTCGCTTACTGTTGTAACGACAGAGCATTTTTTGACAACCGCCACTTTGGAGCAACGTTTTGCGGCGCCGTCTGTTTAGGTTTGTGCCATAAAACATATTTCACGTTATTTCCAGCCAAATTGAAGGTTCATCCTAATATAAAGATAAAACGTAAGTGCTTTTGGCATATTTGGTTAAAGGCTAAGTCTTTTAATTACCATTTTATTGACATAGTTACCTCAAATTTTTGTGCAGATGGGTAATTGCAACTATTTTTGCAGTTGGCTAAGCCGCATCGTATTTGTATGAAAAAATCAAATCACTAGTGAAGTTCCGTGTCGATATTTCAATAAGTGAAGTTCACTATCTATTTGCATAAAATGTTTACCTTGGTATCTGTGACGTATTTTATCATTAAGTTATTATTAAATGTCAATATTATTAAGTCGAGACATTAAGCAAAAATTTTGATGTTAATTCCCAAAAAAAGAACTTTAGCAAGACTGCGTTTTTTACATACATGTTACCTAGTTATGAATCGCATTTTCATTCTTTGCCTTAATATCAGACTAATAATTATTCGGTACTGTCATCGAATTTTTTTCTCACGATTTTTATCGATAATTTTAGTGCTACATATCTATCACAACACTAGCTAGTATGGGAGACAGTCGCATTCGCCCCATAATAAAGTTAAATTAAATTTTCTGGAAACTGAACCTTATTCCCAGCATCTAGATACCAATTTCAGATACATGTAGTGTGAAACTATATATACCCTTATTCCAAACATATAGATTACGGTTACAAGGTCATTTAACTGATAGTTGCATTAACCTCAAGGTGGGGTAAATGTAACTTTTAGTGCCCTTATTCAACAAGAATGTAAATTATTCAATAACTTAAGCCTATTTTTAACGTACTTTATGTCGGAACTATTCAATGAAAGGCGTGGAATAAAGTAAGTTCATTTAAACATCCATCCTAATTAGGTAGCTAATGGTAGAGGAAGACAAAGTACCAATTTATTAATTTTTAGTTGCTTTCGCCCCGGGTGACCTTAAAGTCTTCTTTCAGCAAAATACCTTATCTACTGTTACGGGCTTGGGTTCTGGATATAGAGGTAAAACGCCAATGACAACTTCTTAGGATTTATTCACACAGGATCTGGTATTCACGACACGAAGTCCACACGAAGATTCCAAATCGCAGGTCTAATCGAAGTCCAATAGTATCGCTGAGGTCGTAGGTTATCGCTCGTATCGCAGGGTACGTTCGCTCGAAGTTCACTCTTCGCTTGTCCAAACTGAACTGCCAGCGCGTTTTTTTTTTCGCCCTATAATGGGCACCCTCCGGAGGACACGGGGGAGGGAGGTGGTGAATGCTCATGCATAACAGCACGGACCCGGCCGTGCTGCCAATGTGGGACTCACAAGAAGTGCGCCTACCCACTAAACACCACCTTGGGGCTGGTTTTGGTCCTAAGGACCCCTAAACCCACATCAGGAGCGACCCCTTTGTGGAATTGAATTCATATTGTTTGATGACCACATTTTGGCCACAGATCTACTATTTTGCGGATAAACCCTATTATTTAGAAAACACAAAATGTATTAAATTGGCAATGGCTTAAATGATACCCAAACACAATTAATTTTGAAAATAATGTAAAAAAGTAAATGACTTTCAGTCCTCTCTTGTGTTTTATGTGAGTGTGTGTATGTGAGAGGGTTTCATCTTCATTCCTTCCATTAGTTGTTTTGAATAAGAATATTAATTTACGTACCTTTTATATACTTTTACTTAAGTTAATGCATGCTTTGGTGTGCAATAAAGATTTTTGAACCCATCTAAGGTGCTGTTTAAAGCTTATTGTTTAAATTGTTGTCAATTACCATATCAACAGCCTTAGCTCTCTCTAATAGTTTTCATTGACACATTGAAAAAGAAAAACACCTATGTGCGAACAATTTAGAAGTGTGTGTCACACACATCACGAAGCGCATATAGAAGGCTAGATTTTTTTTCTAGGTTCAAGGTTACCCAGTGTATTGTTTTGTAACCAACAAACCTGACAGTATCTTTGGACGGCACCATTACACTCGTTCCAAGTCTGCAAAAACAAGGGTGTTCCGCATACAAAATGATCATTCCAATTGTTGGTCTACCATCTAATCGTATTCCAAAAGTATAATAGTAATCTCTCGCGTAAAGGTCGAATCGTGCTAGCTGCCGAGCTACGAGACACTGGCCTTTGCATTGATGTAATGAGATGATTTGGCACCTTCACTCACACTAGATGGGTGAAGGGAAAACTCGGACGCTGCAGTGCCTGGGCCATTGTTTTTTAAGATGGTGTAGGCTTGCACAGAACCTATACTGTCCTGACAGTTTAGTCCGCCAGTCGTTTAGCCATGTCAGAGGCCTTATGGGCGACTTGATCACTTCTGGCAGTAAGGCCCGCCACGGTCTTACAATCCTCCACCAACCCGGACTCGGCCCCCGTGTTGGAGTATGGCCTAACCTTACTGCGATGCAGGAATAGACCCGTGCCTCAGCAGTGGGGACATACCAAGGGTTGATATCATCATAGTTTTTGAATAAAATAGTAAATATTACAAAGCGGCACGGCTGTGACTTCTAGAATTCCATTGCGCTTGCATAATCTGAAATTCTTAATGATGGGGATAAAAGAGACCTAACGACCCCAAGTGGGTCTCGGTCTTCGGCACATGAATTAGCCACTTGACTCTGTCCTGCGCGGTCAAGCGCCAGTCGCTTGCCTGGAGTTGCCTATGCCTTTTTCGCATGTAGGTATTGTCATACTTTGCTATATAACTTGCCAATACGTTTAGAGGACACAAATCGTGGTTTCCAAATTGGTTCTTAACTCTTTAGTATTATTTAGTCATTGATTCTCAATTCTTACTCAAGTTGGAAAAAATAACGTCGAGACTACGACGGCTTTTTATTTCATTAATGAATTTGTCAAAGGTACTTACCTAATTAAAATTTCGCTATAGTCTAAGGCCATATCTACTGGAAACTACGTAATGATCTATAAACATAATCCATGTCTGTGTTTATACATAATGAGATGATTTATACAGTGTCCATTGGCACCTTCATTCACACATAAGAGGGGTGAAGGTACCACTCGGACGCTGCAGTGCGTGTGGCATAAAACAATTGCTGGAATAAAACTATTAATGTGTTTTTAGGTTATTGGCCCTGAAGAATTAGCTGCTGAGCTGCGCGAAGAAGACCCTGATTCGATGGATCCGGTTCAACAGGCGTTACTGAGTAACTAAATATATTTCTACATAAATATTATTAGTTTAATGGAATTCCGACCTAAAACTTTGTTCATTGTACGCAGCCGGTGAAAACATCGACTTCAACAATCTGTATGTCCACCTGAAGGACGCAGACGCCGAGACTCTGCTCTCTGTCCTGAAGAGAGTTCTTAGCACTGGCCAGTTTCTTCCACATTGGTTTCTACAGCGATATATGGTACGTTTATCTAAAGTCGTGTCACATCCATAGAAATTAGTATAGTTTCTACCCTAAGGTCACATCTAGGGGCCTTCAGAAGTCATATTATTGTTCTACTTACGAATACTGATTTTTTTCTCTTAATTTCAATTCAATTTCTCTTCATGCGAGAACATTCTCCCCCGCGCATCTCTAAACCCAGCGCAAAATATTGGCAGGAGGTGGACAGCCCCGGCTGCATCCGCTCCCTCCTCGCGGGTGGGCGCGCGGTGGAGGCGGGCCGCGCGGGTTGCGGCGCGCTGCGCGCTGCCCTGCGCCGGATGACCGCCACCGGCCCGACGGCCGCCGCGCCGCCCGCCCCGCTCGCCGCGCTGGATCTGCTGCGGGCCGAGCTGCAGCACCACCGGCACGATCCGCACTGCAGCGAGGTAAGCGACCGTGTGCCCCACCAAATCCCGTGTTTTATGTAGCCAACCCAACACATACTGGGGTGGGCTAAGTCCTAAACTTTTGAGGTAACGGACCAGTCGACGAATTAAAACAAGTATTAAAATATTTTGCCATATTAAAATACAGTAAGGTCTTATTTATAAAACACGATGTGTGCGTGTGGATTGAGTGAGGACCCGGAAAATTCATAAAAAATGCTTTTCATTTAGTAAAAGTTCCAAATCAATTGTAAAAGTCTCTGTCGACTCCACCGCGGTCGCCATGTTAGACGGAGTTTACACGTTCAGTCTGGGGCGTCAGTTCAGTCCGTCACCTTGATCAAGCTCTGATTGTTGCCAGACTGATGAAGCATCAATATTCGAATATCCGTCAGTCTGGTCCATCAGTCTATTGTACAGACAATCCGTCTGACGTCAGTCTAACCAGACGGACTGAAGGAATTGACTGACGTCAGACTGAACGTGTAAACTCCGTCTTAGGGAAATTGTCATTTTTGAATAGAGAAGGGATTTTCTCGAGTGTGACATGCTAAGCGAATAGAGGCAGGGAAGTTTTTTAGGGAATGCTCGTTTTTTACAATCTGTTTTAAAATTCGTGAAAACACATGTAGATGTAGCTTCGAGTCACTATACCTACATCAGTGTGGGAGAACCGGTAAGGATCGCAGGCTCGCTTCACTTTCTCAAGACATTAAGAATTTTTTTTTATTGTGTTTTAAATCCTTTTAATATGTAGTTTCCCCTAATATCGTCAAATCTTTCATTATTTGATACTGTCGTCTCGCCTATTACTCAGCAAGATAAATTAATGACTTATGGCTAGCAAGTAGTGAGGACTTTCTGCGGCAACCTCCTAGGTACCTACCTCTATGATAACTTCTATAAAATTGTTGCTCATAAGTTAACAGCTTCTTCAAAATTAACATAATAACCCGGGTTGTGCTGAAATGAGTGACAATAATTTAAATCACACATTGTCATGTTACAAACACCATCGAATTTTAGCATACTAGCTTAATTGAACAGAGTATTATTCTTTTTTTTTTCAGGTATATGAAGATCTGGACCAGTTGGTAAAAGAATACATGGATGTAGTGACAAGAACATCTGAAGATATGAAACTAGCAAAGATTCGATTCCCTGTTGCAAGTTAATTGTAGTTTTTATGAAAGTAAATATGGAACTGGTTCTTTTTTCAACCTTTTATTTGTCTTCTTAAAGTTGTCTAACAAAACCTTGTAACTAATGACAAAATCTTATAAATTAGGACACAGTAACAAATGACTAGCTTAAAGGTACCCAATTCAACTTAACATACACATTTAGTTTATAATCCCTCACCATCCAGAATACCACCTGACACCAAAACCCTTAGTTTCGAGAATCAACATTAATTAATAGAAATTCTATTTTGTCATGTTATTAGATGTTCACGACCCTTTATAAATTATGAGAAAGCCTTCAATGATGCTTCATTCTGACTCTCATAATGGTGAGAACCAGACGGACCAGTTTTTCATAAATACCAAACATTAGTGCGGCAGTCATTACAGTTTGAAGCAACTTTGCCTCCAGCCCTCTGAACATTGTAATGGGATTTGCCTTAACCTCCTTGTACAATGGCTTTAAACTAGTGCCCGCCCGCAGCCTTGACTGTACCAATTGCAAAGGATAAGTCACAGTTGTGGCAATGGCTTTGGCTACAGCTCCAATCAAGAATACTGAATAGTTATCATAGCGTCCCTGGGACATGAGCTGCCTCTTCAATGCCTCATAGACCATAAACTGGACAGCTGGATTTGACACAAGAAGCAAGGAAGGCAATGTTCCTGACCACAGGACTTTGACACCTTCCTTTTTGCAGATTTCAATGAGCCCATCAGTGAGACTAGTGTAAGAAGTCTTATCTAGCTTAATTCTAGTGTTAACCACCCACAGAGGGGAGGTGATTAGCACATTAATGCTGCCTGCAATTATACCAAATATTAAATCCTGCAAGGCGGAAGGCTTGCTTGATAATACTTTTCGTAAAGAATGGAATGTGTAAAAGTAAACAAAGTTTGACACTGACAAGGATTGTAGAACTGGGTACAATCCTCTATACCAAGAATCAATGCCCTCTTCATTAGCCAACTGAAAAAGAATTTCCCATGGTGATCCTTTAAGTTTCTGAGAATCTTGCACTGAAAGCAGAAAAAAAGGCAAATATTGAACCTCTTATATTATTGTAAAATTACTGTGTTTTAAGTTCAAAGGTCAGGGGCTTATTTTATGTGATTATGTACTAAAACTAAAAAATTGGTACCAGTAAAAGGTTTACCTTGCAATCTTGATCTGATAGTATCCAAAGGATAAAATGCGGTCATGCCCACTACACTACCCTGAAATGAACAGAACACAGATAATTGTATTTACGTGATCATTACTATTTTCTTATGAAGTTGTACAATGCATACCGTAGCACCGGCTAACGCGTGAACTAAAGTTTCATAGCTGAACAACGAGGAGGCCATGTCATCTATTTAATTATCAGGTATATAATAAATAAATCCGTCGTTTCCACACACTATTTGTGGATATGAATGTTATTTACCAAGTAAATTCAAATAAAACCTTGGAAATAATGACTTCACTTCACTCACTAGGTACACTTCGTCCGCGTCCGTCACTCTCGTCAAAGAGTATATAACCAACCACTACGTTTTAAGAGACGGCAAGAGACGGGACCTCCTTACATGCTTTTTTTTTTTTTGAGTAAATGGCACTGCACGGTTTGTGCCTACGCCAGTGTCAAGTTATCATAGACTACTGGGACTATGGTTAAAGGTAAGGAAACGGAACAAATACGAAAGGTTACACGGAATTTGGAAAAAGGAATTTTAAAATCAGGTAATAATAACATTAGGATCACAAATAAAGATATATGTACAATAAATCTTAAACTAATTTTTTATGTCGTTTTTACTTAAATAGGTACTTAGCAATACAAAAGGAATTTTAAATTCAGGAAATAATAACATTAGGAATACAAATAAAGATATAGGCATAATAAATATTACACTAAATTTTTATATCATTTTTACTTAAATACTTAGCAATACAATTATAAATATTTACATCAAAATTATATAAAAGGCAGGATTCGCAAGTAGGAAAGGAGACACCAAGGGAAGTCAGGGAAGAAAGAAAGGAAGAATGATCCAAATCAGGACAGGAAAATAGGTAGTGATTTATATCTCCCACCTCAGCCCCACAACCACAGGCAGGACTCTGCACAATGCCAAGCTTAGCAAGGTGGGCCGGAGTTGAAGTATGGCCCAAACGCAAGCGGATCATTATTGAAGTTATCTTCTTACTGAACCTGGCACTGACGCGACAAAACCAGGGCTTTGTCAAAATAACGGGTTGTATTGTCCGGTAATGCATGCCTTTTGTACATTCCTCTTCCCAGATTTTATCCCAGGCCTCCCGGAGATAAACCCTGGGAAGAGAGGTGAGATCGCTAGAATAATTTTGAAACGGAAATAGATCCCCACACTCCACAGCCTCATTAGCAAGTTTATCAGCTTTTTCATTGCCAACTATACCAGAATGGGAAGGGACCCATCCGAAACAAACAATGAAACCTCTCTGAGAGCATTGAAGTAATAATTTACGTATATCAAAAATTATTGGCGAATTAAAACTGAAAAATGGAAATTTTACTAGGGCCTGGAGAGAGCTTAAGGAATCTGACAGTACCAGTGTACTTCGCAGACCCATCAAAAGTATATATTCCACTGCCTTTAAAAGTCCAAAGCATTCTCCAGTGAACACCGAAGATTCAGGGGGAAGTCTAATTTTTTGAACAATATCAAATTGAGAATGAAACACACCTACACCTACGCAACTATTAGTGTGTTTTGAAGCGTCTGTAAAGATGGTGTGGTACCCCTGGAATCTGTCATACAAAAGGTTATTGAAATCACTATTTTGACATACGTCATATTTTGAAATACCGAAATCAAGACAGACGTTAGGAACTTGAACTAATGAATTGGACAATTAAAAATAGGAAGCAAGTTAGAATTATGGCACGGAGCTTCAATGGCGTTAAACTTCAAGAAACTTTGAACTAGACAAGGGATTCCTCTGTGAGACCAATACTTGGATGACACAATTAACTCTGAAAGACGCTGTAATTTGCCATGCAAAGGGTGATCAGAGAGCTGCAAACACCGACCCAAGAATCTATCAGAAAGGTATTGACGTCTTAACTTAAGAGGTGGCTCTCCACACTCTGCTTGTAAACAATTAATAGGACTAGATTTCATGGCCCCTAAGATGATTCTCAAAGCCTTGGACTGCACTGCATCCAATTTCTTTAAACCAGCAGCACTGCCAGGTTCCAACAAAAAGGTTCCATAATCAAGGACACTTCTGATTAAAGCATTGTAGAGCAACCTCAATGAAAAAGGATGAGCACCCCACCAAACCCCCGAGAGGCATCTGATAATATTTATCAAGCGGTCACACTTGGCTGCAATGTATTCACAGTGAGGAAGTCCTGAAAGATGACTGTCTAAAATAACCCCTAAGAATTTTACTTGTGTTTTTACAGGGATAGGAGTGGAATTATACTGAACACAAAAGTCCGGTCGCTTTCTCAGTCTTGAAAACAAGACCACAGCACTTTTGTCAACAGAAAGGTCAAGACCATTAGTGGATAGCCAGTCCTGAAGTAATGAAAGGGAAGAAGTCAAAGATGAAGACATTGAGTCTATTGAGTGACCTGTAGTATAAATAAGAAGGTCATCTGCATATTGCAACACATCTACAGAACTACCAAGGGAAGAGTCTAAATCGTAAGTGTATATATTGTACAATATGGGAGAGAGAACCGAGCCTTGCGGTAAACCTCTCCAAACTAATCTAGATATTTTAGTATCATCTATATACACATTAATGATCCTTTCTGAAAGGATATTTACAATAAAATTTACAAGGATGTAGGGAACATTTAATAAATGTAGTTTTTGTTCTAGTACAGACACAAGAACACTGTCATAGGCAGCACGGATATCAAGAAATGCTGCAAGAACGGAATTGTTATGTGAGAAAGCTAGACGGATATCAGTGGTAAAGACACTTAGACTGTCAATAGTACCTCTCCCCTTTCTAAACCCATACTGGGAAGGAGATAAAAGATTATTGCTCTCAATGAACCACTCAAGACGAATTTTGACAAGGTATTCAGCAATTTTTATTAGAACAGAGGATAGAGCAATGGGTCTGTAAGAAGAAGGGTCAGCAGAAGGCTTATTGGATTTTAAAATTGGAATAATTGTTTGGGATTTCCAGGAGAGAGGAATAACACCTGAAACTACAATGGAATTAATTAATTCTAGGTAAGTTAGTAGAGTAGAATCACTAAGATTAACAATGAAAGAATAAGGAATACCATCTTCTCCTGGGGCAGAATCCCTAACATGAGAGAGGATCCCTTTTAATTCCTCTAAGGTGAAAGGCGAGTTTAAATCAGACCGACTATGTGCAATATGGCAAGCGGGAGAAATAGATGTTTGTTCTGGAACAGAGGGAGGGGCTAGGTGGTCCATAAACTCATCAGCTAGGGAGAGGGACATTTTGGGAGTGTGAGAATTATTGAAGGCTGACCTAAACCGTTTTATGTTTTTCCAAACAGCAGATGGAGGAGTATTAGGTGAAATAGAAGTACAAAATTTTTGCCAACCTTCATATTTTTTCTGTTTCAGAAGTTTTTTAGTAGTTCGAGATACTCCTAGATAAATTTCAAAATTCTCCAGTGTCATTTCATCACTATACATTTTTTCAGCTTCCTTTCTCTTTTTTACCGCCTCTGAACACTCCGCATCCCACCAAGGAGGAGAAGGGATTTTGCCAGAAGCACCATTTTTAAGAGGAAATGTTTGATCTGCAGCCTCCATCAAAAGCTTAGCAAACATCTCAGCATCTGAGGTGCATAGAGATTCACAATCTTTCACTTTAAGCTCCACACATTCCCTAAAAGAACTCCAATCTGCATTACTTAACCTATGCTTAATACGGGGCTTAAATGTTGAAACAGAAGGATTACTATTTGGAAATGAAATAACTAAAGGAAAGTGATCACTGCCATATGATGAGGAAAGAGGATACCAATTTAAAGACAATGCAAGATTTGGTGTGCAAAAAGTCAAATCAGGAGCACTAATTCCTTCATCAGGCTTAGTGTGACGGGTGGGTAAACAATTATTTAAAATACAAAGATTATTGGACTGAATGATGTCTAGTAATTGTTCCCCATAACAAGAAGTAAAAGAACTACCCCATGCTTGGTGCTGACAGTTAAAGTCTCCCATCACCAAAAATGGTTTTGGGAGAATACTAATTATATTACTAATTTCTCTTAAAATATTTACAGACGGTCTAGAAAAATATACAGAAACTATACAAATATTATTTACAATAGCAGCAACAATAGAAATGTCATTGCTGTGAGAAGGGAGTGGAAAAGATGAAAATGAGAATGACTTATTGATGAGAATGGCCACTCCACCATACCCATCATCTCTGTCTTCTCGAAAACAGGCGTAACCAGTGGTTTTAAAAGAAAACCCTGGCTTCAACCATGTCTCTGAAAGAGTAAATATCGAGGGTTTGTACTTGTTAAGTAAATGAATAAGGTCAGATTTCTTACTTACTATGCTTCGGCAATTCCACTGCAGGATCTTGCCTAAATTGGCCATTGTTGGCTAAAGAATTTACAATTTCGATAATAGAGGCAGCGTTGGACGGTATTGAGTTGTTATTACTGTTAGTAAAAGATTTTGAGATTACTTGAATTAAAGTTGAGATCAATTCTAATATGTTTGTATTGCTTTCCCCTGAGTCCTTGACTTTATCCTGTAGGGCACAGCCATTTGAAGGAGATGGAGGATCATATTCATATGTAAGTGATCTATGGACAGCGCGATCATATCCTGTTGATGTGGTTTTTGGGGTCGAGGGTTTACGAAACACTGTTTTTTTATATGAATTTGAATTGTTTTTTTGATGAGGGGGTGATGGGAGGGGACGAGCAGAGAAATTGGGAGTTGGCGCAGAAGATAATACATCACTGTACGACTTATTTACTGGAGGATGTAACTTAATAGCTTCTGAGTATGAGACACAATTTTGTGCCATATAAAGTTTTACCCGGGTCTGCCTTTCATACTCTGGACATAACTTGTTTGTGGCGAAATGACTTCCATTACAGGATAAACACACTGCATCATCATTCTCAATGTGACAAGAGTCACCTGAGTGATTCTGACCACATTTGTAACACCTTGGTGTGGAATTACATTTTACCTTAGTGTGGCCGAAGCGACAACAATTGAAACATTGTACAGTAGGGTACGAATAGAGCTCTACAGGCAGAGCATTATAGCAGAGAAAATCTCTTTTGGGCAACACCTGACCATCAAATGTTAATACAACAGTCTGTGAGGGTTTCCAGGTAGGGGTTGGGCCGTGTATTTTATAATTAAACCTTCTAATTTTCAGAACTTTACCGCATCCAATTGGCACAGAAATATTATCAAGTACCTCTTCAGGGGTCCACTCTGCTGGGACTCCTCTGACAACTCCCATCCTTGTGATATTAAAAGATGGGATGAAAGCCTTGAAATTGTTTTTAGTCAAATCCGGGTCCAGCAGGAACATATTAGCATCGTTAAAATCCGAAAACGAAATACTGAGTTTGCTTCGGCTTAGTCGTTTGACACTACCATTAATAATATTTTTAAATCCACGTCTTTTCATGTAGTGGCCAAATGATACTGGGTGGAGAGTGGGGGAAGGTAAATCCTCTGTTGAATGTTTTTGAAGATGTATTACGTATGGTGAGGCATCAGTCGATTCATACTGGGTCCTGCCAACCTGAGGGGACTGAAGGGGCAGAGTCACGGGTACTGAAGAAAGACGCGACACAGAAGATGCGTCCACATGGGACGTAGCTTCTTGTGGATTTGGTATTTCAGACACAGTCGTTTTTTTATTGTCGTCGCTATCACATCCACATACATTAACTTTATCTGAACCTGAACCATGTTTCCTTCTTTTATTGCAATGTCTGCAGACCTTGCGATGCGCCCTTGTTCTTTTTCTTTTTTCAGATCTAATGGAACCGTCAGTGTCCATTCCAGTAGATTCATTAGTTATACTTGGGATAATAATGTTAACACCGACCGAGGGGACTGTGCCCCCCGGATCGGGCGGCTCCTCCATGAGCCCAGACGAAAAGAACAATGAAAACTTACCAGATATGAAGAATATATACAAAAACTATAAAATAAACTCTAATCTACGATATATTACAACAAATATACAGAACTGATCTTAAAATCCTATTATAAAACAATTTTGAAATCCTCTAACAAAAAAAATACGCCCGCCCAATTTAAACGTTTCCCGCGCTTTTTTTCTCTTACATGCTTTTTTTTTTTTTTTTTTGAATTATTGGCTCTGCACGGTTTGTGCCTACGCCAGTGTCAAGTTATCGTAGACTACTGGGACTAAGGGTTAAAGGTAAGGAAACGGAACTTAATGAAAGGAAAATTGAACGGAATTTGTAAAAAGGTATTTTAAAATCAGGTAATAATAACATTAGGAACAATAAAAAAAGATTATATACAATAAAAACATAAACTAAATTTTTATATCATTTTTACTTATATACTTAGCAATACATTTATAAATATTTACATCGAAATTAGATAATAGGCAGGATGCACAGGAAGGGAAAGAAACACCGAGGGAAGTTAGGGAAGAAATAAAGGAAGAACGATCTAAATCAGGACAGGAAAATAGCAAATGATTTATGTCTGCCACCTCAGCCCCACAAGTACAGGCAGGACTCTGCGTAATGCCAAGCTTAGCAAGGTGGGCCGGAGTTGAAGTATGGCCCAAACGCAAGCGAATCAAGGTTGAAGTAACCTTCTTACTGAACTTGGCATCGGCGCGACAAAACCAGGGCTTTGACAAAATAACGGGTTGTACTCTGCGATAATGCATGCCTTTTGTGCATTCCTCTGCCCAGATTTTATCCCAGGACTCCCGGAGATAAACCCTGGGCAGAGTGGTGAGATCGGTAGAATAATTTTGAAATGGAAATAGATCCCCACACTCCACAGCCTCATTGGCAAGTTTATCTGCTTTTTCATTTCCAACTATACCGGAATGGGAAGGGACCCATCCGAAACTAACTATGAAGCCTCTCTCAGAGCATTGGAGTAATAATTTACGTATCTCAAAAATTATTGGCGGATTTAGACGGAAAAATGGAAATTTTACTAGAGCCTGAAGGGAGCTTAAGGAATCTGACAGTACCAGTGTACTTCGCAGACCCATCAAAAGTACATATTCCACTGCCTTTAGAAGTCCAAAGCATTCTCCAGTAAATACCGAAGATTCAGGGGGAAGTCTAATTTTTTGAACTATTTTAAATTGAGAATGAAACACACCTACGCCTACACAACTATTTGTTATAATGTGTTTTGAAGCGTCTGTAAAGATGGTGTGGTACCCCTGGAATTGGTCATTTAAAAGGTTATTGAAATCACTATTTTGACATACGTCATATTTTGAAATACCTAAATCAAGACAGACGTTAGGAACTTGAACTAATGAATTATATGGACAATTAAAAATAGGAAGCATGTTAGAATTATGGCATGGAGCTTTAATGGCGTTAAACTTCAAGAAACTTTGAACTAGACAAGGGATACCTCTGTGAGACCAATATTTGGATGACACAACCAACTCTGAAAGACGCTGTAATTTGCCATGCAAAGGGTGATCAGAGAGCTGCAAACATCGACCGAAAAATCTATCAGAAAGGTATTGACGTCTTAACTTGAGAGGTGGCTCTCCACACTCTGCTTGTAAACAATTAATAGGACTAGATTTCATGGCCCCTAAGATAATTCTCAAGGCCTTGGACTGCACTGCATCCAATTTCTCTAAACCAGCAGCACTACCAGGCTCCAACAAAAAGGTTCCATAATCAAGAACACTTCTGATTAAAGCATTGTAGAGCAGCCTCAATGAAAAAGGATGAGCACCCCACCAAACCCCAGAGAGGCATCTTATAATATTTATCAAGCGGTCACACTTGGCTGCAATGTATTCACAGTGAAGGAGTCCTGAAAGATGACTGTCTAAAATAACTCCTAAGAATTTTACTTGTGTTTTTACAGGGATAGGAGTGGAATTATACTGAACACAAAAGTCTGGTCGTTTTTTCAGTCTTGAAAACAAGACTACAGTACTTTTGTCAACAGAAAGGTCAAGACCATTAGTGGATAGCCAGCCCTGAAGTAGTGAAAGGGAAGCAGTTAAAGATGAAGACATTGAATCTATTGAGTGACCTGTGGTATAAATAAGAAGATCATCTGCATATTGCAATACATCTACGGAACTACCAAGAGAAGAGTCTAGATCGTAAGTATATATATTGTATAATAAGGGAGAGAGAACCGAGCCTTGTGGTAAACCTCTCCAAACTAATCTAGATATTTTATTATCATCTATATACACATTAATGATCCTTTCTGAAAGGATATTTACAATAAAATTTACAAGGATGTTGGGAACATTTAATAAATGAAGTTTTTGTTCTAGTACTGACACAAGAACACTGTCGTAGGCAGCACGGATATCAAGAAATGCTGCAAGAACTGAATTATTATTAGAGAAAGCTAGACGAATATCAGTTGTGAAGACACTTAGACTGTCAATAGTACCTCTCCCCTTTCTAAACCCATACTGGGAAGGAGATAAAAGATTGTTGCTCTCAATGAACCACTCAAGACGAATTTTGACAAGGTATTCAGCAATTTTAACTAGAACAGAGGATAGAGCAATGGGTCTGTAAGACGAAGGGTCAGCAGAAGGCTTTTAAAATCTAATAATTTTAAAATTGGAATAATGGTTTGGGATTTCCAGGAGAGAGGAATATTACCTGAAACAACAATGGAGTTAATTAATTCTAGGTAAGTTAGTAGAGTAGAATCACTAAGATTAACAATGAAAGAATAAGGAATACCATCTTCTCCTGGTGCAGAATCTCTAGCATGAGAGAGGATCCCTTTTAATTCCTCTAAGGTGAAAGGAGAGTTTAAATCAGACCGACTATGTGCAATATGACAACCGGGAGAAATAGATTTCAATTCTGGAACAGAGGGAGGGGCTAGGTGGTCCATAAACTCATCAGCTAGGGAAAGGGACATTTTGGGAGTGTTAGAATTATTGAAGGCTGACCTAAACCTTTTTATGTTTTTCCAAACAGCAGATGGAGGAGTATTCGGTGAAATAGAAGTACAAAATTTTTGCCAACCTTCATATTTTTTCTGTTTCAAAAGTTTTTTAGTAATTCGAGATACTTCCAAATAAGTGTCAAAATTCTCTGGTGTCATTTCATCACAATACATTTTTTCAGCAATCTTTCTCTGTTTTACAGCCTCTGAACACTCTGCATCCCACCAAGGAGGAGAAGGGATTTTGCCAGAAGCACCATTTTTAAGAGGAAATGTCTGATCAGCAGCCTCCATCAAAAGCTTAGCAAATATCTCAGCATCTGAGCTACATAGAGATTCACAATCTCTGACCTTTAGCTCCACACATTCCCTAAAAGAAGTCCAATCTGCATTACTTAACCTATGCTTAATACGGGGTTTAAATGTTGAAACACAAGGTTTACTATTTGGAAATGAAATAACTAAAGGAAAATGATCACTGCCATACGATGAGGGAAGAGGATACCAATTTAAAGATAAAGCAAGATTCGGAGAGCAAAAAGTTAAATCAGGGGCACTAATTCCTTCATCAGGCTTAGTATGACGGGTTGGTAAACAATTATTTAAAATACAAAGATTATTGGACTGAATGATGTCTAGTAATTGTTCCCCATAGCAAGAAGTAAAAGAACTACCCCATGCTTGATGTTGACAGTTAAAGTCTCCCATCACCAAAAACGGTTTTGGGAGAATACTAATTATATTACTAATTTCTCTTAAAATATTTACAGATGGTCGAGAAAAATATACAGCAACTATACAAATATTATTTACAATAGCAGCAACAATAGAAATGTCGTTGCTGTGAGAAGGGAGTGGATAAGAAGAAAATGAGAATGACTTATTGATGAGAATGGCCACTCCACCATACCCATCATCTCTGTCTTCTCGAAGACAGGCATAACCAGTGGTTTTAAAAGAAAACCCTGGCTTCAACCATGTCTCTGAAAGAGTAAATATAGAGGGTTTGTACTTATTAAGTAAATAAATCAGGTCAGACTTTTTACTTGTTATGCTTCGGCAATTCCACTGCAGGATCTTGCCTAAGTTGGCCATTTTTGGTTAGAGAATTTATAATTTGGATAATAGAGGCAGCGTTGGACGGTAATGAGTTATTACTGTTAGTGAAAGATTTTGAAATTAATTGAATTAAACTTGAGATCAATTCTAATATATTCGTATTGTTTTCCCCGGAGTCCTTGACTTTATCTTGTAGGGCACAGCCATTTGAAGGAGATGGAGGATCATAATCAGAAGTAAGAGATCTATGGACGGCGCGATCGTATCCTGTAGACGACGTTTTTGGGGTAGACGGTTTACGAAAGACCGTTTTTTTATGTGAGTTTGAGTTAATTTTTTGAAGAGATGGTATTGACGATGGAAGGAAATGAGAAGAGGAATTAGATGTTGGTGCAGTGGATAATACATCACTGTAGGACTTATTCACTGGAGGATGTAACTTAATCGCTTCCGAGTATGAGACACAATTTTGTGCCATATAAAGTTTTACCCGGGTCTGCCGTTCGTATTCTGGACAGGACTTGTTTGTGGCGAAATGACTTCCACTACATGACAAACACACTGCATCATCATTTTCTATATGACAAGAGTCACCTGAGTGACTCTGGCCACACTTATAACACCTTGGTGCAGAATTACACTTTGTCTTCGTATGGCCAAAGCGGCAACAATTAAAACATTGCACCGTAGGGTATGAATAGAGCTCTACAGGTAGAGCATTGTAGCACAGAAATACTCTTTTAGGCAACACCTGACCATCAAATGTTAGAACAACAGTCTGTGAGGGTTTCCATGTAGGGGTTGGGCCATGAATTTTGTAATTAAACCTTCTAATTTTCAGTACTTTACCACAACCAATTGGCACAGAAATATTGTCAAGAACCTCTTCAGGTGTCCACTCTGCTGGGACTCCCCTGACAACTCCCATCCTTGTTATGTTAAAAGATGGGATGAAAGCCTTGAAATTATTTTTAGTTAAATCAGGGTCCAACAAGAACAAATTAGCGTCATTAAAGTCCGAAAATGAAATGCTCAATTTGCTTCTGCTCAGTCGTTTAACACTACCGTTAATAACATTTTTAAATCCTCGTCTTTTCATATAATGACCAAACGATACTGGGTGGAGAGTGGGAGAAGGTAAATCCTCAGTCGAACTTTTTTGAAGATGGATTATGTATGGGGAGGCATCAGTCGATTCGTACAGAGTCCTGCCAACCTGAGGAGACTGAAGAGGCAGAGTCACGGGTAATGCTGAAACATGCGACACAGAAGAACCTGCGTCCACATGGGACGCAGCTTCTTGTGAATCCGGCATTGCACAAATAGTCGTTTTTTTATTGTCGTCGCTATCACATCCACATACATTAACCTTATCTGAACCTGAACCGTGCTTCCTTCTTTTATTACAATGTCTGCAGACCTTGCGCTGCGCCCTTGTCCTTTTTCTTTTTTCGGATCTAATGGATCCGTCAGTGTCCATTCCAGTGGATTCATTATTTATTGTGATACTAGGGATAGTTATATTAACGCCGACCGAGGGGACTGTGCCCCCCGGATCGGGCGGCTCCTCCATAGAACCAGTCAAAAAATAACAATAAAACTTACCAGAAGTACAGAAAGTATATACAAAAACTATAAAAGAAACACTAATCTACAATATATTACAAAAATATAAGGAACTGATCTTAAAATCCTATTTTAAAATAGTTTTGAAATTCTTCACCAAAAAAATACGCCCGCCTAATTAAACGTTTCCCGCGCTTTTCTCTTACATGCTTTTGTAATGAGTTTAGCCCCGTTAGCAATACCAACCAATAGACAAAAATGCAAAGTCAAAAGTAAGTGCTACCAACATAATAACTTGTCTGTGCAATTGGGACGTCCACTTACATTTATCGATATCGATAAATTATCATCTAGGGGCTTCGCAGTTAGCCAAATAAAATAAATAAAAATCAATGTTCTCAATAAAACGACAAATGAAATCAGTATTTTATTATTTATTATCAAATCACAAAAATTGTGGACAAGGTCTATTGAATTTATTTCAGCAGCTATTTGGTTTTTCTTTAGAGGTGTCCAAACTGAGCGAACTTCATCAATCGGTGGTTTGGATTCAGGTGCTGAAATCGTAAAAAAAAGTTAAGTTGAGTCGTTATTGATTATTATTTTGTTGGTAAACTATGCTACTTACCAGGATAGTTCTGATAAATAAGCTGAGATTCCAGGCCACAATAATTGTGGTCAAATCCTACTGGACCAATAGCAACAGCTGATATTTTGGCTGCTGTACAAGGTGCTGAAAATGATAACACTTTGTAATTTATCAAAGTAAACAAACACTAGTTACAAAAAACTTCAGCGGTACATGAAAAGTCTACGTACCAGAGTTGTTTTGCGAAGCTCAACAACTAATAGGTTTTTGTATAGCTGAATCTGAAAATAAACAATTGCAAGAATAGTCCGAAGAAAAATAAATAGTTTGTTCCTGTTTACCACATAACTGCATAATTGACTATGTAACTATCAAATACATTTTTATAAAAAAATATTTAAGTTAAAATTAGTAAAAAAAATATTTTAGTAATTCCAATCACTAACCAGTTTCAAGTGATGCGACGTGGCTACGTGGTAAGGAAACTCAGCTAGTAAGAAATCAGGAAGAGGAGGCGCATTTATAAGTAGAGAAGGTAAATCCCTGTAAAAAAATGTTTAGCTAAGTAATGTCATTTATGTATTAAGACGTAATAATAATATTGCGTTCTAAATGACGGAGCAAAATACATTCAAATGTTCGACGTAAAGCAAGGCGTATTTTGTTTTTTATAATATAATTATTCATGAAATTTAGTAAGTGTTACATTATAACACAACTCACCATTTCTTTAATCGGCTTAAGTAAGTAGGTAGTATTATAGAGTGAGACAAATATATGTCCGCCATTAAAACGGGGCTAAATGCGAACAAATAATTCAAAGTCGGCTTCCTTTTTTTGTTAAAATCTTTCGACCGGAAATGATCTCCACAAACATATTTATGTTGGTGGAGTTTTTCGATGGGGATATACGCAAGATCTTCCACAATTTTCACCCATTGTCTGCATCTAAAAAAAAATACCACATTTAATGCAGCCACTAATAGTGCATCGTTGAAACATTGTTATTGCTTACAGCAATTCACCCATCGTACACTGAGTAGTAATTTATTCTGACCAAGGTACTTATCAGATATTTTTTCATTGATTGAATATGTGTATGGCACATCACTATGACATTGAAACAACTCAATATTTTTCTCTTAATATATTAATTACGTTATTTAACATAATTTATGATCTTGCTCTTGTGCAAGATGACAAAAACTGTAGCCAGAAATACTTATCGGTCTTCATCCCTAGGAAATTTACTCATACACTTTCTTTTGGTACCCTTTGACAGGCTGCATCTTATTTTACAAATGGCACAAGTTCGACACCATCCGATCAGTGCCATTATTAAAAGAAAATCACTGAACACTGTACAACAAGATACACACAGCTAGATATTGAAAAAACTTAAAACACAAAAATTTTAAACTAGAAAACTTTCTAATAATTATGTGCCGCGTTCCGCCATGACATTTGTTGAGATGAGATTTCAGTTTGACAGCAAAGAATGAGTAAGTAGGTAGTATTATAGAGTGAGACAAATATATGTCCGCCATTAAAACGGGGCTAAATGCGAACAAATAATTCAAAGTTCCTACTTGCGCTAGGCTGACTCTCGTCAAAACCAGCCTAGCAAAGAGTACCTATATAACCACTACGTTTTAAGAAACGGGACCTCCTTACATGCTTCTGTAATGAGTTTAGCCCCGTTAGCAATACCAAAATCACCTAGGTACCAACCAATAGAGCAAAAATGCAATGTCAAAAGTAAGTGCTACCAACATAATAATTAGTCTGTGCAATAGGGACGTCCACTGAGTCGTTTTAAGCTTTTAACAAAAACCAAAGACGTGGCAGCATGGTCTAAGACCTTAGCCGGTTCCTTGCGGGACGAACTAAAAAAAAAAAAGGACGTCCACTGACATTACTACATTTATTGATATCGTTTAATTATCATCCAGGGGCTTTACAGTTAGCCTAATGAAATTAATAAAAATCAATGTTTTCAATAAAACGACAAATGAAATTAGTATTTTATTATCAAATCACAATAATTGTGGTCAAGGTCTATTGAATTTATTTCAGCAGCTATTTGGTTTTTCTTTAGAGGTGTCCAATCTGAGCGAACTTCATCAATCGGTGGTTTGGATTCAGGTGCTGAAATCGTTAAAAAAAGTTAAGTTGAGTCGTTATTGATTATTAATTTGTCGGTAAACTATGCTACTTACCGGGATAGTTCGGATAAATATACTGAGATTCCACGCCACAATAATTGTGGTCAAATCCTACTGGACCAATAGCAACAGCTGATATTTTGGCTGCTGTACAAGGTGCTGAAAATGATAACACTTTGTAATTTATCAAAGTAAACAAACAATAGTTACAAAAAACTTCAGCGATACATGAAAAGTCTACGTGCCGTTGTTTGTGAAGCTCGACAACTAATAGGTTTTTGTATAGCTGAATCTGAAAATAAACAATTGCAAGAATAGTCCGAAGAAAAATAAATAGTTTGTTCCTGTTTACCACATAACTGCATAATTGACTATGTAACAATCAAATACATTTTTATAAAAAAATATTTTAAGTTAAAATAAGTAAAAAAAAAAATTTTAGTAATTCCAATCACTAACAAGTTTCAAGTAATGCGACGTGGCTACGTGGTAAGGAAACTCAGCTAGTAAGTAATCAGGAGGAGGAGGCGCATTTATAAGTAGAGAAGGTACAGCCCTGTAAAAAAATGTATATCTAAGTAATGTCATTTATGTATTAAGACGTAATAATAATATTGCGTTCTAAATGACGGAGCAAAATACATTCAAATGTTCGACGTAAAGCAAGGCGTATTTTGTTTTTTAATTACATAATTATTCATGAAATGTAGTGAGTGTTACATTATAACATAACTCACCATTTCTTTAATCGGCTACCTTTTTTTGTTAAAATCCTTCGGCTGGAAATGATCTCCACAAACATATTTGTGTTGGTGGAGTTTTTCGATGGGGATATACGCAAGATCTTCCACAATTTCTACCCATTGTCTGCATCTAAAAAAAAACCACATTCAATGCAGCCACTAATAGTGCATAATTGAAACATTGTTATGGCTTACAGCAATTCACCTGTCGTACACTGAGTAGTAATTCTGACCAAGGTACTTATCAGATATTTTATTATCGATATTGAATATGTGTAAAGAACATCACTATGACATAGAAACAACTCAATATTTTTCTCTTGATATATAAATTACGTTATTTAACATAATTTATGATCTTGCTCTTGTGCAAGATGACAAAAACTGTAGCCAGAAATACTTACCGGTCTTCATCCCTAGGAAATTTACTCATAAACTTTCTTTTGGTACGCTTTGACCGGCTGCATCTTATTTTACAAATGGCACAAGTTCGACACCATCCGATCAGTGCCATTATTAAAAGAAAATCACTAAACACTGTACAACAAGATACACACAGCTAGATATTGAAAACACTTAAAACACAAAAATTTTAAACTAAAAAACTTATTATTATTTCATGATATGGCAACCAGCCGATGTCGACAAATTCTGCCACAGTCAAGTCTTGACACGAAATGAGCAATTTTTTTTTTTTATGTTTACCTACTAATTTTGATTTCTTTGTGAAGACTTTGAACTAAGTGTGAACTAAATGAATGTTCTATCTACAGCAACTCTGAAACAATATAAAATTAACAATGAGTACATTAAACTGAAAAAATACATATTTTTAAAACTAAATACACGCTTAATAATACAACAACTAAAATAAAACTCTAATTATAACTTAATATCATTTTCTCCAATGAATTTTATAAGTAATATATACAGGCCCATGGACGATGATAAATGCGTTAATAAACACATGAAATTAATTGGTAGTGGAATATCTACAGATGGAATGCAACTATACAAATTAACTGATCTATTATTATTTGAGCAGTTAAAGAAAATGTGGTCGAGATCACCCTCCTCCAGACCACACTCACAAATCGAGTTATCACGCACTCTGATTTTATTTAAAAAGACAGGCGTACAACAGTGACCGATCCGAAGCCTTGATATCACCGACACTACCCTCTTACCAACCTTTTTAAATTTGAAAAACCAAGGTTTGGGTGTTATAGTTGGTTGAATAGAGAAAAATCGAGAACCCTTGAAGCGACTACTCTCTTCCCACAGGGTCGACCAGTGGACGTAAAGACGTGGCTTTGACAACGCTAGCAAGTCATAGGGATAGTGAGAGGAGTGCTTCAAGTCCACTTCATGAGTACAGGCGTGTTTAGCAATAGCATCTGCATTCTCATTACCCAAAATACCTGAGTGGCCAGGTATCCAGACCAGGTTGACTTCAAGGTTATTCTTATAACAATTTAGCAAAGATTTTTTAATATCCATAATGAGTTTACTATTTAATTTTGACTTGAACTGATTCTGGTCCAGAGCTTGGAGGCAACTTAGAGAGTCAGTAAAGATAACTGCATTATTAATATTGTGCGATTCAACAAAAAGACAGGCCTCCAATATTCCAATACACTCGCCAGTAAATACAGTGGACTCCGGAGGGCATTTAAATTGAATAGCCAATTTAGAGTTTTCTAAAAACACCGAAACACCTACTGAGGAAGATGATGATAACTTCGACGAATCAGTGAAAAATCTTTTCCACCCATTCCATCGCTCACTTATAGCAGCATTAAATTTGGAGTTGGCTGAAGGATCATCTTTACCTATACCGATGCTCAGAATTGTTTTAGGCTTATACTGAATTACATCAAAGCTGTAATCAAAAATAGGCACTTTACTGGTTGTTACAATAGAGCCCCTGAAATTCTCTAACCATCTGAAACTCTTGACAATTTGAGGAACTTCTTTGTTATTCCAGTAGGAACTTGTAGAAGTGAGGGAATCAAGCTCTTGTAATTTTCGAGGGAGGATGTGAGACGTACGGGAACAAACTTTGGTTATAAAGCGGTCCGAAAGTAACTGGCGTCGAAGATGAAGAGGTGGATCAACAGCCTCAACTTGAAGGGCATTAGTCGGTGTCGATTTCATACAGCCTAAAACAAGTCGCAAACATTTATATTGAATGCGATCTAACTTAACTAGCGAGGTTTTATTCATTGGCTCCAGGGCGAAACAACCGTAATCAATAACGCTTCTAATCAGAGCATTATATACTAATTTAAGGCTAAAGGGGTGTGCACCCCACCAAACCCCGGCAAGAACGCGCAGGATGGTATAAACGCGTTCGCATTTTTTAACCAAGTGTTCAATGTGATAGACGCCAGTTAACCTAGGATCAAGATGGACACCAAGAAATTTCACCTTCGATTTCAGAGGGATAGGGATATTTTCAATGCTTACCTCTATGTCGGGTATACGTCGTTTTCTAGTAAATACCAATAGGGAACTCTTTTGAGCTGACACAGAAAGGCCATGGGAGAAGAGCCAGTGACTAAGGGATTCAAGAGATAAGCTCAAAGAATTCGCTGCGTCCTCAATGGAATTGTCAGAGACATACAAGGCCACATCATCAGCATACTGAAGGATTTCACAGTTATAATTAAGGCTAGAATTCATGTCGTGGGTATACAAATTAAAAAGTATTGGGCTTAACACCGAACCTTGAGGGAGGCCTTTCCATAACATTCTGGTACCAGAGTTAAACTCTGGCAGTCGGAGAGTTACAGACCGAGCCATTAACAAAAGGTGAATGCAGCGAACAATCTTTGGGGGGATCTTTAGCTGAAGCAATTTATTTCTAAGAATTGAAAGGATAACACTATCATAAGCTGAGGAAATATCCAAGAAAGCTGCCACCGTCGACTTATTTTTACTAAAAGCTATCCTAATGTCGGTCACAAGTACTGCGATACTATCTACAGTTCCCACTCCCTTTCTGAAACCGAACTGCGTTCTAGGTAAAATGTCTCTATTTTCTACAAGCCACTCAAGACGATTTTTAATAAGATGTTCTAGAATCTTTGATAATGCAGATGAAAGAGCTATAGGACGGAAACCATTCGGATCATCAGAGCTTTTCTGAGGCTTAAGGATGGGCATGACCAATTGTTTTTTCCAAGATTCTGGAACAAAACCTGTTTCGAAACACATGTTTGCAAATTTTAAAAAATAATCGATTGTCTTAGGTCCTGATTTTGATAGGAACGAATATGGGAAGCCATCCTCTCCTGGAGCAGAGTTCTTTACGTGGGATAAAACAGATGCCAATTCGTCTGCAGAAAAAGGTTTGTCAAAAGGGTCCTGAGAGCTATTGGCAGAGACATCAGGAACCCATAATTCTTCTTCATTAGGGACATAGGGAGGAGCTAGTTTAATAAAGAATGCTTCGGCAACTTCATCCGAGATATAAGAGGATTGTTTAGGAGAAAAACTATTTCTAAAACGATTGATTTGTCTCCACACTAGAGAAGGTGGAGTTGATGGAGATAAAGCAGAACAAAACGCTACCCAACCTGCTCTTTTCTTCCTTCGTAGAAATCTTCTAGATTTGGCCAGAAGCCTACGGTACTCAATTAAGTTATCGATAGAGCAGAATTCATTACAGATTTTTCTGCGTCAATACGTTCTTTAATGATACGTGTACACTCCTCGTCCCACCAAGGAGGAGAAGGGATTTTTCCAGTGCGCAGTTTTTTAGCTGGGAAAGCATTCCCGGCAGAAAAATTTATGGCATCGGCGAAAGCATTATAGGTAGAAGCTAAATCAGAATTTTCAACGTTCGGTAGGGATGGAATCTCTCCCTCTAAAGTGTCTGAGTAAGTGACCCAACCATTTTTAGTAAGTCGATATTTCAGTAAAGGACTAACTGACTTTTCTGGGACAGACTTATTAGGTAAACAAACAAGGATTGGAAAATGATCACTTTCATAAGTGTAATTTAAGCGATCCCAAATACAGCGAGAACTTAAATCCAGTGAACAGATAGTTAAGTCAACACAACTTTTCCTCCCTCCTATGTAACCCCTACGCGTAGGTCTACCATCATTTAAGACACATAGACCTGCATCATCAATGGCCTCAATGAGTTCCTCCCCAAAGGTGTCACAATGGTCTGAACCCCATCTATAGTGATGCCCATTAAAATCGCCCATAATAATAAATGGAGTTTGTAACTGTGACATAAGTAAATTAATTGATGGAATTAGTGTGACGGAAGGGTTTGAAATGTAAATAGAGACAATAGTAATGCCTAAAGATTTTACACCGACCAAATTAACATCACTGCCCAGATGGGGAAGAGAAACTACTGAAAAAGGAATTTTGTTACTGACAAGAATGGCACAACCACCATAGTTGTCAGCCCTATCATTGCGAACACAATTATAGCTATTTACATTAAAATTGGAACTTGGCTTTAGCCAAGTTTCACTCAGGCAGCAAATTGCTGGTTTGTATTTGTTTAAGATATGAATTAGTTCATGTTTTTTATTGTTTATGCTTCTCACATTCCACTGAAGAAGATGAAGGGTCATTATGAAGAACAAATAAAATATTACTAAGTTTTTGGGCAACGTGGTCAGGTAGGGACTTGGCAGTAATAAGTTTAGTGAGAAGGGAAACAAGCTGCTCAATGGGATCCTCAGTAGCTATATTTGCTGAAAGTTGATTTTGGCCTAGAGCACAACCATTACAGGATGGTGAAAAGGAATAGTCCCTAGTCAGTTCTTGATGTGCAAGCCTATCATACCCTGGAGTAAGGGGAGAATGAGTCTTTGGTTTTGAAAAGACAGTTTTTTTATATGCTCTACTAGATTGCTGCCTTTGAGTGGGGCTAGACAGTGACTGTGAAAACAAGGGAGGGGATGATTTCACTGCGTTTGCATAAGTTCTGGAAATAGCAGGTATCCTTTTATTTGCCTCAAAATATGAAATAGCTTGCTCCGCCATTAGAATTTTAATAGCACGCTGTCTGCTGTATTCTGGGCAATCCTTGCTAGTAGCAGGATGTTCACCATCACACAGTAAACATGTAGCCTCACATTCATTAATCTCGCAACCATCACCAGGATGGTCTTTTCCACACTTATAGCATCTAGGTTTTGACCGACACTGATTTCGTGTATGTCCAAACCGGCAGCAATTATAACATTGCACTGTTGGATAAGTATATTGCTCAACCTCTAGAGCAGAGTAGCAACAGAATACTCTTTTAGGGAGGACCTGCCCATCAAATGTAAGGACCACTGTCTGCCTTGGGACCCATACTGAGTGACCTTCATTATCAATAGTTTTTCTATTCATTCTGCGAACTTTAATAACTTTTCCACAGCCTGTTGGAACTTTTAACAAATTTTTTACTTCGTCCTCTGACCATTCAGTTGGAACCCCTCTTACGAGGCCCATTCGAGTCACATTATATTGGGGGACTACTGCCTTGAATTGATTCTGCTCTAGAACCGGATTAACAATGAAGGCATTTGCATCTTCCGGAGATTTAAACTCGACAGAAACTCTGTTGCGCCCTAATCGTTTTATGCCATCGTTCAAGACATTACCAATGTTGTGCTTCAATAGGAATAAGCCAAACTTAACATGGTGCAAGCTTGAACCAGAATTCTCCTCTGCCTGGACTTTTGAGACATGCACAATAAATGGGCCTTTGTCGAATGCAGAGTACTTTTGCCTAAGATCAAGAGTAGCTCGGGGAAGTTTAGATGGTAACTCAGGTGGCGGTCCGGAGACTGCAGCACGCTTTCTACAGGTACTATCAGAAGTATCCATCTGCTGGCACATCGGCGATTCTTGAGGTAAGGTGATCGTACAAATCGGCTCATATTCAAAAGGGACTGGGTCCGGGGGCTTAGGCGGGATCTTTTTGTCACCCATATTGAAGAAAAGTAATGATAATACTCACCGAAAACTGCTGAATCTAACTAATGGAAGTAATTAACTACACAATGATGATGAATAATAAGAAAAAGCCAACAAAAAGAATAAAATGGAAAATTCCGGAAAAAAAAAACAAATGAAGCGCATGTACCAGCCAAGAGCCCGACACAGAATCCAACTAAAAAAAAAAACTTTCTATTTGTTGAGTTTTCAACAAATGTCATGGCGGACATTTGTTGACATTTGGCGGACTTTGAACAAATAACGCGGCACATATTAGAAAGTTTTCTAGTTTAAAATTTTTGTGTTTTAAGTGTTTTCAATATCTAGCTGTGTGTATCTTGTTGTACAGTGTTTAGTGATTTTCTTTTAATAATGGCACTGATCGGATGGTGTCGAACTTGTGCCATTTGTAAAATAAGATGCAGCCGGTCAAAGGGTACCAAAAGAAAGTTTATGAGTAAATTTACTAGGGATGAAGACCGGTAAGTATTTCTGGCTGCAGTTTTTGTCATCTTGCACAAGAGCAAGATCATAAATTATGTTAAATAACGTAATTAATATATTAAGAGAAAAATATTGAGTTGTTTCAATGTCATAGTGAAGTGCCATACACATATTCAATATCGATAAAATCAACTAACCAGCCACGAGAAGCTGGCTCTCCCAGACATATACAGGTTCTCCAGCTACTGGAGGTATGTGCGTAGCGTGGCCTGGCTGCTAAGGTACAAGAACAATATTAACAGTAGGAAACAGTCGCGCAGAGGTGAGCTTATTCCACCAGCCTCGTCGAGCGATCAATCGCCTGAGTGCCATTATAGCGCTCGTGGTACTCAGGTCACTTACGAGTTCGATATGGATCGCTCTCACGGTTAGGCACGTGAAAAGGGCTCCGTATCGCTTCTCTTGACGTCGTCCTACTTTTACGGTCATCGGGCCGAAGTAGTCGACTCCAGTATGTACAAAAGCCCTGCCAGTTGGCGTTACCCTTACGTCCGGTAGCTGACCCATTAGCGGGGGGCACGGCTTGGCGCGGTTGTTCTTACAAACCTGGCAGTCGTTCCATGCCGCCTTCACTGCGTTCCGCCCGTCGATAATCCAGAACCGTCGCCTTAGGTTCAGATGGGCTTGCTCCCTGTTCATGTGCGCTTGGTCCCGGTGCTGTTGGGCGATCAGCAGCAGTGTATATCGATCCTTGGGGTGCAGGATGGTGGGGTGCTTGGTGCCGTCCGGCAAGTCTCCAGCAGCCTCCATTCTTCCACCGGCACGCAGGAGTCCGTCAGCATCTAGGGTCGTACAGGTTTGTCTTTCTGTTCGTCAGCAGCGGAGCGTTGTCGTCCGCTACGTTTGGAAGTCTGTCGTGAACTGTTTCGTAGTCTCTTGTTCGGTCTGGTCAGTCATTCTAATTTCGAAGTCGTTTCAAAAGAGAATCAGCCAGTCTTACGTCAGGTCAGCCTGTCAGCAAGGAGGCGTTGGTCGCCCCAACACAGCTTGTACGGTCGTACAGGTTTGTCTTTCTGTTCGTCAGCAGCGGAGCGTTGTCGTCCGCTACGTTTGGAAGTCTGTCGTGAACTGTTTCGTAGTCTCTTGTTCGGTCTGTTCAGTCATTCTAATTTCGAAGTCGTTTCAAAAGAGAATCAGCCAGTCTTACGTCAGGTCAGCCTGTCAGCAAGGAGGCGTTGGTCGCCCCAACATCCCCACCTCCAGTATTGACAGTCTGCCAATACTCAAGCAGGCAGGGGCAGCCAACCACCGTCAGTCTGTAGAGTGCCTGATCCAGTAAGGTGTAGTTGAACATAGAACAGGTCAGGACTCAGGTCCGATCACGTTAGGTCAGTCCGGTTAAGTTAGTCAGGTCACGTCGGTTCAGTAAGGTCGTCTAACGTCGAGTTTGCACAGTTTTGTCACCGGGCGTTGGTATAGTCCGTGGTCGGTTCGGATGTCTGCTACGCGAACCTGTCCGTCTCGGCCCGGGTAGGTCTTGTCAACTATACCTCGAAGCCACAGGTCGCGAGGCAGTTGGCCGTCCGTAATCACGACGACGTCGTCCACAGCGAGAGGCTGAGAGGATCGGTACCACTTGTCGCGTCTTGTCAGAGTGGGCAAGTACTCCTTAACCCACCGCTTCCACAGTAGATCGGCCAACCTCTGTGACTCACGCCACGATCGTCGCAGTAGGTCTCCGTCTGTAAAGGTCCCTAGCGTCGTAGTCATGTCTGTTCTGTCTGTCTTGGGGTGTAGGAAGTCGTTCGGCGTTAGGGGTAGGTCGTCCGTGTGGTCAAGTGGGACGTAGGTGAGCGGTCTGCCGTTTACTATGGCTTCTGCCTCGGCTAGCAAGGTGGCCAGTGTGTCCTCCCTCGGGACCCTCGTCTTGAGGGTGGCTTTTAGCGCAGTCTTCACAGACCTTACCATTCGTTCCCAACAGCCTCCCATGTGTGGGGAGACGGGGGGAATAAATGACCACTCGAAGCGGTTTACAACGCCGTACCTAACTAGCTCATCCCTGTCAATAGCCGCTACTGCCAGTCTCAATTCGCGGTCGGCGCCTCTAAATGTTGTCGCGTTATCGCTCCATATTGTCTTCGGGCAGCCTCGTCGAGCGATGAATCGCCTGAGTGCCATTATAGCGCTCGTGGTACTCAGGTCACTTACGAGTTCGATATGGATCGCTCTCACGGTTAGGCACGTGAAAAGGGCTCCGTATCGCTTCTCTTGACGTCGTCCTACTTTTACGGTCATCGGGCCGAAGTAGTCGACCCCAGTATGTACAAAAGCCCTGCCAGTTGGCGTTACCCTTACGTCCAGACTTCCAAACGTAGCGGACGACAACGCTCCGCTGCTGACGAACAGAAAGACAAACCTGTACGACTGTACAAGGTGCCGTCCGGCAAGTCTCCAGCAGCCTCCATTCTTCCACCGACACGCAGGAGTCCGTCAGCATCTAGGTAGGGGGTCAGCTGACGTAGTCGGCTGATCTTGTCGACCCACTGATTCCGTCGTAACGAGTCAATGTCACTGGCGAAGCTACGGTCCTGAGAACTTATGGCACACAAATTTCGAAGTCGTTTCAAAAGAGAATCAGCCAGTCTTACGTCAGGTCAGCCTGTCAGCAAGGAGGCGTTGGTCGCCCCAACATCCCCACCTCCAGTATTGACAGTCTGCCAATACTCAAGCAGGCAGGGGCAGCCAACCACCGTCAGTCTGTAGAGTGCCTGATCCAGTAGGGTGTAGTCGAACACAGAACAGGTCAGGACTCAGGCCCGATCACGTTAGGTCAGTTCGGTTAAGTTAGTCAGGTCACGTCGGTTCAGTTAGGTCATCTAACGTAGAGTTTGCACAGCTTTGTCACCGGGCGTTGGTATAGTCCGTGGTCGGTTCGGATGTCTGCTACGCGAACTTGTCCGTCTCGGCCCGGGTAGATCTTGTCAACTATACCTCGAGGCCACAGGTTGCGAGGCAGTTGGCCGTCCGTAATCACGACGACGTCGTCCACAGCGAGAGGCACAGAGGATCGGTACCACTTGTCGCGTCTTGTCAGAGTGGGCAAGTACTCCTTAACCCACCGCTTCCATAGTAGATCGGCCAACCTCTGTGACTCACGCCACGATCGTCGCAGTAGGTCTCCGTCTGTAAAGGTCCCTAGCGTCGTAGTCATGTCTGTTCTGTCTGTCTTGGGGTGTAGGAAGTCGTTCGGCGTTAGGGGTAGGTCGTCCGTGTGGTCAAGTGGGACGTAGGTGAGCGGTCTGCCGTTTACTATGGCTTCTGCCTCGGCTAGCAAGGTGGCCAGTGTGTCCTCCCTCGGGACCCTCGTCTTGAGGGTGGCTTTTAGCGCAGTCTTCACAGACCTTACCATTCGTTCCCAACAGCCTCCCATGTGTGGGGAGACGGGGGGAATAAATGACCACTCGAAGCGGTTTACAACGCCGTACCTAACTAGCTCATCCCTGTCAATAGCCGCTACTGCCCGTCTCAATTCGCGGTCGGCGCCTCTAAATGTTGTCGCGTTATCGCTCCATATTGTCTTCGGGCAGCCTCGAGCGATGAATCGCCTGAGTGCCATTATAGCGCTCGTGGTACTCAGGTCACTTACGAGTTCGATATGGATCGCTCTCACGGTTAGGCACGTGAAAAGGGCTCCGTATCGCTTCTCTTGACGTCGTCCTACTTTTACGGTCATCGGGCCGAAGTAGTCGACCCCAGTATGTACAAAAGCCCTGCCAGTTGGCGTTACCCTTACGTCCGGTAGCTGACCCATTAGCGGGGGGCACGGCTTGGCGCGGTTGTTCTCACAAACCTGGCAGTCGTTCCATGCCGCCTTCACTGCGTTCCGCCCGTCGATAATCCAGAACCGTCGCTTTAGTTTCAGATGGGCTTGCTCCCTGTTCATGTGCGCTTGGTCCCGGTGCTGTTGGGCGATCAGCAGCCGTGTATATCGATCCTTGGGGTGCAGGATGGTGGGGTGCTTGGTGCCGTCCGGCAAGTCTCCAGCAGCCTCCATTCTTCCACCGACACGTAGGAGTCCGTCAGCATCTAGATAGTGGGTCAGCTGACGTAGTCGGCTGATCTTGTCGACCCACTGATTCCGTCGTAACGAGTCAATGTCACTGGCGAAGCTACGGTCCTGAGAACTTATGGCACACAAGGTTTCGGCAGCTTCAATTTCCTGTGGAATAAGCTCACCTCTGCGCGACTGTTTCCTACTGTTAATATTGTTCTTGTACCTTAGCAGCCAGGCCACGCTACGCACATACCTCCAGTAGCTGGAGAACCTGTATATGTCTGGGAGAGCCAGCTCCTCGTCGCTGGTTAGTTGACATACGACTATAGATATTTTAGAGAAAACGTCTAAATTAGTAGGTGACAGGTGGGAGACAGGCCTTCTATGGAAGGATGACTTACCTAACCTGCCTGACAGCTACGGTATGGCACGAAAGAGGCTAGACGGAATTAAAAGAAAGTTTGATAAGATGCCAGATCTAGCGGCACGCTACTCTGCGAAAATACACGAAAACCTAGAAAAAGGTTATATTTCGAAAATTGACGACAAAGACACAGCCGTCAGGACAGGTAAAACCTGGTTTCTGCCACACTTTGCGGTTTTTAATCCGAACAAACCGAACAAACTGCGCATAGTACTAGACTGCGCTGCTAAGTCTCACGGCAAGTCGCTAAACGACCATCTTCTGAGCGGACCCGACTTCCTGACGTCACTCCCTGGTGTACTTATTGCGTTCCGCAACCGAAAGGTGGCAGTAGTGGGCGACATCGAGGAGATGTTCCACAGAGTAGTAATTACTGAGGAAGACCGACAAGCTCAACGCCTTCTGTGGATAGACGGAGAATACATTATGAACGTAATGAACTTTGGCGCCATCTGTTCTCCAGCATCGGCTCAATATGTCAAGAACCTAAATGCCCGCCGCTTCACGAACTCCCACCCAAAAGCTGTCGACGCTATCGTCAATCATCATTATGTCTATGACTACATCCACTCGATAGACGATGCAGAGGAGGCTGTCAAGACCGTCAACGACGTAGTTCGTATCCACGCAGCAGGAGGGTTCAACATGCGAAACTTTATGTCAAACTCAAAGGAACTCCTGCGAAGCCTGCCTGAAGAGCGTTTAGCACCCGGTGGCATGAAATTCCTGTCGGACTGCAAAGAAAAGCAGCTGGAACGAGTCCTAGGCCTGAATTGGGAACCGGAATCGGACAATTTCGTTTTCACAATGAAGTTTCATAAGATTGATAAGACCCTTCAATCTGGAGCCAAGCGACCGACCAAACGAGAAACATTACGCTTGATAATGAGTGTCTTCGACCCGTTGGGTTTCCTTCTGACCACGACAATCAAAGGGAGACTAATTCTTCAAGACGTCTGGAGGGACTCGATTGGCTGGGACGACGAAATCGGTTCTGGGCACTACGACAAGTGGAAGGGATGGCTAAATGAGCTGGAGCAGGCAAGGTGCACGCGAATCCACCGCTGGATGATGTCAGACGACTGCATAAAAGACGGAAAGGTGGAGTTCCATATTTTCTGTGACGCCAGCTCAAGAGCGTTCTCAGCCGTCGTTTACCTCCGAAGCCCACTCATGGACGGAAGCTGGCACCTAGCTTTCGTGATTGCACGCGGGCGAGTAGCCCCACTAAAGACTCTTAGTATACCTCGACTCGAACTACAGGCCGCTGTCATGGGCGCTCGTCTCTCCCAGGGTTTGAGGGAGTATGTGGACGCATCCTCAGCAAAAATGACCTTTTGGACTGACTCAAAGACGGTCATTGCCTGGATTAAGTCTGAGACAGGACGCTTCAAGCCTTTCGTTGCTCATCGCATTTCAGAGATCGCCGAGTTGACTGACCCTCGTGATTGGAGGTGGGTGCACGACAGACTTCCAAACGTAGCGGACGACAACGCTCCGCTGCTGACGAACAGAAAGACAAACCTGTACGACCGTACAAGCTAGGGAGGACACACTGGCCACCTTGCTAGCCGAGGCAGAAGCCATAGTAAACGGCAGACCGCTCACCTACGTCCCACTTGACCACACGGACGACCTACCCCTAACGCCGAACGACTTCCTACACCCCAAGACAGACAGAACAGACATGACTACGACGCTAGGGACCTTTACAGACGGAGACCTACTGCGACGATCGTGGCGTGAGTCACAGAGGTTGGCCGATCTACTGTGGAAGCATGAGTATAATCAATTTAATCACAGTAACAACTTTGTTGTTTTATTTTAGGGCGATAGGGATGGGCGTTTCCACTCCCTCAGTGAAAAAGTTATCGATACTTAATAAAGATTTTTTTTTATTTCTTGTGTTTATTCCATTTGTATATGTTAATTACCTTTTGAAAGCTCGATTCAGTATCTAAACGTTCTATGAAGTTACCAATTTGATTGTTGATCATTATTGATTAATATTTTTCCTCTTTAAATCTATTCATTACATTGATATATTTATAGATTCAGCATGATAAATTAAAAAACTACCAAAAGGGGTTTTGATATTATTTTTATTTACAATAATTCCAACTACTTCATAAAATTTAGAACTTGTAATAAGATAGTATCATATATGTTATAGAAAATGAATTTGAATAGTTTTCACTGCACAATCTACGTGTAGTAATATAATAATAATAATGTAGCGAACAAATCGCGTCGCTATTGTGAAAAAAGGTGTCCAGTACTGGATTTTATATCTACGGTTTGCTGTCAAATTAATAAAGAACTTTAAGGGTGTCGATCTGTCATAAATAAAATTAACGTTTGGACTGATTATGGCGGTTATTAATTAATAATTATTTATTTCAGGTTACCCGAAGATAGCACAATGCAACAAATGTGGATAGACGGCATGGCTTCACGGTCAAATTGGTATTGAACAAAATCACGTACGTTTGCAGCAGACATTTTAAAGAAGATGGCTTCATTTACAAGATTAGGTTAGGTCTTTATTTTTTTACTAAGACTGTTATTTAACGAGCAATAATTTCATACAAACAAATTAATTTGTATAAGTTCTCTACTGATTTATAAGTATGTTAATTTCCGTAAAAACGTCTTCTAACTTTTGTCATATAAAAAACAATCTATCACAAGTTATTGTTATACTTCTTTTTCTATGAGCTGCGCTCTAAAATTTTGAATGCACAAAGCTCGCTATCTAGGTATGGTTAGATCGAGGAAAATTTCTTTATTGGATGCAAATTGAACTTGTACAAATAGATAGTTTTCTGTAGTTTTTTTCAGCTAAACTTGGCTCAATGTCATGTTGTACATACATACAAACTTACATTACACACCAGATTTAGCAATTACAAGTTACAACCTTAGTAAATCAAATATTATATAACAATCTCACTGTGCATGTTATCGAACTCTTCCTTAATGGGTTCACCGATTTTGATGAGTTTGTATATTTGCAACATATAGGTAAGTGAGAACAAGAATTCGGAGAGCTGAGAATTTATCGTAGGGTTAATAGATATGGCACACCAACGTTTGCGGCGCCCACTAATACCAATAATATTAATATGAACTGCTATATTTACAGAATGTTTAGTTAAGGAATAAATAATATCGACGTTTTCGTGTTGAATGTCCCATCCTTATGGATTTCTACTTTTGTCTACGACCCCCTATATAACTATGACATTCTATATGCAACCTAGTACGATTGTAAAATTTCGATTGTACGAGTTGTCCCTTTCTGGCACACAGAATCATCGTAAGAGTAACAAGGAAAGCTATTCAATAATTACTTTTTATTTTACGGCTCCTTCTATGCTTTAGTCAGTCCTTATTCTGAGGAATCCTGCCTTGCCTGAAAAACTGCCAAAAAATGCCCAAAACCAAAGAAAATGCCAAAAAAATGCCAACTTTTATTAGGTACCTACCATTATGAAGATGCGTATGGCCTGATAGGTTTCTTTATTTGTGGCCACAAAAGAAAACATTTTGCTGGATACATACAGAATATTGTACTTTTATTGAACAAATAAAAAAAACTTTACATTGTAATAGTAGGTATATTTCTTTAATTAATAATGATTAGGTACACTAACTCACCGATAACTGCCCAGTGCCCACTGTACCTAGACACATTCTTCGTGTGTTTGTTAGTTGTTGCATGTTCTTTCAGAGCAGACAGTCGTGTAACTGATTTGATATTGCAGGCTTTACAAAACGCAACATCTGGATCGTCTTTGGCTTTATATATCCATGAAGGAAGCAATGGATCTTGTTCCCACTCCGGGTGGTACGCTCGTTCGTTTACTCCACAGAACATAAAAAAAGAGTAGAAGTAGCGACATGACACATTAGTACGAAAACCAGTGTAACCAAACTGATACTTACAAACCAAACGCACACTACGAATGCCAACCTGCCATTGGTAAATAAAGTCAATGCCGAAAAGGTGTAAATCATAAAAGTTTCAATTAAAATATGCACCTTTTCGTAATGTTAACAATGATCAAAGTCAAATGACAATGATGAAATTAAGGTTGACATTTTGTAGTAACGCTACTCTACACTAGATGGAACTACCGCCGCGTCGGACCGAAAAGAACTTTTACCTAGTAAGACAGAAAGTTCAAAATTGAAAAACAAGTACATTCTCAGTTTGGGATGGGACAATGCGAGTTCTAGTTTGTCGATAGGGAGAACCTATCGACAAATTATACTCGTACGAACAGTTTACACAATTAACGGCCGAATATGATACTGGTACGTAGAAGTATTTTTAGCTATTTCTTTTTTGCCTGGTTGACTGGGAGAAAATGCATCTTTTCTACATTATCTTTTGTGCAATGTAGTATATTTCATTACAAGTGCGGAAAGGCTGTCATTGCAAAGAGTTCCGACAAGTTGCAATGACGGTTCCGCACGTGTACTGAACGACTATTTTTAATACAGTTGCGAAAAAACTAAGCAATTTAATAAAGATAAATTATTTGGAAAATGGCGCCAACCGTAAAAAAATATAAGCAGAGATTTTTTTTCTTCACCCATTCTAGAAGGCAAAGGGAACTATGCTCATACAGCCAAGTCTTAAGAAGAATTTTTTTATTGATATGAAATTAAAATGTTTTTTTTTATAATTCTTTATTTTAAGCTATACACCAAAATGGTTAAGTCAGAAAATGAAATTTAATGAGATGAAATGAAATGAAACCTAACTTAACTCATTCAATCTGATATTAAAACAAATTAGTAGCTCATAAAAACTTCTATGATTTTTTTTAGTAAAAACTTCATGGTTGGTTTTTCTTTTTAATAGACATTATTTTGACAGTAGGGAAAGAAAACGCACGAGTGCGGGAAAGGTAAAAAAAAGCACGAGTGTGTAATAACCCACATCCCGCATGCTATACGTCCGTGTAATACGCCACTTTTTGAGCAACTGTATTAAAAAAGAATTAACACTAATAGGGTACATAGACGTACAAATAAAACAATGTGGTAGATTTCATATTTTAAAATGTTATCTCTTATTTAAAACTAGCTTTAACCCGCTGCTTCGCGGGCGTTAGAAATTATAACACGGGAAATATAATGTATTCTACGACTCAATTCAGATATTTGTCTATCTGTACGCCATGTTTCATACGTTATACTAATTTTATTGACGATGGTACTAATATATTTCATTTATAAAGAGTCTAACGTGGAAGTGAAGCACATTTTTTCTGGTATTGCTGCATCACATAAGTGCCACCTTCCGCCATTTTTAGTGTTTATGAAGTGTTCATGAAAATGCTTTGAATATATTGTGTTCATCGTCATTTTGAACCAATTTTGCCTTCCTGTCGCTGCCATCCATTTTAATTTCGTATCCGGTTCCTTAGAAAACTAAACGAAAACTCACTTCCAAATTGTTTTGATTCCGAGAGGGTTGTTGTAACATTGCCTCGGTTTTCTGTTGTCAAATGGGTAAGATGAAAATTACTTCGATAGTTTCTTAGATATTTCAGTCACTGATAAACTGGTGAAGAAAAACTATATCGCGATCTATGTGCTCATGTCATATCTTGTATGAAGAGTCATAGACAATTATCGATAGATTTTTATCATGTGTGCCCCCATCCGTAATTGAGTAGAAATCAAATTATGACAGAAATTTCTAGAGAAGGTACACTTTCTTCGATGAAAATTTAACTTTACTAACCAGTAAATAAAGGTGGTTTCACTTTTTCATTTTCGGATTGGTTTCCGTGTTCATGTCATTACAAATTTAATTAAAAATACAATGAAATACGTCTTACCGATGAAATATTACGGCATGATCGGTATATTTTAGTCCCCAGCTTTTATTTTTGCTCTCTAACACAGCACAACAAGGCATTTTAATCAAGTTTTCACCATTTTTTTCTTTACTAGAAGCGCACGGCAACTGAAGTAAACAAAACTGTCACCGACTACGCATAGGCAATACATTGCTAATGTGAGGCACACGGGCACCGCCCACTTACGACTTCTACTCTTTTTTTATGTTCTGTGGTTTACTCCGTGTTCTTTGTTAAAACTGTGTCTCTAAAAACGATGGCCGGTGAATAACGAATAATGATGGCCAGTGTCTAAGAAACTACTCTGATTTCTGCCTGACAAAACAAAAACGAACGAACTATGCAAACTCAAGAGGCAAAACTCTAACAAAACTCACTGCTGCCAACATTAGAACTAATACACAAATTAAACAGGTAAACTAATATAAGAAGGTGAATATCAGTTGAGTCCCCAAGAAGAGGCCGCGTACAGTGTTGCAAGCATTGCACAAATCAATGTGTTTATATATCGACAGGGTAACATACCATTTTTATTTTATGCCTTGCTAGGGCTTTAGTTCAATACTGCCGAAAACTGCCAAAAATCATAAACTGCCACAAAATCTGCCAGAGGTTAAATTAGGGGTCGAATACTGCCCAAAAGGCAGGAAACTGCCACATATGGTCACACTGGTGGTTCTAAACTCTTCTTTAAACTGCTCTCGTCCTCAGAACAAGGACTAAAGCATAGAAGGAGCCGTAAAATAAAAAGTGAGTAGTGAATAGCTGTCCTTTTTACTCTTGCAATGATTCTTTGTGCCAGACAGAGACAGCTATAGTGTACTCAGCCAAAAAAAATTTCACAATCGTTCTAGGTTGCCTATAGAAAGTCGTAGTTATATTGGGGGTCATAGACAAAAGTAGAAATCCCTAAGGATGGGACAAACAATATGAAAACATCGATACCATTTATTCCTTAACTGAACATTCTGTAAATATAGCAGTCTATATTAATATAATATAGTATTTGCTGGCGCTGCAAACCTTGATGTGCCATATTTATTTAACCTACGATATATTCTCAGCTCTCCAAACTCTTGTTCTCACTTATATGATGCAAATACACAAATGTCATCAAAATCGGTGAACCAATTTACGAAGATTTCAATAACATGCACAGTGAGATTACATACATACATAACCTCACGCCTGTATCCCAGAGGAGTAGGCAAAGACCAGAGACTGCCACTTGCCATGATCCTGACAGATCACCTTCGCTTCATCAACGTTCATAAGTCGTTGCACGCCGGTTACGGGTACTCTTATCTTTCCCTTTGCTAATACACGGTGCACAGTGAGATTGTTATATTATAAATCTGGTATGTAATGTACATTTGTATGTATGTACAGCGTGACATAAAAAAAAGTTACATAAAAAGATACAGAAAACTATATATTTCTACAAGGTCAATTTGCATCCAATAAAGAAACTTTTATCGATCTAACTATACCTACATTGCGAGCTTTATGCATTCAAAGTTTTAGAGCGCAGCTCAAAGAAAAAGAAGTATAACAATAACTTGGGGTCGTTTTTTATCCCTAAGTTTGTCTGACATTTATGTCTGAGAAAAGTTATGAAAATATATAAAAAACTGTATCATCTAATGTTAATGTAGAGGATGGTTTTAGGGAAATTAAATGAATTAAATAATTTCTTGCAAAACCAGCGTCACACTCACGTTGTTAAAAATTCCTGGTTCCGAAGAAGGGTAACCTGTGTATCAGAAACCAGAGGAGTGCCTTTAAATACACAAGGAATCACGATAAGCAAGAAGAACACGTGAAATAAAATAATAGGAAAAATTAAAAAAACATTTCATGTTTGTCCTTCTAACCCAGCGATAGTCTTGTTCAGTACAAGTACGAGGGGGTATGGAAATATAAACATTAAAATTCTGGCTATTTAAAAACGTACTTAAAAATCGGTAATGAACTTATACAAATTAATTTATATGAAATGATTGCTCTTTAAATGACAGTCTGTATTAAAAAATAATGTCCTAACCTAATCTCGTATATGAAACAGTCTTCTACAAAATGTCTGCTGCAAACGTACGTGATTTTGTTCGATATCAATTTGACCATGAAGTCCATATTTGTTGCATTGTGCTTTCTTCGGGTAACCTGAAATAAGAAATTATTAATTAAAAACCACTATAATCAGCCATAAATACACCCTTGAAGTTCTTGTTTAATTTGACGGCACACTGCAGATTAAAATCCAGTACTGCTGGACACCTTTTTTTCACAATAGTTAGTTTCCAGTCATCACCACTGGCAACTTACCCACTGGGGACAAATGAGAAAAAAAATACCGTCCGTTGCCAGTGGTGACAAATGAAACATGAAAATATCCATTGTTGCTAGTGGTGAGGTATAGGTCATCCAAATCCCAATGAGCGATTTTCTGACAGCTTCTAAAAAATAGTTCCAATCTCGCTACTAGATGGCGATGCTGTCTACGTACGTAGTTTTTTTTTAATACTGCTGAGAGACCTTTATTAGTCTGTGTATGTATATCACTGTCACAGAACAATTAAATCAAATCACTGTCGAAGTTGAAGTTATGGCATCACTTATCACTGTCGAAGATTTTATTACAAAACAGACGTCATTATACCTACTTAATTTTAAGTTTTTAACAGTGCATTTGCATGACTTCTCATAAATTGATGATTTGTAAAAACAACCGGTTTTTTGTAAAAGAAATTACTAGAGTTGGTTAAATTGTTCTGTGGTCTAGACGGAACACAGAGTATATTACTATATGAGACGGAATGACAGAAGTTCACAGATTACAGATATAGTATTGTGAAAAAAAAAATCAAGTCAAGTTTTATCAGAGCCATCTGTCGGAGTTTCAAGAACTATTTTTCGTTTTTAATTTGCTCTAGGAAAATCCCTCTTGAGCGATTTTCTGACAGCTTCTAAAAAATAGTTCCAATCTCGCTACTAGATGGCGATGCTGTCTACGTACGTAGTTTTTTTTTAATACTGCTGAGAGACCTTTATTAGTCTGTGTATGTATATCACTGTCACAGAACAATGAGGGCTTTTCAATGACGGCTGTCAGTGGAGTTCCACACAGATGTAATAGATGGCGCTAGCACGAAGTCCCTATATTGTTGCTACGAATTTTTTTCTATATCAGTTGGTAGGGTCACAGAGTATAAAGTTAGGAATGAGTTCCACAGATAAGAGAGACTACATTAGTTCTCACAGAGTTTCAGAGTTTTGTATCGTCCATCGGTAGTAGTACTACTCTTTCCTTTCATAGTACCTAGGTACATAGTCTGGTTTTTTTATATAAAGTTCAACTTTCGCCTCTTACGTTGCCTTAGTAGAGTGTAGAGCTAGACCTCAAAACAATAACTAAAGCTAGACGTTCTCTGCTCTCCTGCCTAATGTAAACAACGAATCAAAATCGAGTGCAAGCATGGATACGAAAATTAATAGAGTTTGCGCTGTAAAAACTTGCAAAAATTGTGGCACTCACTTGTTCCCAAAAGATTAAAGCTATCGAACAGCTGAAGTCTGGGTTGACGATAAAAAAATTCAGTAGAATTTGCTCAAGTCATTTTAAGCCAACTGATTTTGTTCAAAGGAAGCCATTAGCCCAACTACAACCAAGTAAGTTTGTTATTATTTAAAAACACTTTAAATATGCAACTATGCCTTATTTTAAATTATATTGGATCCGTTGTCGGCTAATATAAATTTTATTGATGTACAAATATATTAAAAACATAATTCATAAGTATTGTTTTTGCGTTTCGCACCTTCAACTCCATTTTAAGGTCCGCGAGAGACCACTCCCCATATTTTTTGTCCATTATACAGGCCGGTGTCGTTGATACAAGAAGAATCGTGGTCCAATAAGCAGGCTCGGGTCCATCAGGTAAGCAATCAGGTAGTCCGGGTCACAAGCGTTGTTTTCGTCGATTAAAGAAAGTATCAGGGTCCGTAGGCAAGCAAGGTCGAAAATAAATCAAATATTCAAACAAACGAAAACGTAACGACACAACCGACCGACACAATATTATTGTGTCGGTCTTGTACGAAGTACGATTAAGATACGTTACCATGCAATGACCGGAAGGAAACGTTTCCCAGTAATAATCGGACATTCGGTCTATTCGTTCATTGCTCTCGCGATCACGGATTAGCTGAATGAATAAATGAACCTGACCGGGTGACGAATATGGCCGAGAGCGAACGAACGCTGCATGAGAGAGAGTGTGGTGATTGAACTGAACGGAGCGAAATTGTTTCGATCGGTCTCCCTTCAGCCGGTCGGTCTTTTCCGAACTTTAGAAGTATGCGTACTTTAGAAGTATAGGTCGTATGCCGTAGCAATAAAGATTGTTTTTAATTGTTTTGTTTTTTTGTTTCATTCATTGTGTCAATTCTGCGCTGCTGTTTCGCGCGCTAATCCAAGTAGGTACTTTTGTAAAAGTAATACCGTGTTGTTTTCTTGATGTTAGTTTCTCTAACGAATATAACATAATATTTTCACTGTGTTATTTTATTATAGTTAATTATTGGTGAAGGAGATTTTTCTGTTTCGTGCGCTTTGGGACGCTTATTTCTGTGGTAGTAATCTTGTTCTGCGAGCTACTTTTGTTCTTTGCAAATAACAAAAGTAGCTTACGATAATCTAGATGGTAATAATTATTTCATTGTACGTAAGAAAAAAAAACTACTCGAACTAAAAATATTTTTTGATTGATTTTTATCATAGTACTTCTAATATAATGGTGGCACGGCAACATTAAAAATATTAATCGAAATTAATGGTACACAGATATTAAAAAAAGCATGTTTTATGGCTGAAAGGACAAAACGTGAACGTTGAAATGGTTCTACTATGAGGTCCTAATAGTCCTAATAGTACCAATATACAGTACTAGTACACTGTCTCAAATGTAACAGTACGGAGCGATCTTTAAGATGTCCGAGCAGGCCCAATACTAGCAACCAACAGTCAACACAATCAACACGCTACGCTCAGCTACGCACAAATTACTCAGCAGTCAAACGGAACACACACATTTTTCCTATAATCTATAGTCACAGCTATGCTGTGACGACTCCGTCGTTGGCATTAAAAAAAAAAAAGTTCAGTTTCCATACACAAGACTTGCAACGCCATCCATTGAGAGAAAAAGGAAGTATTTTTACTTTTTAATAGCTGTCCGAAAAGAGCTCATTAAATCAAATCACTGTCGAAGTTGAAGTTATGGCATCACTTATCACTGTCGAAGATTTTATTACAAAACAGACGTCATTATACCTACTTAATTTTAAGTTTTTAACAGTGCATTTGCATGACTTCTCATAAATTGATGATTTGTTGATTACCTTAAAAACAACCGGTTTTTTGTAAAAGAAATTACTAGAGTTGGTTAAATTGTTCTGTGGTCTAGACGGAACACAGAGTATATTACTATATGAGACGGAATGACAGAAGTTCACAGATTACAGATATAGTATTGTGAAAAAAAAAATCAAGTCAAGTTTTATCAGAGCCATCTGTCGGAGTTTCAAGAACTATTTTTCGTTTTTAATTTGCTCTAGGAAAATCCCTCATTGTTCTCAGTGGCAACTGATAGGAAAATGAAAATCCCAGTTGTTGCCAGTGGCGATCATCAAATATATGAATAGAGAGTTTTACCTAAAAATAAAACATACCTATTATTTTTTCTTGAGATATCCGGAATCCATCTTTGAGTGAAGCCTCTGCTTTTCTGTCGATTGAGTGTCTAGCCAACTTCCTCTCCCCGACGGTGGCGCCACCTACCTTGTTGGGCGATCTGTCATGGTGCCAAACTGACAACTTTTCGAACGGTTTTTAGTCATTATAAAGCTCAAGATGCACCAGGTAGAACTTACCTGGATTCCGGATATCTCAAGAAAAAATAATAGGTATGTTTTATTTTTAGGTAAAACTCTCTATTATTTGTTTCGTATCGATATCCGGAATCCATCTTTGAGTGACATGTTTGATATCTCCTGGTGTAAGAAAAGTTTAGAAAACGCTATAATGTGTGAGATAAAGAGGATATGAAAAGAAAATCATGTTTAATCAACGAAAATAAATCTAATTGAATATTAACATCAATAAGCTGCATGTACGTATTGGTTCAAACAACAATAATTACTAGGTATATTCAAATAAAACAAAAATATTGTCTGTAATTTGATAGACAATTTTGTAAAAACAATGATTTACCGAGCGGCATCGAAATAATTTGATAAGGACGTCAAATCATTTCTAATCGTATTAGTTTCAATTAATTCTCTTTGATAAAAATTTCTAAATGTATGGTCTCGTTTCCAATTACCGGTGGACAATATTTGATCTATTGGAAAATTTTCCAGCCAATTAAGTGAGGCAACAGCTGAGCGCAGAGAGCCTGGAGATGTCTCAATACCTGCTTCTCGAAGCAAAGATTTTATCCAGCCACCCAAGACAGTTCTGGATGCAGGTTTCGGGTCACCTCTGGCTGTGATAAAAAGTTCTTTAAACTTACCACTTTCTCTGCGCGACTCTGACAAGGGCAATAATAGCCTAATCCAATAGACGACATTAAGGTTCCTATCCGGGTGCTCCCGCAACCTCCATCCAGACTGTCTATAGCTGGCATTGTCGGTCTTGGAACCATATGTGGGCCAAAATACAATTGACTCACCTTCGTCCATAAAGCCAGGCTCGATATTTAGAAGAGTGAGATCGTGCACTCTGCGCCCAGATGCAAGAAGTAATAAGGTAGCTACATGTCTGGATACCTGATACAGATTATTTTCGGCAGGGGAATGATCACATAAATATTGCAACAGTACTTTTGGGTTCCAAATCGGTGGTTTAGCAGGTTGTTGTTTTGCTGCAGCTATTGCTTTGAGAATATGTTTGATAAAAAAGTTTGAAGAAAAATCGACATCAGTATTTACATTACTGAAAGTAGCGATCACCGATTTGTGCACCAAAATAGTTCTATAAGCTAAACCTGCGTCATTGTGTAGATGTGCTAAGTAACGTGCAACTTGTTCAGCCTTAGGATTTTTATAGTCAATGGACTGGCTGTGACACCATGTTTTCCATCTGCTCCATGCCGGTTTGTAAGTGTTTATGGTAGATGGTCGCCAACTTGACATTAGAAGATTACGTTCCGACTCAGTCCAACTGTCCACTAAACCTTGCCACCCAAAATCAACCATGCCTCCAGACATAGGTTTTGTATTTCCGGTGGATGGCAACCCGTCCTCGTGTCTACTAGTACTTGGGCCAGCGCTGGAATCTGATATGGGGGTCGGAGTGCACGTCGTTGTAGGTCTGCCTGCCAAAAGACTTTCTTCCACTTGGGGGCTATCAGAATATAATGACCGCTGGCTAGGTTCAGGTGGGACAACACGCGTGGTATCAAGTTGGGTGGAGGGAATAGCCATGCCAGTTCGTAGTTCCACTGGTGGCAAAACGCATTGTGCGACAGAGCTTGATGATCCTTCGGGTCTACTGATACATACCTTGCTACCACATGGGCTGTCCGAGATGCGAAAAGATCCACTTCCGGCTCGCCCCATATCTGAAATATCACGCTTGTTGCTTTCGGAGTAAGGTGCCATTCTGGACAGGACTTGCCGCGAGATAACGCGTCTACCTCTGCATTGAATCGGCCTGGGAAGTACTGAGCTGTCAGAGAAATATTCCAATGATCGAGTACCGCAAGAAGCTCCCGAGTCTGCTTGAGTAATCTTTTTGACTTGGTCCCGCCTTCTTTGTTTATGTAGGCGACTACAGTGCGGTTGTCTGTCTGGAGGAGTATCTGAGCGTTCTGAAGTTGATGTTCTTCTTGACGAATCGCTGCGAAAACTGCAAACATCTCTTTTCTGTTCGCATGCCATGTTTTTTGATTTCTTAGCCATGTACCTGCGATGTTTTCGTCGCCGAGCTGTGCGCCCCATCCGAAGTCGGACGCGTCTGTCGTTAGAAGATGGGTGACTGGTCCTGTGTGTATAGGCATTGAGCTCCCTAATGTGCTGAGCCACCACTGCATCTCTGAAAGGACTGGTTGTGGGATGCTTACTTGTCGGTATGGGTGGTGCTTTGGCAGCTGTCGACTGTAGTATTGCATTGTTCGACAGTGTAGCCGTCCCCGCCGGGTCACGAACGTGGCGAAGTTGAGTCTCCCCATTAGCGATTGGTACTGTCTGAGGGACCAACAGCCTTTCCGCAACTGGTGCTGAAGTGCTTTGCGTAGCGTTAGGCACTTTGGTTCCGACAAGGACTTTGCGTTGCGTTTTGTGTCCCATGTTATGCCCAGAAACTCGAGGCAGCGAGTCGGAACCAGCACAGACTTGGCGAAGTTTATGGTCCAGCCAATATCGCGCAGCAGGTTGATGGTGAACGCTATGTTGTTGCGTAGCTCGTGTTGAGACTGGCTTGCTAACAAAAAGTCGTCCAGGTAGACTACACACCTGATGCCACGCGATCTCAGGTGCTCCGCTATCCAATTGGTGAGAGAGGCAAAGGTCCTTGGCGCCGAAGACAGGCCGAAAGGCAAGCAGGTCATTTGTAGTAAGCGACGATTGTAAACTAGCCTCAAAAACCTGCGATGTTCGTGTGCTATAGGCAGGTGAAAATAAGCTTGGCTGAGGTCGACCTTTACCATCCAATCCAGGTGCTGAAGGAAACTTGGTACTCGGAAATGGCTGAATAGCTGGAATGACTTGGTCTTTACGAACCTGTTGAGCTGCTTGAGGTTGAAGATAGGCCGGTGTGTACCATCGGGTTTCGGAGTCAGAAAGAACATTGACAAATAGCTCGGCGTCAGTTCTGCGTCCTCCAGTACTCCCGACGCTAGCATATTCTCTATTTGCAGGTTCATATGAGGGGACTGTTTGGTCTGATAATTTTGCATGGTCCATGAATTGGGAAATATCAAGGGTGGTTTTAGCATAAAAGGAATCCGCGTGCCGACTAACAATTTGCATATTTCTATTGGAGCTCCTAGATTTCTCCACACCCCCTGAAATCGCCTTAGACAACCACCCTGAAAGCTTTGAGAGTCATTCGCGGTGTTTATTTTTAAGAGGTGTACGGGATCGGGGCTTTTTTCCTTTTGAGGTTCGCTTGTCGTTGCCGCCTTTTCCTCGATTAGGCTTATGAGTCGCTTGCGGCGCACGCTGTTCTTTTTTGGTGTTTTTTCCTTGACGAAAGAAGTTATCGTTTTGTTTACTAGTGGATGGCTTTGAATTTGCATAAAACTTCTCTTTGTATTGCTGTTGAACCGATCGGGATTGCGCAATTAACTTTTCGACCCCCCCAATTTTTTGCAAGTAAGTTTGCATTGCTTCGCATTCAAATAGTAAGTTAGAGCTTGGGGGCATGTTTTGCAAGACATCGCGATGAAATTCGTCCGGTATTTGACGTAACAAGGCCTCTCGGCGCAATGTAACAAGATCAGCACGCCTTCCACAAACTATTTGTAATAAATCGTCGGAAACGTTGCTATACGTAGAAGTTTTTGAAAAAAGTTCCTGAATTTTTTCGAATAGCGATGATGACGTGAGATTTATCTTAGAATCGCTCGACCAATCAACGAGTGTTTGTAAGGCCAATTGTAATTCTTCTTTTTGGGAAAGAATAGCGTTTGACAAGGCAGCAAAAGTACGCTCTAAAAGATGCATTCGGGGGTCCTCGCGTACGGCAGCCGCCTCGAACCGCTTCAGTTCATCGTTCACATTTAGTTCGACAAAACCGGGGGTAGACAAATATTTTTTCTGTGTTTCGGAAAAACGTATAGCATACCAATCGTCACAATTGAAACGTTGCAATTGCGCTAATTTTGCGAGGCGCTGGTCATTAGATTTCACAAAAACAGGGTCTTTGACTGTTGTGGAAAGATCCGATAGTACAAGCTGAGGTTTTTCCGTGCTACCCGTAGGGCGGCGTAAATCAAGATCATTTAGGGTTACAGCGGTATTAGTTGATGAAACTGCCACACCGTCGGCGCCAACACTATCTCTAGCAGTATTTTGCGTTATCATGTTGGTCAAAAAGGCCACTTGTTGCGACAAAAATTCAAATTGAAGATCACTCACATGTTTGGTCCGTTTTGTTTTACGAACCCTTTCTTTGCTGGAGCTGGAGGCGTTGCTCGATGTCGTAGATCCCTCGCTGCTCGAACTCGGAGAAGGAGAACGCTTTCGTTTTTTTGAACCACGATCATCACTTTTTTGAGTATTTTTCTCAACCGAAATCACACTTTCACCATTACTGTTCTCGTTCTCCATTTTATTTAGAGAGAGGAATTTAATTTTTATTTTAACACTGTAAAATTCAACAGTTTTTCGTTAGCTAGAACGATGTTCACGACGCGAAAAACGACGCTATAATGACTAAAAACCGTTCGAAAAGTTGTCAGTTTGGCACCATGACAGATCGCCCAACAAGGTAGGTGGCGCCACCGTCGGGGAGAGGAAGTTGGCTAGACACTCAATCGACAGAAAAGCAGAGGCTTCACTCAAAGATGGATTCCGGATATCGATACGAAACAAATAATGTTTGATTACTTTACTACGGAATTAAGAGAAATGGGGTTCACCACCACGTGGCACCCACTCGGTAGCGATGCTCGCCCACCTATCGGTGCATGCGGCTGACATGGCCAACCCCAAAGAGTATATAAACAAGAGACGGGACCTCCCTATATGCTTTTGGAATGAGTTTAGCCCCGTTAGCAATACCAACCAATAGAGCAAAAATGCAATGACAAAAATAAGTGCTACCAACATAATAACTTGTCTGTGCAATAGGGACGTCCACTTACATTACTACATTTATCGATATCGATAAATTATCATCCAGGAGCTTCGCAGTCAGCCTAATAAAATTAATACAAATCAATGTTTTCAATAAAACGACAAATGAAATTAGTGTTTTATTATTTATTATCAAATCACAATAATTGTGGTCAAGGTCTATTGAATTTATTTCAGCAGCTATTTGGGTTTTCTTAAGAGGTGTCCAATCTGAACGAACTTCATCAATCGGTGGTTTGGATTCAGGTGCTGAAATCGTAAAAAAAAGTTGATTCGTCATTGATTATTAATATGTTTGTAAACTATGCTACTTACCGGGATAGTTCTGATATACTGAGATTTCAGGCCACAATAATTGTCGTCAAATCCTGCTGGACCAATAGCAACTGCTGATATTTTCGCTGCTGTACAAGGTGCTGAAAATGATAACACTTTGTAATTTATCAAAGTAAACAAACACTAGTTACAAAAAACTTCAGCGATACATGAAAAGTCTACGTACCAGAGTTCTTTTGTGAAGCTCGACAACTAATAGGTTTTTGTATAGCTGAATCTGAAAATAAACAATTGCAAGAATAGTCCAAAGAAAATTAAATAGTTTGTTCCTGTTTACCACATAACTTCATAATACAGTTACATAGTCAATAGGTAACTATCAAATACTATGATTAATAAATGATTATACTATCCTTAGCACGGGTTAGTGCATTAAAAATAAAAATAGTATAATCATGTGGGTGCAGCGATATCATTCCGATGTAAAACCTGAGTGCTTAGTGCGAGTTTGACAGATCCAATCGAATTACTTTACTACCGCGTTAATCGAGCATTGAGTAGTGAGTATGAGTAAGTTAACCGTTCGAACTGGTAAAACGCTGTCACAGTACAACTTGCACTCGCGTTTATTCGTGTTTTGGCTGGTAAACGTGTTCACTTCTCAACGTAAACCATTACAACTCGCACTCAGCAATTTTAATTTCCATACTCGTCGCTAGGTCGCGCTTCCTCGATGCCATAGAAATACGAGTTAACGTTAACGCGATCGAGTAGTTAAAAAACTCGCACTAAGCACTCTGCAAAGTAGGTAGTCGGGGCTGTAAGTGATGCAATCTACTTCAGCCAGATGTCGCTGCCTGTACGTAATACAGAGAATAGATGCCGGTGAGTCGCCCATTGGCTCAGTTGGATAGAGCGCTGGCACGGATAGCCAGAGGTCGCGGGTTCGAATCCCGGCATAGGTGGAATTTTTAGCCTCTAAATAAGTTTTTAAAATTGTCCTTAGCACGGGTTAGTGCATTAAAAATAAAAATTGTATAAATGCATTTTTATAAAAAAAGATTTTAAGTTAAAATTAGTACAAAAAAAACATTTTAGAAATTCCAATCACTAACCAGTTTCAAGTGATGCGACGTGGCTACGTGGTAAAGAAACTCAGCTAGTAAGTAATCAGGAACAGGAGGCGCATTTATAAGTAGAGAAAGTACAGCCCTGTAAAAAAATTTTTATCTAAGTAATGTCATTTATGTATAAAGACGTAATAATAATATTGCGTTCTAAATGACGGAACAAAATACATTCAAATGTTCGACGTAAAGCAAGGCGTATTTTGTTTTTTATTAAATAATAAATTGTTCATGGAATGTAGTGTTACATTATAAATTTATAACACAACTCACCATTTCTTTAATTGGCTTCCTTTTTTGTTAAAATCTTTCGGCCTGAAATGATCTCCACATACATATTTATGTTGGTGGAGTTTTTCAATGGGGATATACGCAAGATCTTCCACAATTTTCACCTATTGTCTGCATCTAAAAAAAAAACACATTCAATGCAGCCACTAATTGTGCATCGTTGAAACATTGTTATGGCTTATCCTCGTGCGGCCCAATGTCCCTTGCAATTCTCACAACAGCCAACATGCTTACAGCCCAACGTTAGAAACTAGTTCACTTTGATTACCGCCCTTGTACCTCAGAATGGACAATTCAAAGTTTCTTGTGTAGATTTTGAATTTGCCGCCGTAGCTTCACCTGGCTTCCTTCATCGTGATTGGTGAAGATTTTTCTATTGAAGTTCGTGCTTATCATACCAATATAAAAAAAACAAACAATCGAGAGCCCTCCAAAGTTTAAAAATGGCGAATCCACGTAAGCGAGGTAAGTTAAATCGACATTTATCATATGCTATTTGTGGTTTTTGTTATAAAATTAGTGTTTTTTTGCATATTTGGACGTGTTTCTCTACAGTGTGACAAATATTTTTTTGGAATAGCTATTAATTTGGACAATAAATTGAGTAAAAATGTTTTGTCCCTTGTGATTCACCGTGGGCGTTACTTACATCAGGTCCATGTTCGTATTTGTGTCTTGTAATTAACATTGGGTCGTTATTACAGAACATTTGAGATATGAAGAAATTTATTGAGCACCTTTACGACACCAATGCAGGTGACTTCATTCCTAGCAAGGATGACTTGAGTGACAAGGAGACACTATGCCTAGTCCGGACACCGAAAGTTCAGAATAATCAGAGTCGGAACCATCAATATCAAGCCAAGCAATACGCGGTCGTACCAGTGGTAGTCAAAGTCGTCGTCGTAGTCGTGATGGAGGGTCAGAACCTGGCAATACAGCCTCTAATTGGAAAACCAAATCTATTCCACCAAAGACTTACCACACAAACCAACCGGCTTACTTGAAACCAGAAAACTTTGGAAGGATAATCTTCGTACTTCAAGCTTTATTCCGATGATAAGCCACTACCGTACCAAAGAAATGGACGCAAGGGTGCGGTTCACATATGCTCGATATCAATGTCGACCCTTGTATGTCCCCACTGCTGGGGCATGGGTCTCTTCCTGCATCGCAGGAAGGTTAGGCCATACTCCACTATGGGGACTAAGTCGGGGTTGGTGGAGGATGGTAAGACTGTGGTGGACCTTACTGTCAGAAGTTATCAAACCGTCCATAAGGCCTCTGATATACCTGACTACCATGACATGACGGCTGGCACCAACGGCTTAACGTGCCTTGCGAAGCACGGAATCGCTCGGAAAAATACCACTAGAAGTAGTCCCTGGATGGTCACACATCCGACACCTGTCCGCGTCTGTTGTTGCATAACTCAAGCCATTGATTCTAATCACTCGATTTGACTAGACCACAAGCGACAAGGAAGATAGGTCAGCTACGGGCATGTAAGATTTAACTTTTGAATTAAATTGAAATTGAACTTTTTTAGACGCAAAAAAATATTCATCTGACATTTGTGAATATTTTTTTGAGTCAAATCATGTCAATCAGTCCCTTTTATGCTTGACTAAACAAAGGAATTATTTATCTGACTTTCATTATTAAAATTATACAATTAGGACGTTTACATTAGGCAAAGTCATGCATTAAATCAATTAACCTGTTTGCTAATATTTACCAAGCAGATACCCAATTAATTATATAAGTGACGTAGTACTGAGTATTAATTATGATAAACATTTTAATAAATCTCTTATTTTTGGTATTTGAAGATATTTTATTTAACTACCTTATACTGTTATTACACTGTTCATCAGCCCAATGTTCCTTTTAAATCACAATTGCAACATATGAGTTTATGCAACTAACGCCCAATGTCCTTTAGGGTGAACAATATAGTTATACGTTTTTTTTAATGCAATTAGGTCCTTTCATACGTAATTAGTACCAAAAAAAATTATCAAGTCATTTAAAAATGCCTAACTATAAAAAATCTTTAAATGTATCTTGGGCTGTAATGCACAAATTATTTATGTCCATTATATGGTACATGGGCGGTAATAAAGAAGTCTGACAAAAATGCTTGGGCTGCAGGAGGTTATAGCAATTCACCCGTCGTACACTGAGTAGTAATTCTGACCAAGGTACTCATCAGATATTTTTTATCGATATTGAACATGTGTATGGCACATCACTATGACATTGAAACAACTCAATATGTTTCTCATAATATAGGTATTAATTACGTTATATAACATAATTTATGATCTTGCTCTTGTGCAAGATGACAAAAACTGTAGCCAGAAATACTTACTGGTCTTCATCCCTAGGAAATTTACTCATAAACTTTCTTTTGGTACCCTTTGACCGGCTGCATCTTATTTTACAAATGGCACAAGTTCGACACCATCCGATCAGTGCCATTTTTAAAAGAAAATCACCAAACACTGTACAACAAGATACACACAGCTAGATATTGAAAAAACTTAAAACACCTAAAATAACTAGAAAACTTTCTAATATGTGCCGCGTTCCGCCATATTTGTTGTGTTTTCAGTTTGACATTGACAGCAAAGAAAGAGTAAGTAGTATTAAAGAGTGAGACAAAAATATGTCCGCCATTAAAACGGGGCTAAATGCGAACAAAAATTTCAAAGTTCCTACTTGCGCTAGGCTGGCCAACCCAGGGGTGCGATGCCAGATTACCTTCCCGTGTGCCCTTCCGCTTCCGTTCCTACTGATTCATCTTGAACCAGTAGGAAGGGTAAGTGGCAAGGGCCGGTGCACCCTGGGTGCTGGTCAGTAACTTCTCTCTATGGGATCTTGCTGGCCAGCGGCGAAAAATCTGGCGGGAGGGGTCGCGTGAGCCCTGTTTCACTTTGTGGAGCGGGACCCAGGCGACCAACCGAATGAAGGACCGACTGGGGGGGGCGCCGCTGCGCGGAAGCGCGCGCGCCTCGTACCAGTCGGACCAGAGTGGCCGCCGGGACGCGGAGGGTCGGGGGACTCTCCGCGTCCATCACGGCGGGCCGGAAGCAGGCGTCCGTCACTCGCTCAAGGTCACGCGTTATATACCTGCCGCTCGGCGTATCGTCCACGATACAACCGACAAAGGGCCGCTCATAGAGTATCTTTTATTACTAGGGGCCGCTACGCGCCCGCCTGAGCGCTCGCACCACACGTTTCCCGCGTTTACTATTCGAAATGCAGAAACCACGTAATTATTGTGCAGTGGATCGGTGTAAAAGTAAAAAAAAACAAATGAAGAATTATAATTTTTTTCACTGCCGAGAGACGAAGAAAGGTAAGTAGTATTTTAAATCTTATATTTATTTCTTTAAACATTTAGGTAGGTATATACTATAAAAGTAAAATAAATACATAAAGGTAACTGCTTTTTTTGTGGACTTGTTAATTTTGATTCTAAAGAACCACATCAATTCTAACATTATTATGCATAAGTGTCTCTGTCTGTCACGTTTTCACGGCTGTACTGTGGCTATACCGATTAATTTAAAAAATGCACAGCAATCATAGTCGTAAATTGATGGAAAATGCCAAAAGTAACAATTTTATAATAGTTCGCTCCTAGACTTTTAGCAGTTGCTAAAAGTCGTGGAGTCGTGAAAAACAAACACATGCACGACAAAGATGGGTAGTTACCATCGATGGTAGTTAACCATCTTTGTCGTGCGTGTATTTGTTTTTAATGTTAATTTAATTTAGGATCAACTAAATTGGCTTTTTAGTGTTTCGTAGTAAACATTAGAATCAAAACATGTACAACATGGATGTCAAATATTAACGTATTTCTCGAATTCAAACAAATACAATGTGGTCGACTCTGACCGCCACGCCCAATCCAAAAAGTAAAATCAGTTTTATCTGTCCCCTTCTTTTTACATATTTGTCTAGGAATAGAGAGGGACAAATAGAACCCATTCCAATTTCAGGATTAAACGTGGCGGTCAAAATCGCCCACAATGACGAAAAATTAAGTTTGATACCTTATAGTGTTTGCTTTTCAGACGCCGCAATTGGCTTGAGATAATAGGGAGGCCTGATCTAATAACAACTCAAACAAAGTCAGCTTGTCATTTTATTTTACATATTTTTGACAAATAAATAAATATGGTTATTTCACAACATGCGTTTTATTACAGTAATAATCATCATAGGTACAACCCTAGCGCATTCGTGCGATGACGCGCTTGCACGTGAGTCGCACGTTGGGCAACACAATCTCGACTCTTTGAGCGGGTACTTATGGTATATTTCTCCTCGCTGTGAACAGTAGTTATTATTATTAAGATTTTGTAGGCTATTATAGCGTAGGTATTTTCGCTTTAGTATAGGAGTGATGTATCTGTTACGTAGTAACTATTATCTAATCTGTGCCGGAAGGCGCCCTTGCGTGTTCCGAGGGTGCCTTCTGGCACGGAGGGGGCCCGCGCGGCCGCTCACCTCCTTCTCTGCTTTCAGAGAAGTGCTGGTGGGCGACGTGACGGGCCTCACGTGTGGGGCGTGTGGGGACCGGGACGCTTGGGCCCCCACGCGCCTCAACGAGGAGGTGCGCCGCCCTCCCCGTCTCATCGACCGGGTTGCGATGGGATGGAGGGGGCGGCGCGTTGGGGCGTATGGGGGCCAAGATCATACGCACTTGGCCCCTATGCGCTCCAACGAAGAGATGCGGCGTTTTCTAGCCCCGTCGTGGAGCACCGACGGGGCAGAAGCGCCGCCGAAGGAGTGCCCGAAAGGGCGCCCGCAGACGGGGTCGCGGAAGTGTGCGCAAGCGTTCCCGTGGCCCCGTCCTTTGCGGTGCGGAGGAACACCCCAGGAGTTTTAGTCGGTATACCGCCCTTTTCAGGGCGGGGAGTCCAACATAACCACTGTGCTCCCCCGAGCCGGTGGTACCCGTAATTGGGGTTTCTCCTGGGTGAAAAAAAAAAAAAAAAGGCTGGCCAACCCAACTCTACTTTAAGTTGGCGGTTTGCAAACCTCGTTAGCTATGTTGTGCGTTTTGGAGCGCAAGGTGGTGTTTCGGACACGTACACGATCCTTCGTACACCCAAAATGCTGCGTTCAATATATGTAATTGTTTAATTAACAAAAACAATAACCTACAATAACTTTAAATCATATTAATTAACACATCGTCATTCTAGAGGTAGTGTACATGTATGAAGCAAATAAAAATGTTTCGAAGTTATAGGAAATGAAAAAATAATAATTTGAAAAATTATATTTTTCTCCTTTGGGAGTTGCATTAATTATTTACAATCTTATTAATCACTCTTGTTTTATTTACAATCAGTCTTTATTACATTAATTAGTGCTTTGCTTAATGCCTTAGAATTTCTAGAAGCTGACTTAAAATATGAAGAAACTGCATAATGTTCGGTTTCTTTGTACTTACTGCTCTATTTAATTTTGAGTGCCATGCCTCTAAAGCATTAGTAGTCCTATGTTGTTCGCCATAGGCACACTATATTGAAAGGAAATCTTCTTTGAGCCATTGATTTTTCATAAGGCTGCTACTATCATTTTAATAAAGCCATATGGGCTAAAGGGCGTGAAATAGAAATAACAAAATCACAGAATCCGAAAAATATAAGAATTGTAGGAGTGAGTGCCGTTCTCCCATTGCTGCCGCAGTGCGAAATCATGAACGGGTGGAATAACATTATTCGTCGGCATAATGATGATCCGGTAGTTCTGAAATTTATAAATTATATGAAAAATCAATGGCTCAAAGAAGATTTCCTATCAATATAGTGTGCCTATGGCGAACAACATAGGACTACCAATGCTTTAGAGGCATGGCACTCAAAATTAAATAGAGCAGTATGTACAAAGACACCGAACATTATGCAGTTTCTTCATATTTTAAAGGAAGACGCGGCTTTCTACACGACTTGCAATATTCGTCATGGAAACAAAACGGAGCCTCTTAAACAAAGATTAAAAAAGTTTAGGTATTCTTACTGACGAGTTCATACAAGAAGCTCAATTGAAGCTTGTAATGGGTGAAATATCTGTAGGTCAGCTTCTAGAAATTTTAAGGCATTAAGCAAAGCACTAATTAATGTAATAAAGACTGATTATAATTAAAACAAGTGTGATTAACATGATTGTAAATAATTAATGCAACTCCCAAGGAGAATAATATAATTTTTCAAATTATTATTTTTTCATTTCCTATAACCTCGAAACATTTTTATTTGCTTCATACATGTACGCTACCTCTAGAATGACGATCTGTTAATTAATGTGATGTAAAGTTATTGTAGGTTATTGTTTTTGTTAATTAAACAATTACATATATTGAACGCAGCATTTTGGGTGTACGAAGGATCGTGTAGGTGTCCAAAACACCACCTTGCGCTCCAAAACGCGCAACATATCTTACGCGGTTTGCAAACCGCCAACTTAACTAAAGTAGAGTTGGTTGGGTTGGCCATGTCAGCCGCATGCACCCAGATAGGTGGGCGAGCATCGCTACCGAGTGGGTGCCACGTGGTGGTGAACCCCATTTCTCTTAATTCCGTAGTAAAGTAATCAAACATTCATATATTTGATGATCGCCACTGGCAACAACTGGGATTTTCATTTTCCTATCAGTTGCCACTGAGAAATACCTCACCACTAGCAACAATGGAGATTTTCATGTTTCATTTGTCACCACTGGCAACGGACGGTATTTTTTTTCTCATTTGTCCCCAGTGGGTACATTGCCAGTGGTGATGACTGGGAACAAGCGGATGCAATTTGTTGCTACATAATTATTATATTACTACACGTAGATTATGTATCGAAAACTATTCAAGTTCATTGTCTATAAGATATCGATATCAACCCTTTATATGTCCCCACTGTTGGGGCACGGGTCTCTTCTTGTATTGCAGGAAGGTTGGGCCATACTCCACCACGGGGGCCAAGTCTGGATTGGTGGAGAATTGTAAGACAATGGTTGGCCTTACTGTCAGAAGTTATCAAGCCGCCCATGAGGCCTCCGACATGGCTTAACGACTCCCATTACATGACAGCCGGCACCAACGGCTTAGCGTGCCTTGTGAAGCACGGAAGATATAGAACCTTATTACAAGTTCTAACTTTTTTGAAAGTAGGTGGAATTAAGCACGAACACCTATTTGTATTGTTTTTCTCTCACAGTACACTTGTTTTAGAGTATTTTAGTACATTTCAATCGGACAAAGTATATATTGGTTTGAAGTTATTAAATCCTTTATTATTTGAGTCACAAACACTTGTACTAAATCACTGTTGTTTGCTTAATACACGGTCAATGTTTTTGTTTTGATTTACGGCTATTGTATATTTAATTACATTAAGCTTAAATCGTTACTTGGTAAACGCGTTAGGTCGAGGCGATGGTGGCGGCCTCTCTAAGAACTTTATCTTATTCCTAGTGTAAGTTTCCGCTAACTTCTTGAACTCCTTAAACTTTGAAATACTTCGCTCTTGTTTTTGATCACGTAGACATGACTGTATCGACTGTAGTCATGGATAAAAGTGACGAAGTATTTGTTTCCGCGAATTGTGGGCGTTTGTATGGGTCCACATACATCGCTATGAACGACTTCTAAGCGTTCCGTTGTTCGTTGGGTCGTTTTCTCACATGGGGCAGGTACTTGATGCAGTTTTGCTTGTATGCATACTTCACACTCTGATAGTGATTCAGTGACATCGAAGTTTAAGCCAATCAAGTTCTCGTTTCTCAGAGCAAGTTTCATGTCTCTGACGTTCATGTGTCCGAGTTTCCGGTGCCAATCGTTGATGTTTGATGACTTCTTAGTTGCAGTTGGAACCTTGTCACCGTTATCACTGGCCAGATTGTTGCGTTCATGCTGAGAGGGTTTGATATAGTAGAGACCGTCTGCGTATTTGGATGCAGTGAGTGTTATTCCAGATTTTGGATTCTTGACCGTCGCCTTTTTCTTGGTGAAGAGGACAGAGCACCCGGCATCTGTCGCCTTGCCGACGGACATCAAGTTAGTACTGAGACTAGGTACGTACAGCGTTTCTTGCAGGCTTGTGCGTGCAATGCCATTTCCATTTTTTGTTAAGAATGAGATGGTGCTTTTTCCCTTAATCTCTGCACTGTGTTCCTCAGTTGCAAACTTGAGTTTTCGTGATGTCGCTTCCATGGTCTTAAACAGGTCTCTTTGGTACGTCATGTGGGACGTGCAGCCACTATCCAGAACCCAAATGTCATTTTCAGGTTTCTCGTTCTGTGAGAGGAGACACTGATTGGCATAGTTGGTTTGTGGTTGTGAGGCTGATTTTCGTACTTTTCCTGTTTCTCACGGTTATTCTTCCAGCATTTTGAACAGATTTTGTGATTTCTCCGTTTAAATAATTGTTGCCTTTTCGTTTGCATATTTTGTATGCTTCTTCTTGTAAAGCTAACTCAGGTTCGTCGCTGTTCGTCATGTTTTGGCTATGACGTACTTCACATTCTTCAATTATTTTATTTTTAAGCTCCTTAGGCTTTGGAAGAGTGTCTCGCGTTTCGATAGGGACTCTGAAGTTGTCATATTCTGGAGAGAGGCTGTATAGCATCATTATCGTTATTAGTTCTTCGTTGATATTTATGTCCATATCCGCTAGCTTGTCTACTACGTCCATAAACTCGTTTAGGTGTCGGCGCACATCGTGGCCTTGCAGTTTGGTCAGGACAAGCTGTTTCAGCAGGGAGGCTTTTCGCGCAGGTCCCTTGCTAGCGTATGTGTCTTTCAATTTGTCCCATAGTGCCTTTGCAGTCGAGCAGCTTTTTATTTGTTTTAGTTCAGAAGGGGCAATAATAAGGATCAGTTCAGACCTTGCTAATCTGTCGCCTTCTTTCTCTGCGGCTGCAGCATCGGTGCTTGGGGAAGTCTCGATATATTTCCACAGTTTGTTTTTAACCAGTACGGCTTCCGCCTGGATCACCCAGGTGTCGTAATTTTCTCGAGAGACAGGGTCGATTATTGTCATTATTTTTTTTTTGTTATTACTTACGCCCGGACTATTTTCGCTCTGCTACCATGTTAAGTTTATGAATCTTAGTGGAAATAAACTTCAGAAAGACGCGTAATGGAAAATATATTATTTTGTAGATTGTACAAACGAAGACAGATAAAGAATTTATCTATTTCCGTTCCAATGTTAGAATATATTCTAACATCGGAACGATATCACTGTACCCACATGATTACACTATTTTTATTTCTATTTTTATCATGTGGGTACAGTGATATCGTTCCGATGTTAAAACCTAACTGCAAAGTAGGTAGTCGGGGCTGTAAGTAATGCAATTTGCTTAAGTCAGATGTCGCTGCCTGTACGTAATACAGAGAATATTGTAAAGAGGTTCGAAATTTCACTGATGCCGTGAGTCGCCCATTGGCTCAATTGGTAGAGCACTGGTACGGATAGCCAGAGGTTGCGGGTTCGAATCCCGGCATGGGTGAAATTTTTAGCCTCTAAATAGGTTTTTAAATTTGTTCCTTAGCACGGGTTAGTGCATTAAAAATAAAAATAGTGTATATCTCGATGTATTAAAATAAATAATCGCAATGTGTGTATTATGACTTTGGAACTAGTTGCAATCTCAGAAGCCCTTAAACATATTAAAGACGCAAAATTAAGTCGTGTTGTCATTTTTACAGACAGTAAAAGCTCCTTACAACATATAGCTCGATGCGCCTCTGGCTACAGAGGCATGTCGAATGCCTATAATGTACTAGAGCTAATGCTTGAACGCGAAAAAGACTGTGTCGACCTGAGACTGCAATGGATTCCATCGCATATTGGTATTCATGGTAATGAGCGAGCTGATATGCTGGCTAAAAAAGCTACTGTTATACAGAAATACTTCCTAAATTTAGATTACAATGTAATTATCTTTGGAAAGAGTATTTCGATGAGCGCTCTAAAGAAAAAGAGATATGGTATAAAACCATGCAGAGTGAACCACCGCGTATTCCATGGTTTTTAAACACAAAATTATGTAAATATATTTTAACGATTGCTTTTAGAACTCGATCTGGCCATATGCCATTGAATAATTTTGGTTTCATGATGAAGAAAATTAACAGTCCAAATTGTAATACATGTAATTCTAAAGAAGATCTCTATCACCTATTATGTGAGTGTGCCATAAACGCACAACAAAGAATAACTTTAATGCAAAAACTTCGATTAAACTCACTAGATTTGGGTTATATCCAAACAATTTTATCAGAACCATGGTGTCCGGCCGCATTGTATAGGTATATATCATTTTGTCAAACAAAGTTTGTCCTTGAGGGCACCACCTCGATAATAATAATAACAATAATAACTGTAATAGCTGTAAGAACTTAGTGTAACTATGTGGTAGTATTTTGTTAGTAGATTTAGATGGAGCTGACATGCTCACCTATGTGAACAAAGCTTCCAAATAAATAAAGATAATAAAAAAAAATAAAGCCATCTTCTTCAAAATGTCTGCTGCAAATGTACGTGATTTTGTTTAATACCAATTTGACCGTGAAGCCATGCCGTCTATCCACATTTGTTGCATTGTGCTATCTTCGGGTAACATGAAATAAATAATTATTAATTAAAAACCGCCATAATCAGTCTAACCGTTAATTTTATTTATGACAGATCGACACCCTTGACGTTCTTTATTATTTGACAGCAAACCGTAGATATAAAATCCAGTACTGGACACCTTTTTTCACAATAGTGATGCGATTTGTTCGCTACATTATTATTATATTACTACACGTAGATTGTTTAGTGAAAACTCTTCAACTTCATTTTCTATAAGATATATGAACCTATCTTATTACAAATTCTAAATTTTATGAAAGTAGGTGGAATTATTGTAAATAAAAGTAATACCAAAACCCCTTTTGGTAGTTTTTTAATTTATTATACTGAATCTATAAATATATCAATGCAATGAATAGATTCAAACAGGAAAAATATTAATCAATAATCATCAACAATCGAATTGGTAACTTCATAGAACGTTACTGAATCGAGCTTTCAAAAGTGTATTAATATATAAACTATACAATATATATAATGGAATAAACACAAGAAATAAAAAAAACTTCTTTACTAAGTATCGATAACTTTTTCACTGAAGTAGTGGAAACGCCCATCCCTATCGCCCTAAAATAAACAACAAACTTGTTATTGTTACTGTGATTAAATTTATTATACTCATGATTTATTAACTTTGAAACACTATTCTCAAATGATATTAAAGCTATGTTGCAATTCCAGTAGGTCATACTTAAAATTCAAGGGAAAAATTCAAGGGACAAGGGATGGAAGCTGATGAAGGTGGTTTTGTTTTCTCTTCTCCCGAATGGGTTTTACATCCCAATATCACACACGCCATTCCGATGTATTACGTGTACTCCATAGTACGGATGGTTATTCGTAGTATGGAAAAACAACCCAAAAAACACAAGGTTTTTGGAGACGACGCACTCCAACATCTGTTGTCTAACACACTGCCAAATCGAAGGTACTTGGCAGCCTACTACAAGCTGTGATTTTCTAAACATCTCTAATTCGGTAGCATAATGGTAACCAAAGGTAACCAACGTGACAATTGAGGTACGTTTTGAATAATAAAATATCACACTCACTACTATATTTTTCTCTGTCTAACACGTGGTTGGCGACGGTTCGATTTAACGAGACAAACATGTGTCAGGTGTTCATTTTATAACGCTCCTTCTATGCTTTAGTTCTTATTCTGAGGTCAAAACATAGTGGTGGTTTATGGTTATATACCTACTCTTTGTGTCAAAACCACATTACGTTCTGTGGTCAAAACACACCACAAAAACATAGGAGTGGGTCGCTGTCCGATTTTTCGACGACGAAACGCAACCGTTTTTTCTGGCACGAAAACAGGTCCTCAAAACGGTCCTCGTTCGCAACTGGTTTCATTGTATGCGAACGAGCATGGCGCAGAGGACGGTCAAACGAGATAAACTCTCGTTTCGTCTCGTCGACTTTCGTCTCGAAGACTAGTAAAAGAAATGGGTGCGGAATGAGGTTGAGGACTAGTTCGTTTTTCGTTCAATTTCAATATTTTTTTCTTTAAATTAATGAACTTCCCTTCATACTTTTCCAGGCTCAGGACTAAACATTAAAACTAAACTTTAACTTGAGTAAAAAATAAATACAAAATTACATAATTAACATTCACAATCAGTAAGTAGCATTGAATTATTAATTCAAACCGAAAAAATGTAAACAATAACCGTCACCCACGAGCTGCGCGATCGAGCGAGCTGGCGAGCGTCGCGACTCGTTGCCATTTATTGCTAAACGACCTTAGCGCTATACCAACGACATTAAGATACACAGCAATGACCAGCGCTTTGCGAACGAGACGAAATCACGAAACATCGGAAAAAATAAGTTGTTTTACACGATATTCGACTATATACATAAAGATTACTTTATTGTATCACAGACCAAAACGAACGGAACGAGCAAGGAGCCGACGACGACGTCGCAATGATCTCATTACGTTCTAGGCTCTATTAATATAGTATTAAAGGACATATCGTCAAACAATCTAAGGACTGGTCTCGCGAAACATACCGGAAAAAAAGCGCGGGAAACGTTGAATTAGGCGGGCGAATTTTGTTGCTAAGAATTTGAAAATTATTTTAAAATAAGATCAGTTCTTTATATTTTTGTAATATATTGTAGATTAGAGTTTCTTTTATAGTTTTTGTATATAGGTAGTTTCTTTATATCTGGTAAGTTTTTTTTGTTACTTTCTGTCTGGGCCCATGGAGGAGCCGCCCGATCCCGGGGGCACAGTTCCCTCGGTCGGTGTTAAGTTAACATCACTATCCCAATTAATAATGAGTCCAATGGTATGGACACTGACGGATCAATTAGATCAGAAAAAAGAAAAAGAACCAGGGCGCAGCGCAAGGTCTGCAGACACTGTAACAAAAGAAGGAAACATCATAAGCTTGGTTCAGATACGGTTAATGTTTGTGGATGTGATAGCATTGACAATAAAAAAACGACTGTGTGTGAAATGCCAGATTCACAAGGGGCTTCGTCCCAAGTGGACGCAGGTTCTTCTGTGTCGGGTGTTTCACCATTACCCATGACCTTGCCCTTTCAGTCTCCTCAGGTTGGCAGGACTCAGTACGATTCGACTGATGCCTCCCCATACATAATTCATCTACAAAAAAATTGAACTGAGGATTTACCTTCTCTCACTCTCCACCCGGTATCGTTTGGTCACTATATGAAAAGACGTGGATTCAAAAATGTAATTAATGGTAGTGTCAAACGACTAAGCCGGAGCAAACTGAGCATTTCGTTTTCCGAATTTAATGATGCTAATTTGTTCCTGTTAGACCCAGATTTAAACAAAAATAATTTCAAAGCTTTCATCCCATCTTTTAACATCACAAGGATGGGAGTTGTCAGAGGAGTCCCAGCAGAGTGGACCCCTGAAGAGGTACTTGACAACATTTCTGTGCCAATTGGTTGTGGTAAAGTTCTCAAAATTAGAAGGTTTAATTATAAAATACACGGCCCAACCCCTACATGGAAACCCTCACAGACTGTTGTGTTAACATTTGATGGTCAGGTGTTGCCCAAAAGAGTTTTTTATGGACAGCGCGATCATATCCTGTAGATGAGGTTTTTGAGGTAGAAGGTTTATGAAAGACTGTTTTTTTTATGTGAATTTGAGTTGAGTTTTTGATGAGGGAGTGATGGGAGGGGACGAGCAGAGAAATTGTGTGTTGGCGCAGAAGATAATTGTTAATATATTTGTAAAGGAAGACTGTAAAATCATATTAATTATTTATTTACAACAAATTCACAAGAACATAGCAAACTGACAAGGCATATCGAAGTATTCTACAATTTGATAGATGTCTAATATAAAACCATAAAGAAAGAAAGCTGCCAATATAAATCTTCATTGAATATACAAACTCAAACTAACACGCCTCCTAAGATTTATATTGCAGTAATGGATACGTTATATAAAAGTAAAGTTACTATAATATTGTAGACTTTTAGTCCGGATTTACTTACGGACTAAAAGTCTACAATGTGTTGTGCTTACGAAAGTTTTACTATAATATGTTCAACAGTTGTCTCATCTTCAAAAACCTTATATTTCCTAAGGACTTAGTGAGGATGTCAGCGACGTTGTCCTCTGAATTCACTTTAACGACATCTATAACTCCTTTCTTAAAACATTCATGAACATAGTGGTAATGTACTTCTATGTATTTTGAATTCTTTGTAAAATTGCCATACTTGGCGAGAACAACTGCTCCTGAATTATCCTCATAAACCTTAACAGAATCATTAAACTCTATAAACATATAATTAAGAATACTACGCAATAAACATATTTCAGTTACTGCATCTGACAATGCAACATATTCAGCAAATGTCGAAGACTTTGTTACGCTACTTTGTTTCTTTGACTTCCAATATATGACATTGCCGAATAATCTAATTATATAACCAGTTGTAGACTTTCTATCTACAATATCTCCGGCCCAGTCGGCATCAACGTAACAGTCCATCACGTTAGCTTCTAAATTTTGTCGGTAAGTGAGCTTAAGGCTCTTTGTCAAATATAAATATTTCAAAACACGTAATGCATAGTTAAAATGCGATTCATTGTAACAATTCTGAAACCTACTTAAGTAATTGACGCAATAAGCTATGTCTGGTCGGCTACCAGAACTTATGTACAACATTGCTCCTATCAGATTTCTATACTTGACGTCCTCATTAAGTTCACTTTTCTCAAGTTTCGCATTAATTTCCATCGGTGTTTTGTAAAGTTTTGAATTTTCAATTTTATATTTTTTGGCTAACGAAACAATATATTTTTCCTGATTTAAGGTCAAAATGTTTGCTTTTGCATAATCATATTCAACATCAATCCCTATATAATTTTTAACTTTTCTCATGTCCTTCATTTTAAAGTGATTACCTAATTTTGTTTTCATTGCAGTAATCTTTTGTTCATCTTTGCAAGCAATCAGTAGGTCATCCACGTAAACTAGTATATAAATTGGGCAATTTTCTACATTTTTAACATAAAGACAATAGTCGTATTTGCTTCTTCTAAAACCAATAGTCGTCACAAAATCATTGAAACATTCGTACCAAGCTCGCGGGCTTTCTTTTAAACCATATAAAGATTTGAATAATTTGTACACTCTATCAGTATTATCTTCATAACCAAGAGGCTGCTTGACATATACCTCTGATAACACTTTGCCGTTTAAAAACGCTGTCTCTACATCCATTTGATGTATACTTAATTGGAATTGACAACAATATGACAGAAGTAGTTTTAAAGTTTGCATACTAGCTACTGGTGAATAGGTGTCATAAACATTGTCCGTTTGTTGAAAACCTCTAACCACTAACCTGGCTTTATAGAGCTCTGCAGATTTCTTCTTGTATACCCATTTAACATCAAGTATCTTTTTATCCTGTGGTGCACTCACTAGCGTCCAAGTATTGTTCTTCACCAGACTATTCATCTCTCGATCCATTGCTTCTTTCCATTGATCGGCCTCATCACTTGTAGTCGCCTCCTGAAATGTATCTGGAATCATGGCGTCACAGTAATTAACACTTATACAGTAGTAGCTGAACTCTTCATCAAATCGAACTGGTGGTTTGATCTGTCTCTTAGACTTTCTCATTTCATTATTTATTTTATCTTCATCATTATTAATTTCAGGTGCAATTTCATATACACTTTCGTTATTCTGTTCTTCTTCCGTAGCGATCTCATCAGCTATAGTATCAGTACCAGTTTCTTCATCTTCATTTTCAAATGCTATAAGATTAATATCATTTTCAATTATATCCACGTGTCTTGCCACAACTATTTTATAATCGATGAGTACTCTGTATCCGACATCTGTATATCCTAACAGAATGCCCATTTCTGTCTTTTTATCCCACTTTGAATTCCTTCTTACTTCAGGTACTCTAACATATACTTTACTGCCATACATTTTCAAATATTTTGCTGACGGTTTCTTCTGAAAGAAAATTTCATACGGTGTCTTCTTTTCTGGCGTATTAGTCATTATTCGATTTTTTAAATAAGCAGCCGTTTTTATAGCCTCTGGCCAAAAACGTCTATCTACTTTTGCTTCCGCTAAAAGGCATCGTGCCATATCCATTATCGATCTGTTGTATCTCTCAGCTGTGCCATTTAATTCATGTACATATGCCGGGCATGGTTTAATCATTATTCCTTTTTGTCTCGCAAATCTTAGTATACGATGGTTTATATATTCCTTTCCATTATCACATCTCAATTCTTTTATTACTTTGCCCGTCATGTTTTGCAATTCATTTACATACTCCTCAAAGCATTCATAAACTTGATCCTTAGACTGGATGCAACAAACTCTCGCTAACTTACTATAATCATCTATAAATGTCAAGAAGTATTTTTCTCCTGCATGTCCTGTTGTTCTGTGCGGCCCATTAATATCAGTGTGTACAATTTCCAGTATATCTTCTGCTTTAGTTCTATTATTCTCAAATGGTAAGTTGTGCATCTTGTTTTCAATATATATAGCACATGTTATGTAATCTTCTTCTAATTTTTGTGGCATTTCTTCTACGAGTTGTTTTTTGCACATAAAGTAAAGATAGTTAAAATTTACATGCCCAAATATTCTGTGAAGTCTTTCTTTGTTCGTCATTTTACTGTTTACCGTATTCGCGTTAATTTCTTTCGAAACAAAACTCGTTATCTTAAATAGTCTTTCATCCTTTTTCGCAATTGCTATCAATTCATTATTAGAGTTGTAAATCTTCGTTAAATATCCTTTAGAAATTATTTATTGTATGTTCATCCGTAATCTTTGAGTAGCTCAATAAATTTGCTTTCATTTCCTTTACATAGAATACGTTGTTTATTTCTACTTTACTTTTATTTGCATAGACCGGGAAGTAAGTTGTAATAGTTCCAACCTTAGTCGCTTTCAGTATTCTTCCGTCTCCAACTTTCACATTTATTGGTTCCTTTAATGTTACAAATTTATCGAAATATTCATCCGTATTAATTATATGATCAGTACATCCACTGTCAAGTAACCAATTTATTTGTCCCGGTTTTACTTTAACTTCGTCTTTTGTAGTCGTCGAATTATTTACAATTGATGTGTGAAAGCTGTTTCTGCCATAATCATTGCTATTATTTCTATAACCACAATTTCCTCTGCCTCTATTTTATCCAAAATTATAGCGGCCAGGTCCACGACCACGATTTGGACCTTGACGTCTGCGTCCACGACCACGGTTTCCCTGCCAACAGTCTCTTTTCACGTGTTCAGGTTTTCCACAAGTAAAACAAGTCGGTTTGTTCTCAACATTGGCTTTAAACGCGTTTGATTTATCCGGTATATCTTCCTCTTTCTTAATTATATTTTTCATACGAATTTTGCTTTTCAAGTATTCAACTGTCCTTTCTTTTCCGGTAATACGTCTATTAAATCTCCAATATAACTATAGTCTCCTGGTAATGCTTTTAGCATATAATTTAATTTTTCGCTTTCTGACATTATAGCGCCTGCCTTTTTTAAATCGTTGACACATCGTTCGAATTCATCAAAACTTATGTTGATATCTGAATATTTTGCTAACTTAATATTCTCTAAATTGCTTCTACATACGATTTGTAGCGCTGTGGATTGTTTTATATACATTTCATCGAATTTCGCAATTATTTTGTATGTTGAGTCTAAGTCGCTGATATATTCTAGCTGCTGATTCGTAATCGCGCTGTATATATAGCTTGTCGCTTGAATATCCATCTCATACCATGATGCCTCATCATCACTTTCCATTTTTAATCGTATAGCAACATCTTTACATTTTTTAAATTGAAGAAATTTCATCAAACGAATTTTCCAATTCGAATAATCTGTCCCGTCAAAAATTGGAATTACGATATTATTCATGTTTAGCAATTTTATCCACTTACTTGGTTTTTCCCACGTTTTCACACCGAACGATCTGCTACCATGTTAATATATTTGTAAAGGAAGACTGTAAAATCATATTAATTATTTATTTACAACAAATTCACAAGAACATAGCAAACTGACAAGGCATATCGAAGTATTCTACAATTTGATAGATGTCTGATATAAAACCACAAAGAAAGAAAGCTGCCAATATAAATCTTCATTGAATATACAAACTCAAACTAACAATAATACATCACTGTACGACTTATTTACTGGAGGATGTAACTTTATAGCTTCTGAGTATGAGACACAATTTTGTGCCATATAAAGTTTTACCCGGGTCTGCCTTTCATACTCTATATAATTAATCCATATAATTGATCCGTCAGTGTCCATACCAGTGGACTCATTATTAATTGGGATAGTGATGTTAACTTAACACCGACCGAGGGGACTGTGCCCGACGGATCGGGCGGCTCCTCCATGGGCCCAGACAGAAAGTAGCAAAAAAAACTTACCAGATATAAAGAAACTATATACAAAAACTATAAAAGAAACTCTAATCTACAATATATTACAAAAATATAAGGAACTGATCTTATAATCCTATTTTAAAATAATTTTCAAATTCTTAGCAAAAAAATACGCCCGCCTAATTCAACGTTTCCCGCGCTTTTTTCCGGTGTGTTTTTTAGGCGTGATCGTTGCAAAGACGAACCGTTTTATAAGACCGTTTTGTGTTCCGCGACGATAGGTCCGTTTTACGTTTCATTCTAAAGCAGTGCCAGCGTTTGTTCGTTGCGAGACCAGTCCTTAGATTGTTTGACGCGGATATGTCCTTTAATACTATATTAATAGAGCCTAGAACTTAATGAGATCATTGCGACGTCGTCATCGGCTCCTTGCTCGTTTCGTTCGTTTTGGTCTGTGTTACAATAAAGTAATCTTTATGTCTGAGTATACAGTCGAATATCGTGTAAAACAACTTATTTTTTCCGATGTTTCGTGATTTCGTCTCGTTCGCAAAGCGGTGGTCATTGCTGTGTATCTTAATGTCGTTGGTATAGCGCTAAGGTCGTTTAGCAATAAATGGCAACGAGTCGCGATGCTCGCTCGCTCGCTCGATCGCGCAGCTCGTGGGTGACGGTTGTTGTTTACATTTTTTCAGTTTGAATTAATAATTCAATGCTACTTACTGATTGTGAATGTTAATTATGTAATTTTGTATTTATTTTTTACTCAAGTTCAAGTTTAGTTTTAATGTTTAGTCCTGAGCCTGGAAACAGAACTATCCCGGTAAGTAGCATAGTTTACCAACAAATAATCAATAACGACTAAACCTAACTTTTTTTTACGATTTCAGCACCTGAATCCTAACCACCGATTGATGAAGTTCGCTCAGATTGGACACCTCTAAAGAAAAACCAAATAGCTGCTGAAATAAATTCAATAGACCTTGACCACAATTTTTGTGATTTGATAATAAATAATAACATACTAATTTCATTAGTCGTTTTATTGAAAACATTGATTTTTATTCATTTCATTAGGCTAACTGTGAAGCCCCTGGATGATAATTTATCGATATCGATAAATGTAGTAATGTCAGTGGATGTCCCTATTGCACAGACAAATTATTATGTTGGTAGCACTTACTTTTGACATTGCATTTTTGCTCTATTGGTTGGTATTGCTAACGGGGATACTCATAAAAAAAGCATGTAAGGAGGTCCCGTCAACTCCCGTCTCATAACGTAGTGGTTATACTCTTTGTTTCAGATTTGTTGTTGTATTTTAGATAGATTGGTTCCCGTATTGTTACAGAGTTGAGTTGTCCAAATTAAATTCAAGGATGTTATAATACATGAAAAGAACTTGCAATGAAGGACTTTGTTGCAGAAGATAACATCTGTGCTCAGAATTTACTCAAAATTGTGTCTCACGGGAATGCTATTCTTGCAGAAATATTGAGACTCAAGGATCACATCCCGCGAGTTTTCAGGTACTACCAACATTTCTATGCTGTACTAACCTTTACTCCTGCAAATGTAATAGAAGTGATTATGAAATTAATGTACTCACAAATTCCGAATAAAACAACGCTTTTGCTTTCTCACGCCCACCCTAAGACGGACATGACCCTAAACGCATCCAATAAGTTTTATTAGTGGTGTAAGAAACCTGTGGATTTAGACAAATGTATATAACAATAAAATTTTAAAAATAAATAATAGTAACTGACTTTGGAACACAAAGGCACTAAATATGACCTCTAAATTCGAAATATGTACGGTATTATAAAATTATATTTTGGAGTCAGCGCCAGGTTCCAGATCAGCACATATATTTTGGGTACTGACTTGAAAGTGTACAGTGAATTATTTGGAACAGTGACTTAATTGTCATGTTGAATGTTTAAAATTAACTTGTATTGCTTTAAAACATACTTAGATCTCATTTAAATCGTACTTAAATTTCAATCTTTATCACATTGAGTAGTCTTAGGGTAATTTGGTGAGGATCTGATTATTACAATACATATATTTTAAGAAACATACATATCTTTGTTGATATGCGACAATATTGCATATTTTAAAAACCTATTTAGAGGCTAAAAATTCCACCCATGCCGGGATTCGAACCCGCGACCTCTGGCTATCCGTGCCAGCGCTCTTTCCAACTGAGCCAAGGGTGACTCACCGGCATCAGTGAAATTTTGAACCTCTTTACACTATTCTCTGTATTACGCACAGGCAGATGTCGCTGCTGTAAATTCGGCTGATGTAAATTGCATCACTTACAACCCCGAGTACCTACTTTGCAGTTAGGTTATAGGTTTTTAAAATAGTCCTTAGCACAGGCAAATTTTTACTTTTAGCGCATTAAAAGTAAAAATTTTATAATATTGCACTGACGATATTCCTAAAGGATTTGGCCTTATTTACTGCTGATTAACGAAGAGTTCCATTCTCCATCTCTGACAGTCTTCATCAGACCTTTGCCAAATTAAAATGGGACCAAATTGATTTTATATCTATGTGAACAAAGAAATTATTATCAAAATGGGTTAAGAATATGTGAAAACAAAATCGGTTATGTGAAAACATAGCAAAAAAAAAATTAAATGCATCAAATTGATTAATTAGTCCTTTTTTTAAATTTGGCATAGACATAAATTTTCGAAGACATTTAGAAGAGCTTGTGGCCTAGTGGCAACCGAGTGATTGGAATCAATCACTATGTTAAGCAACAACAGGTGCAGTCAGGTACCGGATAAGAGACCGTCCTGTCTGACTAACACTAGTGGCATTTTTCCGAGCACTTCAGTGCTCTGCCAGGCATGCTAAGCCGTTGGTGCCAGCTGTCATTTAAAGAAAAAAAGATTATGATTTTTTTTGGATCAATTGCAGAAAACGGGATGAAACTTGATAATTCTGTATCTGTAGCAATTTTATCGAAATCGGCCAGGATTGCCCGAATCTGTAATGACATCACAGCTCAGTAAATATAGCGATCCGAGAACCCGAGGGTTGACGTATGTTTGCTTACTGACCAGTGACGTCACTTTTCCCTGTGCGACGCCACATTGCGCTAAAGCGTTTTAGCGGCTTATTTTAAAAATGAATTTTTCTTTGCTCTTTTAAAAAAATACACAAAAGATTTAATTATAACAGTGCACTGAGCACTTATACTACACCAACAAAAGGGTAGAGTATAATATATATTTTTTTTTAAATGGGGATGCAATTTTTTTCTCGCTTACATTGTGTTACACTATAGTGTGTATAATAATAAATATAAATAGTGTGTTATTAGTGGTAGTTTCAGGAAAGCCATTTTTGATTCAGGATTCTGTTATGGCGTATTTGTCCGACTGTGGAGTCAATACGTGATTTCGAGATCCCACGGAACTATTAAAGGCAAAAAATCGTCACGAATTTAGAAATAAAATCAAGTATTGTCTCCAGCAAAGAGTATATAACCACTGATTCTGGAGATGGCACAAAGTTTCCAATTACATGCTAAAAATGAGGTTTTGTATGTACTTTAGGAACACATAATGAATTTGCCAACTAATATGTCAAATATGTACCCGGAACCGGCGTGCGTGCATGCAACGACTTATGAACGTTGATGAAGCGAATGTGATCTGTCAGGATCGTGGCAAGTGGCAGTCCCTGGTCTCTGCCTACCCCTCTGGGATACAGGCGTGAGGTAAGGTATGTATGTATGTCAAATTTGAGCAAGAGATATTTTTTTGTTTTACGGGTAGAAAAAAGTTCGATTTTAAATATTACTATATCTTTGGCACTCGGGTATCTCGTCTACTATTTCAAAAGATAAGTCTTTCGGTGTACGCACAAAAATGGGCATTTTCAAAAATCGGGTCAACGCTGGCATCGCCCAACTGCCTGGTCGTTCGGAACCGAGTGAGCATTTGATCCCGGGCCCTTTTTTCAATCCCGGGATTTCGGGATTTTCGAAACACTCCCGGGATCCCGGGATTGATAAATATTTTTAAAAGCCAGAAACAATACAAGTTTTTAAAGGAATTCAGTCGTTTTATTCATTGTCTATGAAAATAACTAGGTACAAGATATGAATAAAAATAAAATGTCTTTTAGACAAACAAAAAACACTTGAGGGAACAAAATAAATCAACTGTAGGTATTACAGAAATCGCAGACAATAAAGAACAAGGATCATAAAATCATCTCATATAGAAACAAACTTAATTCTCAAACTAAATAGGTAAATCAACTCTTTATAGGTACATTTATTAGAGATCAAGTTTCACTAACAAAATAATATTTTGTACTCTGAAAGCATAAATAATCAACACTAATTCTTATTATCTTGTCTGGACCTACAAATAAAATATGAATCTCAATTACATACTCTCATACTCAATTTAACTCAAACTTAAACAATAGTGCCGACTGGCATAAACATAAAATTCAATATTTTTTTGTTCATCATACGACTTGACTATACCGTCATTCAGCCAACCGATTGCATTTTGTTTCTTCTAAAAAAAAGCGAGTGCGTTTCGTTACTTTTGTAACAACTTTATCCCTCATTATTAATAGGTACCGAAAATCCCGGGATTCGACAATTTCAATCCCGAAAATTTCGAGGCTGAAAAAGGGTCGGGATCCCGGGATCAAATGCTCTAAGCGTACACGACCCGCGGCAGTTAAATATAAGTTTTAACTTCTCTAACTTTGTCGTTCAAAAAATAATATTTTGTATACTTCATACGCCCTAGTAGTAGACAAGTTGTTTTGGCTAAATAGTTATTACTCACATCATAGTATTCAAAACTACAAACAAAACAAGTAGGTTTTTAAATTAATAAATTTGTGTGTGCTATCAAATTGCCGTTTGGTTTAGAATACAATAAAATTAGATTAGAATAAATCAGGTTATTTTTTCTATTGCACTGAAAATCTAAGTTATCTGTGGTTACATATACAACTGGCGGTCAAGCGATCTTTTCCGAACAACCTTAGGAGGTTTAGGACTGAAAGATGAAGAAAGTAGGTGGGTGTACATAAAATATAGGTACTTATACAAATGTTCAAGTAACTATATATACGCCTCTGTTCATCAGCGAAGCGTTGTCGAATGTTTATAATTTCTAATATACTTACATCAATGACCTTCCTAGGAATATTGATGATTCGTGCATACTTTTCACAGATGATATTTCTCTTCTTACTTTAACTTTAAGTTTTTTCCGTGATAGACAAAACTAATAATTGGCTTAGCGATCACAACCTCGAAATTAGCCTTGGGTAACTCAAGAGCCAGATATGAGTGGACACACAACTCCCTCGCCGTCAAGTGTGTCCCATTCATATCCTAGAGATGTCAACTATATCTGGCTCCCTCACACATACTCTCAACTCATTACGGTAGTCATCTCCAGCTACTTTATCCAGCTCACACACAATGCGCGAGAGCGAGATCAACATCGTCTGACATCGGTTACATTCGGCCGCATTTCTCGTCGTAACCAACGAGCGATGAAAGAAAGTTCACCAAAAAAAACGTGTGATCTGGATAAAGTAGGGAATAGGTAGACTAGACTGACTCACCATTTGTGTCTCTTGTTTCCACACGCACTTAGTTGAGCGGACGTCGTATGAGCTAGGACACAAGTGAGCGAGATATGATAGAGATGTAGTGTGTCTCGGTGAGCAAAGATATGAGATATAACAACTCTCACTAAGGACACACTTTGCCCAAGTCTACTCGAAATCAACTTCCAAAAACCCAAAATAATGTGACGTTTAAAGGCTGTCAACCACGCCAAAAATCCCCCCTAAATATAGAGTTTTTTTATAATAACATTAAACTAGACGTTGCTAACGCGTTTCCATTGCTAGGACTAATTGTGGACAAACATATAAATTGGAAAGCTCACGTCCAAAAAATTAAATCAAATTTATCGTCTTTTGCCTATGCACCAAAGCATTTATTGCAGCGCCATACCGTGTTTTTTGTGTTAGCCTCCGACACTTCTTGTTCAGTTGTTTTTGCACACAAATAATGTAACCACTGATCACATACTCCATGACACTGGGTACCTGTTTTTCGGGTTGGTTAGTGCATTAAAAATAAAAATAGTATAATCATGTGGGTACAGCGATATCATTCCGATGTAAAAACCTAACTGCAAAGTAGGTAGTCGGGGCTGTAAGTGATGCAATCTAATTCAGCCAGATGTCGCTGCCTGTACGTAATACAGAGAATAGTGTAAAGAGGTTCGAAATTTCACTGGTGCCGGTGAGTCGCCCATTGGCTCGGTGTTACATAAAGTAATAACTTACGTAAAAAAGAGAGAGAATGAAACCCTAATAATGCAATCAAAAGATAAAATCAAAACTACTTGGAATTTAATAAATAAGAATATTAAAGGGAAACTTAAAAATACACTACAGTTTGAAAACTTCAAGGGTCTTTCGGATGGTACTAACCAAATCACCAAGCTATCGGAGGCACCTGACTTCTTTAACAACTTTTTCACAAGCATATCTAAAGCGCATAATGATGCATATAATGATGGTGCACTTGACCTTCCTGCGCGCCGTACAGAATCACTATTTATAAACCCTATAACAAAAACTGAACTGTTCCAAATTGTGTCACGTTTAAATAACAAAAAGTCAATTGGGTATGATGGTCTGCCAATTTTCATTATAAAGAAGGTGATCGTGACTATTGCTGATATTTTGGTTGACATTATAAACCTATCAATTAGTACAGGAATATTTCCACAAAGATTAAAAAAAGCTCACATCGTACCACTACACAAAGGTGACAGTGCCATAGATATCCGGAACTATCGACCCATCGCACTGTTACCTACTCTTTCAAAAATCTTTGAAAAATTCTTTGAAAAGCGGCTAAGGTCTTTTTTAAAAAAATACAATATTTTGTCCAAACAACAATTTGGGTTTCAGCAGGGTATGTCAACGGTTGACGCTATCTTTGACATGACTGATTTCGTAGCTGATTCGCTAAATGAAAAGTCAAATGTAGTGACAGTGTTGTTGGACCTATCCAAGGCATTCGACCACGTAGATCACAAAATACTGGCAGTCATACTTGAGCGATATGGTATCAGAGGTTTGAGTCTGGATTGGTTGAAATCGTACTTAACAGATCGTACGCAGAGTGTTATTTTACCAAATGTTGATAACCGTTCCAAAATTATTTCTCACCTCGAGTCTCTTAGTACGGACATTAGTTCTGGCGTACCGCAGGCAGCATTTTGGGTCCACTGTTATTTATTTTATATATAAATCATCTGCCAGAAATAGTAAATAATAAAATAACTATGTTCGCTGATGATGTCTCAGTATATTTTACATTTGATAGGAAAAATATCTCGCTTTCATTATTGACATATGAGATATCTAAATCAATAGAGCATTTAATGAAATGGTTACAAGATGTGCGTCTAAGTACAAACATAAAAAAGACAAAAATGTTGCACTTCAGGAATTATAATACCACAAAGATGGACCTAGATGTTACCGTAAATGATGTAAAAATTGAAATGGTGGAAAGCGCAAAGTTTTTAGGCATTGTCACTGATGAGCATATGAATTGGAAAAATCACATCGAAGTGTTAGAGGGTAAACTGAGCAGTTTTACCTATGCGTTGCGTTGTTTAGCCAAGGTCGCGACTAAACACGCTACCCTGCAAGCTTATTATGCCTATTTCCAATCGCGAATTTTATATGGGTTAGCAATATGGGGTGGCAGTGTTGATATTATAAAAATTTTTACTCTTCAAAAAAGATGTATCCGAATTCTAAGTGGCATTAAGTCAAATCGAGTATCCTGTCGCGAATTATTTCCACTACTCAAGATCCACACTATTACAGCGCTGTACGTATTGGAGCTCTGCAAAATGGTTAGACGGCTTCCGGATTGGTTTCCTATTAGCACCGAAAAAAAGAGCGCAAGGTTACAGGAAAAATACAAACTTCACTTAAATGTACCGGTATGCAGAACAACCTCATGCAAGAAAAGCACAAAGCATGCGGCAATCTCAATTTATAATAAGCTTCCAACAAAAATTCAAGCTCTCTCGGGTAATCATTTTATCAAGGCTCTAAAAGCTTACCTAATGGAAATGTGTCCTTATAGTATCCTCGAATTTAATAATTATAAAAGCACCCAATGAATTTTATTATTAACTCATAATTTTGACTAAGAATTCTATGTACCTAATTGCAATTAATTTTTTTCCCTTTTGATCTTTTGTTACGTAATGTATAAGTTGTAAATTCATTTAATTAAATCCTTACTTTTAAGTATTTTGCTACGCCTTAATTGGTAAAATTACACGTGCAATATCTAATTATAATATCTATGAATACTGTAATTTATGGCAATAAATGAATTGAATTGAATTGAATTGCTCAGTTGGAAAGACCGCTGGCACGGATAGCCAGAGGTCGCGGGTTCGAATCCCGGCATGGGTGGAATTTTTAGCCTCTAAATAGGTTTTTAAAATTGTCCTTAGCACGGGTTAGTGCATTAAAAATAAAAATAGTATAATCATGTGGGTACAGCGATATAATTCCGATGTAAAAACCTAACTGCAAAGTAGGTAGTCGGGGCTATAATAATATAAGTGATGCAATCTACTTCTCACGTAACTCGGAAATGTAGTCGTGTAGAGAACGTGAGTCGTCAGGAGGGCCTCCAGTCAGCAGATCTACTGGTATTCTCAGTTCTCGGCCAAAATTTACACGCGCCGGGGTTACCTTCGTGCTTTCATGTTCTGCCGTTCGGTAGGCCAGAAGAAATGGCGGTATGTATTTGTCCCAGTCTCTCTGGTGCCTGTCAACGACTTTTGCTAAATGTCTCTCAAGTGTTTGGTTAAATCTTTCTACCATGCCGTCAGATTGAGGATGATATGGGGTGGTCCTAGTCTTATGCATTCCCAATATTTTGCAGAGTTCTTGAAATACTTGAGACTCAAAGTTCCTGCCTTGGTCGGAGTGTATTTCCAAGGGCACACCAAACCGGCAAACTACTTCCTCAAACAACTTGGAGGCAACAGTCGTTGATAGCTAGTGGTGGACTGTATGAGACGATTATGAATACTGATGGAAACACGGATTATATGATAGAAATTTAATAAAGAATAAAGCACAATATTACAAGACAGATTTTAGTAATCTTGACAACCAAAAATGTGACAACGTAAAAAACAGAAAGACAAAATTAAGAAGTAGAAAAGGGTGACACTCCAGCCAGTCGCCAACAGTCGTGGCTTCTTGATTGGGTATGGCGAATACCTCTGGCCATTTAGTGAAGTAATCCATAACTACCATGAAATACTTGTTTCCTGATTCCGTTATTCAATTCAATTCAATTCAAATAATTTTATATCAACGTAAAGAATTTACATTCTGTTTGCTGAATGTCAATGTACAATGTAAAGTGTAAGCCGCCGCCTTCGGGCCGTAATTGTAGTGGAGAAAAAGGCAGCGGAAAAAAAAACTCCACTCTGACCATCTTTTCTCAAATCATCTTAAAACCAAATAAATCAGTTGCCATATGTAAACCTAATAAGATTTCATGATTGCCATTAACAACCCTAAATGCCAAAGCATTAGTCAAATGTCTCACAATGATAGGGGAAAACATAAGTGCTGCGGCCAGACACACGAACAGCACTCGTTCACGAGCATAACGCAGTGCTCAGCCATCATCAGTCTCAACCATTTTGGAGGGAGATAGATGACCCGAACACCACGCTACCATTCGAATGACCTTTAGCAAACTTGCAGTTAACTTTTTGTCAGTTATATAAGGTATCATATAGTTATTAATATGCAATCACGTCGTCTGTACACACTTGTATTATAAAATATGTTATACTTAGTTATACTTAACAATAAAATCGCGGTGGAATTGGTTTACTACCACGGATTAGGATCGTTTATATAGTCGTCTTTTCTATAATATGCCTTTTTACATAGCGAATTTTTAATGAAAGTTTTAAATTTATTTTCAGACAAGCATAGAACACGTTCTGGAATTTAGTTGTAAAAACGAACGCAGTAACCTACAAATGATGTGCCTACCTTGGCTAATCGGGATTTAGTACAAGCAACCTTGTTTCTATTCCTTGTGTTTACGTTATGAACGTCCCTATTTAATTTAAACATTGTTATATTTTTTCGGACATACATTATATTATCGAATATATATTGGCAAGCCAGTGTAAGAATGCCTATTTGTTTAAAGCGCTCCCTTAGCGATTCTCTACTGTTTAAGTTGTAAATAGCTCTTATTGCTCTTTTTTGCAAGACAAATATGGTTTCTATATCTGCTGCCCGTCCCCATAATAACAAACCATACGACATGACACTGTGAAAATAACTAAAATAGACCAGCCTCGCCGTCGACACGTCTGTAAGTTGTCTAATTTTTCTGACTGCAAACGCTGCTGAACTCAACCGACCCGACAGTTTTCCAATATGCTGACCCCATTGCAGTTTTGAGTCTATCGTTATGCCTAAAAAAAGCGTGGACTCTACCAGCTCTAGCCTCTCACCAGATATTTTTAAACTCGTGTCAACATTTTTAACATTGGGTAGTGAGAATTTGATGCATTTTGTCTTTTTTGCATTTAGCATCAGATTGTTTATAGTGAACCAGTTTAGAATAGTAGATAAAGCATTGTTTACATCGTCTACATTACTTATACCTCTCTTTACTTTAAAAATTAAGGAAGTATCATCTGCAAACAACACTATCTGCGAAAGCTTTTCTACTAGGTAGGGCAAATCATTTATATATACCAAAAAAAGGAACGGACCCAGTATAGAACTTGAGGGACTCCTACTTTTACATCAGAACCCGAGGATTTAACTCTATTAATATCAACCTTTACAGTTCTGTCTGTTAAGTAAGATCGAAGAAGACTTAGTGATTTATTACTTAAACCATATCGGTGCAATTTTATGAGAAGTGTTTCGTGGTCAACGCAGTCAAACGCCTTAGAAAGGTCGCAGAAAACCCCAATGGCATCCTGCGACTCCTCCCACGCCTCAAAGATATGCTTTACTAACGCTATGCCTGCTTCCGTCGTTGAGCGGCCTTTTGTAAACCCGAACTGTTTCTTATGGAAGAGCTTATTTATACTAAAATGAGTTTGCAATTGATGTAATATTACTTTCTCAAAAACTTTACTTAGCACCGGCAGTATTGCTATAGCTCTGAAATTATTTGGATCTTCACTATCACCAGATTTAAACAAGGGTACGATTTTACTTAACTTTAATAGATTAGGAAAGGTTCCCTGGTCAACACATTTATTAAAAATCAAAGCAAGGTAAGGTGCTAGAATATTGATTATAGTGGATATTAATTTAACCGATAACCCCCACAAATCTTCAGTCTTTTTTAAGTTTAACTCTTTAAATGTTTTGACAATAGTAAAGGTAGTTATATGGGAGAATTGGAAGTCAACTTTACATGGATTTGTACTTTCCAAAAGTAAGGTATCGGCTAATTGGGAGGAAGAATTTAAGCTAGCCGTTATATGCAGTGGCATGTTTTTAAAAAAAGTTTGAAATATTTCTGCTATGTCCTTCTTCGAATTAACTAACTTACCTTCGATCTTCAACGCAAATCCCTGGTCCTTAGGTCTCGTTTTACCTGTTTCTTTGTTAATTACTTGCCAGACTGTTTTTATTTTATTAGTAGACGCCATAATTTTTTTACTTATACTTATCGATTTGGCTGTTAAACAAGTTTGTCTAAAAGTTTTTGAATATTTTTTCACGTACTCTTTGAACGTCGGATCGTGATTGAATTGTTTTTCTTCATACAATTCATAAAGCCTTTTCCTACTTCTATATATACCTGGCGTTGCCCATTCTGAAAACCCGCTTTTTAACTCTGTAATTTTTTTTACGTTAAAAACATGTTCAAATTCTTTTGATATGGTTGAAAACAATACTTGATATAACGTATTCGGATCATTGCTATCGAAATTCAACGAATTTAACTTTATGTTTATATTTTTTTTAAATAATTCAATTTTTTTCTCTGTTATTGGCCTACAATTTAATTCATTGCATTTTTTTGCTTCCAGTACTGACGGTAGGACTACCCATAGCCCGCTATGGTCCGACTGTAATTTATGTATGACTTCTTTTTCTAAATATTCACAATTGCAAAAGACATTATCTATGCAGGTAGCGCTAGTAGCAGTTGTCCTAGTGGGTTCTGTAAATAAATTATCTAAATCATATGACCTGAAAAGGCTTGCGAGTTTAATTTTAAGTGGACCTTGAACTAAGAAATCTATATTGAAGTCCCCACACACCACTATGCTCTTTGTAGTACTGAATAGGCGTTTTAAGGCATCCTCCATAAGTAATTCAAATTCATTATAATTTGATTGTGGCGGCCTATAAACACACATAACTATATACCTATCCAATTCCACACACGATATCTCAATTAAACGTTCAACAGATAGACTGACAATATCTTTTCTTTCTATCATTTTCAAACTACTTTTGACAAAGATCATTTATTTCATAAAGTCAAAATACAATAGACATACCTAAATTATTTACATAGACATTATAAAAAACTCAATACAATCATAATCAACATTCACATAAAGTTTCGTCAAAAAGAATGAAATTAAAAGAATGTCAAGGCAATAACAATAATAACAAAATAATAATAAAATAAAATAAAAAAAACTATGCAAATAAATCGCTCCGAGCCACATCCGAACCAAAAGTCCCCATAATACTGGCCGCGTTACCGCGCTGCACAGCAAGGGAAATCCTTTGGCTCAGATATGCCCCAGAGCGAACGTCCATGCCACGGTCCCTCAATCGGCGTCCCAGCTCCCTAATAAAAGCGCTGCCCTGCGCTCCCCATACACCAGAAGTTTCTATAGCCAGCGGCACAAAAATGTAGGAATTAATAAGCTGGCTATACTTCTGCGTTTTATGCCTCGCAGCCAGTTCAGCCGCGGCACCAGCAGAAGCGGCAGTAGATACGACATGCGAGGGCGCAAACGTGCACACACAAGTCGCATCCCACAACAAACTTCGACCCTTCTCCCACGGAACCAGAGTAAGGCCGTCCGGACGTTTCCCATCGTTCCGGCATAAGCCCGGAGGCTCAAGGACAGAAGGGATATTTGCCGAAACCAGAGCCCGTCGAACAATATCATTTATGCTATGGTGCCGAGAGATTCTACCTGCACTACGGACACAATGCAGCCCGTGGCGGCCCTGAGCGTCCACCTCCACGCCACAGACACAACGGTGCGGTTGACAGACTTCACAACCTAAGCGCAAAGCAACAGCCACTCGGAGTGAATTGCAGTCCAAAAAGGTCCCCAGCTGTGGGGATGGCAAAACATGAAGCCATATCCCCGAATCTGGTCTCGAAACAGCGCGCAATCTCGCAAGCTCAGCCCCAGAACTGGAGTTCAGCAATGCGTCCAGCGTTATCTTGCTTATGACTTCATCCCACTCACGTTGAAGCTCAGGCCGCTCCGGCAAGTCACTCCCAGGACAGCGAGCCTGCCATAAACTCAAGGCCTCATCGGCGAAAGGGATGTGAAACCCGTCACCATTAATATTCAATATACGAGTGACGAGATCCAAAACCCCATGCGACGAAGCAAGAAACCCTGGGAGCTCGGTGTCCTGCAAACGACGAATACCCAAACCGCCATGCCTAATTGGAAGAGCCGCTTGGCACCACTGTGTCGACGTCATCCTAATGTTGAGAACAGTTTCTAACAACTCCTTTAAAGCCTCATCATACTCCGACGTTTTAAAACTGCATAACCACAAGGGAGTAGTGCGAACTGAGTAAGTCAACCTGGGGAATGACAGGCAACTTCGCAGGATCGTTAACGCAACGTGGGCAGAAAGTTGCTTCAGATGTGGCTTCGTTGCCAACAACGTCCGTATCTTATTGGTAAGGACTTGAGGAATACCTTCTGGGAAAATTGGCGCTCCCAAAAGAGTAAAATCTGACTTACTTAACGTCTTAAGCCCTGGGACTACGGCATCTACTTGCGACAGAACATCCCGCGAAATCTGCCCAGAGCATGGGAAAATCTCGCATTTGTGTGCGTTCAATTTGAGTCCCATGTCCCCAAACCCTCCTTCCAGGCTTTTGAGGTCTTCGACTACACCGACCGGATCCCCTCCTATTGTGCCATCGTCCAAGTACCAAACATTCAGAGGGGAACGCAGGCCAGCAATAATATCCTGTATAGCCAAGCTAAACAAAAGAGGGCCCAAAGGATCACCCTGCTGCGCTCCCACCTGAGACTCCATCATGTTATCACCAAAAAATAAATTAGTTGGTCTCGAATAGCATTGATGGAGAAAAGGATATAGAGATGGAGCCCGGTCCCTAACCTTACTTAAGACAACGTCTCGCTCAACACTTAAAGGCATTCTGGATATCAACCTTAACAATTATATGATCGGAATCGCTCCCAGCCAAAGCAAACGCACGGGTGGCATGTATCGCAGCTTCACAACCCAATGGTATCCCGAAGCCCAACTGCTGCGGCTGCAATTCTGTTGCCATAAAATCCCTCACAGCCCGGCAACAAAGCTTGGCGACCAGATGGCGCATAACATTACCCACGGCAATGGGGCGAATCCCTCCATCCTTCTTTTTTAGGGCACAAAGAGATGCCCCATATAAGAACGGGCAGACTTCTCGATTAACCATTCCTTTTAACATGTAGTTTGCCAAACTACACAAGGACTGTAATAAGAGAACACCACTGTCACCCGCACCAACAGACGTCAGCTCTTTAAGATGCCCTGGACGTAATCCATCCAGTCCTCCCGCTGAGCCATTATTAAAGGAAGCAATGGCCTCCGCGACATCAGAAACTTCCACTGAGAGAAACTCGCTCGAAAGATTCGGCTCTGGGGGGGTAGTCCAAAACCCGACTAGGTGATGGGTGTTTAAGACGTAGAGCTTCTAGAGTGTCTTGATTACTGTCAGCAACGGAACATTCCGATAGCAAAATACGAACAGCTCCGCTCAAATCCCCATCATAAACCTTGGACTCCACAGCTTTATAGAGCGAGCGTTTTCCAAACGAAACACCTCTAGACGATCGATCGATAGAACATGTTAAATCCTGTGAATACCCATCATTAATATTCTCCTTAACTTCTGTCGTGAGTGACCGACTGCGATCATCAGACGACGGCACTCTCAGACAAACGTAAGAAAAGGTTAGTAGTTCACCCCAGTCCTCCGCGCTATTCGTCTGTATGCACTTTTCTATCACCCGTGACAATTTTCCTGCGGCCAAACTTCTTGCACCTTTAGGGACATGCTTCAAAACACGCACTTTATCTTTCAATGAATGCAACTGGTCCAGTACCCGGGAAGACCCTGGGGCGATCCACGCCACATCAGCCTGTGACTGTTGTGATGCGACACTCCTGTGAACTCGGCTAATGTGTACATTGAGCCCGCGAGGAACTACATATTGCCTTGAGGATCCGGGACAGTGCGGACAAGAAGCCCTATGAACATCCATTCCATGTCACAATCTAAAGTTTGGTCCTTCTACATATACACTTGAGTCAATAAATTATAAAACAAAAGTCAAACTTACAGCTAAAAAAAAAAAAACGTAGCTCAAATATTTACATAAAGTAGGTAGTCATATTACAGCTAATATAAGCTCAAAAGGAAGCTACCAGTACATGCATTTAGACAATTAAACAAAATAACAAAACACACACAAAAACATAGCAAAGTCACAGGTCCGCATCAAGAGTTCGTAAGCAAAAGCAAGCAAAAAAAAAAAATAAGAAATATATTTTCAAACCACTGAAGCAGAAAAAACTTCACCAATGCAGCGCTGCCAGCGCTAAGTAGAGTTACGATGTTACGTTAGCGATGGATGACTCGGAGCGCACGCAGCTAGTGCATGCACAGAACACGGCGGGCGGCGGGACGCTCGACGACCGTTGCCTGCCACGGACCAAACAGCGCGCGTAGTTGAAGTGCGAGATGAGTCACCGCTGCTGCCGGCCGATATTGTATTGCGCTCCACGCAAAATAGTCGTTGATGACAAATAAACGAAGATATCTCCGCAACCCGCTGATGGATTTCAAAATAGTTTTCACAGGCGCAAAGCGCGAAACTTTCTCTTCAAACTGGTGTACAGTAACACTCAAAAACATTACTTTAAATATTTCTTCCAAGCAAATAAGTCTTTAGCAAACGAACAGCGATCCGGCCGGAACGGCCTACCAATCGGCAATCCTAATCATTGAACAATCATTGAAAAGATTCATTCATTCATCATCAATCATCATTGAAAGATCATTGAACCTCCTCTTATTGAGTGTTGTCGGTTAAAAGTGCTTGCTGCTAAATAGTCTTTTAAAGTAAATGACATTTCAGAATGTTTCAGCCAATGTTCTGTTAAACACAAAATATCTACATTGAAATCTGCTAAAAATAGTTCAATTAAATTGTCTTTACCGGAAAAACCCTGTATATTTTGTGCAACTAAATTGATACCTAACTTAGGGTTTTCCTTTGTCTGCGATGGCAGTTTAAAGCCATTGACTGTGTGTTTGAGCCCGCTGTTTAATTATTACTAATACTAGTAACACGGTTGTCATTCCTATCAGGTTGTGTTATAATTCCTATAACCACAGAGTCAAAAATATTGTAAGCTAACAAAGTAGCTAACTTACGTCGACTATTTTTCGTGAGGTACACAGTATCTCGCGTCAAAAAGTAATTCTTAACAAATTTGTTAAGATCAAAAAATGATATGTCACTATGACGACATGTCAAATGGTGAATGTGTATGTTCAAGCTATGGATGTCATTATTTTCTTTTGCTGACAGGGACTGAGAATATGGGAAAGCGCAAAACACTAATTTTCCCATCCACGGTTGGACATCTTTAGCTTGACCATATAATTCAAATATATTTTTTATATCAGTCTTTTTAACACCTTGGCTATTTCCTACTAATAAAATGTAGGTTGTGTCGTTCTGTATTGGGCTTTTGAACAGCTCTTTAACAATGTCAGTTAAACTTGAATGGGGATAGCATTTATTCAGCACATTTTGTGTCAGCCTGTCATTCAACAAAGGACCTAACCCTGCACCTATCTTATCAGAGAAGATTACAGTCCTCCTTTCTTATTTTTACTGCCGGGCCAGTCATGCTAATGGTGGTTGATTCAGGCTGGCTGTGAGTTATCTCAGTAGTGCTTGGAGGTAGACGCAACGCAGCTGGACTTGTATCCTCAGTGGGGCCATGCAGTCGTGTGGTGAGGCATGATGTTGATGCTGGTGGCTGATCTTGTAGAATTTTACAAGATGCACATGAAGAACCCGCTGATATTTTGTTGCTTACTGGGAACGGTCCAGCCACATCAACTGCAATGCGTTCCCATGGCGCACCAACGTTATAAAGTTGCAGATTTCCTCGGCTTCTAGTTGATGGGCCTTTCACCGCGGCGCAAGTAGCACACTTGCGGCACCAATCTTGCACATCTTCTCGACAATGGAGCAAGTAAAACCTTCCTCGAATCTTTGTTAAAGTCCCCTTTACGCCCAAATGTCCACCTGATACACCGTCATGTACTTCACGAAGGACATCTTGTACCTTATCTCTTGGGACAACTATCTGAAGATGGAACTCTCTGCCGTTAGGTTTCTCCCATTTGTGGTAAAGTATTCCGTTTTGAAGAATAAAACTGTCCCATTGAGCCCAGTATGCCTTGGTGACAGCACTAGTAAGAGCGACTTCGCACCATCTTGGCTTGTTTTCGCCTCGTTTCTTCCATGCGACAATGAGCCGTACATTTACGTCATCTTCCTGTGCTTCTTTCATCGCCTCATCTTCCCAAGATCTCGATGGACTCATTCTTGTCAACCTCAATGGCAGTTCCTTTGTGTCTTGATTGGCACGGTGCTTGCACTCTTCAGTACTCGGCCTTCTTTACAATTTGTTCCCATTGCATACTTGTGAGATTCTTGTTACCTGGGCTTTCTCCGCCCCAGCCAGTACTCGCCTCGGAATCCTAGTTTCGTTTCCCTGATTCACAGTGGAGGCCGGAGCGTCATGCTTCTTTACGAACTCTTCAAAACGCTGCTCCATTTTGTTGAGGCGCGCACCCAGTCTGTCATCTGTTTTGGTCGGTTGCCTTTCCTTCTTAGCACACGTGAACTGCAGATGCCCTCTTTCTCCACACTTGTAACACATGGGCCCGGAGTTCCTCTTGGGCGGTGTCTTGATCTCTTTGACCTCCTCCTTAACTTCTCGAAGTTTATATCCTTGCCGGATATCACGGCGCACAGCTTCAACTTCCAGGGCGTGTGCCAGAGCTTCTTTTAATGAAGAATGGTGGCGAAGCTTTACTGCAGCCCTAATTTCAAGATCTCTGATCCCGTCGACGAAGGCTTGTAAAATGTTCGTGTCCACCATCTTACTATCAGCAGAAGGGTACGTCTTTCGAACCAGCTTCTCAATTTCCAACGCCCATTGTTGAAGTCCTTCACCCAGGCGCTGAGTCCGGTCGCGTAGCTGGACACAAAAAACGTGTTTCAGGTGTCGTTCCCCGTATCTAGCCTCAAGTGCCTCCAGCAGATCTTTGAACTCGCTGCCTGAGGTGGGCAGTGCCTCCAGGACAGATAAAGCCGAACGTCTGAGCGCGACGGTGAGGGCTGTCAGGCTCTGTTCGTCCGTCCACCCGTTTGAAGCAGCGACAGTCTGGAACTGCTGTCGGTAGGCGACCCAAGATGTAGTACCATCGTACGGAGGCACCTTCACTTTAGGCCCCTGGCTGACAACTCCGCTCGACGTAACTCCAGCAGCTTTTATACGCCGAACTTCCTGCTCTAGACCAGTGAGGCCGTTTTTCAGACTTTGTAGGTCCTCCTCTAATTTGGTAACCCGTTCGGTTACTACCTCTACATGTTCATGTAGCTTAGCGACCGTATCGCTGAACTTTGTAACGGCAGAAAGGATCGTCTGTTGGTCTGCCTTCTGTTCTTTTCGCAGGCCTCTTTGTTCTTCTCGTAGGCCTCTTTGTTCTTCTTGCAGGCACTGCATCTGCTTGCTCTGTTCTTCAACATTGCCATCAGGCACGACGTATCCGAAACCTCCATTGTACGTGACGGAGGTTTAATGTCTTCGGTGGGCGCGGCCAGGTGGGAGTGGCTAGGAGGCGGAGCCTGTTGGTCGCTGAGTGGAACCTGGTAGTCAAGGCCGGTGGGCGGGGCCTGGCGCGCGGGGTCTGTGTGCGTGGCCTGGTGGGCGGGGCCAGTGGGCGTGGCCTGGTCGGTGGGCGTGTTTCCTGCGGGGCGGGGCCAGTGGGCGTGTCCCTATGGCCGGTGGGCGTGGCCTGAGGGGCAGCGGGCGTGGCTTGGTCAGTGGGCGTGGCCTGGGGGGCGGGGGCAGTGGGCGTGTCCCTATGGCCGGTGGGCGTGGCCTGAGGTGCAGTGGGCGTGGCCTCCGCAGCACCTCTGGACCTGGTCCTCACTCCAGAAGTATCCTCTCTCGGAGTCAGTGGCATCTCCAAATCCCCAATTCTGACACCAAATGTTACGGGCTAGGGTTCTGGATTTGGATGTAAAACGCCAATGACAGCTTCTTAGGATTTATTCACGCAGGGTCTGGTCTGCAGGTCTTCACGACACGAAGTCCACACGTAGATTCCAATCGAAGTCCAATAGTATCGCTGAGGTCGTAGGTTATCGCTCGTATCACAGGTATGTTCGCTCGAAGTTCACTCTTCGCTATTCCAAACGGAACAGAGTGCTTAGTGCGAGTTTGACAGGTCCAATCGAATAACTTTACTACCGCGTTAATCGAGCATTGAGTAGTGAGTATGAGTAAGTTAACCGTTCGAACTGGCAAAACGCTGTCACAGTACAACTCGCAATCGCGTTTATTCGTGTTTTGGCTGGTAAACGTGTTCACCTCTCAGCGTAAACCATTACAACTCGCACTCAGCTATTTTAATTTCCATACTTGTCGCTAGGTGGCGCTTCCTCGATGCCATAGAAATATGAGTTTACGTTAACGCGATCGAGTAGTTAAAAAACTCGCACTAAGCACTCAGAGTGCTTAGTGCGAGTTTGACAGATCCAATCGAATAACTTTACTACCGCGTTAATCGAGCATCGAGTAGTGATTATGAGTAAGTTAACCGTTCTAACTGGCAGAACGCTGTCACAGTACAACTCGCACTCGCGTTTATTAGTGTTTTGGCTTGTAAACGTGGTCACTTCTCAACGTAAACCATTACAACTCGCACTCAGCAATTTTAATTTCCATACTTGTCGCTAGGTGGCGCTTCCTCGATGCCATAGAAATATGAGTTTACGTTAACGCGATCGAGTAGTTAAAAAACTCGCACTAAGCACTCTGACCGCGCGCCGCGGCGGCCGCTATTTATATCCGCTGGCAAGGGTTCTAGAACATTCAAGTACGTACCTACACTCGGTGCACGCGGCAACGACTCTAGAACAAAGTCCTTGTCAAAGAGATTTGAACCTTATACTAGTGGACATACGAGTCACTATTGCTTGCAGCGGTTTATTGTTTACTAAAACGCAGCATGCGGCTACTATTCGATAGGCTTCCAGAAGGCTCTATTCTAGATGGTTCGGGATAGGACCGCGACAATATTATAATACTACAACATAATTAGAATTAAAATGTCAGGCTTAATTTATAAAGGCCTCCAATAATTTGTAAGGTTGCGTGCCACAGAACATAAAAAAAGAGTAGAAGTAGCGACATGACACATTAGTACGAAAACCAGTGTAACCAAACTGATACTTATAAACCAAACGCACACTACGAATGCCGAGCTGCCATTGGTAAATAAATTCAATGCCGAAAAGGTGTACATCATAAAAGTTTCAATTACAATATGCACCTTTTTATAATGTCAACAATGATCAAAGTCAAATGACAATGATGAAATTAAGGTTGACATTTTGTAGTAACGCTACTCTACACTAGATGGAACTACCGCCGTGTCGGACCGAAAAGAACTTTTACCTACTAAGACATAAAGGTCAAAATTAAGAAACAAGTACATTCTCAGTTTGGGATGGGACAATGCGAGTTCTAGATTGTCGATAGGGAGCACCTATCGACAAATTATACCCGTACAAACAGTTTAACACATTAATGGCCGAATACGAATACTGGTACTTAGAAGAATTTTTAGCTATTTCTTTTTTGCCTGCGGGTTGACTGGTAGAAAATTCATCTTTTTAGAAGGCGTTAGAAAATATAACACGGGAAATATCATGTATTCTACGACTCAATTCAGATCTTTGTCTATCTGTACGCCATGTTTCATACGTTATACTAATTTTATTGATGATGGTACTAATATATTTCAATTATACGCAAGACCTGGAAGTGAAGCACATTTTTTTCTGGTATTGCTGCATAAGTGCCACCTTCCGCCTTTTTTAGTTATTATGAAGTGTTCATGAAAATGCTCTGAATATATTGTGCTCATCGTCGTTTTGAACCAATTTTGCCTTCCTATCGCTGCCATCCATTTTACTTTCGTATTCGGTTTCTTAGGAAAACTAAACGAAAACTCACTTCCAAATTGTTCTGATTCCGAGAGGGTTGTTGTATCATTGCCATGGTTTTCTGTTGTATTTGATTAAAAGTATTTTGATAGTTTCTTAGATATTTCAGTCACTGATAAACTGGTGAAGAAAAACTATATCGCGATCTAGCTGTGCTCCAATGACAGTTTTCACATGCACAACAACCAGCCGGCGACAAGACTCATACATTACTACTTTACCCGGCCCGGCGACCGGAAGCATTTGAAAAGGCACTTAGGAAGTAGGTATAAAATAACAATAATTATTTTATGCCACACCTGGCAATAAAGTAGCTTTTTCCGCACGCTGCGCGTACGGAACAAGCCGCTTTCTGGCCAAGTGTGGACATAAAAAGATGTACACAACACGGGAGGTAATAAAGAGAGCTCTCGATCGCATATTTAGGTCCCTCGCTTACAGCTCGGGCCGCAAACTTCTGCGATCTCTGCCTTTCTTTGTATTACCACCCTAGTTGTGTAATGTTCTATTACCTACTTAGACGAATTGGAATTTACAATACCTAAGTACCGTTAAGTATGTATGACTACTACGTCATAGACAATAAATTATCGATAGATTTTTATCATGTGTGCCCCCATCCGTAATTGAGTAGAATTCAAATTTTGACAGAAACTTCTAGAGAATGTACACTTTCTTCGAAGAAAATTTAACTTTATTAACCAGTAAATAAAGGTGGTTTCACTTTCTCATTTTCGGATTGGTTTCCGTGTTCATGTCAATACAAATTTAATTAAAAATACAATGAAATACATCTCACAGATGAAATGTTACGGCATGATCGGTATATTTTGGTCCCCAACTTTTATTTTTGCTCTCTAACACAGCATAACATGGCATTTTAATCAAGTTTTCACCATTTTTTCTTTACTAGAAGCGCACGGCAACTGAAGTCAACAAAACTGTCACCGACTACGCATAGGCAATACATTGCTAATGTGAGGCACGCGGGCACCGCCCACTTACGACTTCTACTCTTTTTTTATGTTCTATGTTGCGTGCCCTACAGCGTCCACAAAGATTAATATTTTTAGTAATGTCATCTGTACCTATATATACCTATACTTGTGGAATGCAATAAATTATTGAGTATTGCACTCAAAAGCTATCTCAGAAGTAAGACTGATTTATTGACGTGTCGGAGCTTTTTGAGAAAATATCCGATTTCCTACAAAAATTTGTGCAGCATGTAAAAGTTTTAATGTATTGTTTTATGTTTTTAAAATCAAGAAAATTCACATGATTTCGAAGTTTTCCTCTTATTAGTCGGATACCTACTGTTACACCCTGTATATTTTTGTAAAATAATTTTTATTATTTACCTCGTGTAACCTTCGCTTGGCATGCCGCGCTCGAAAAATGTCCTCTATGTAAAAATGACAATTTCTTTGTCGAGCCCGAAATGTCTCGCCGTTAACATGGCGTGAACATGGCGACCGCGACCGAGATGGAGTCGACCGAGCCTTTTCTATAACAGAGTGCTTAGTGCGAGTTTTTTAACTACTCGATCGCGTTAACGTAAACTCATATTTCTATGGCATCGAGGAAGCGCCACCTAGCGACAAGAATGGAAATTAAAATTGCTCAGTGCGAGTTGTAATGGTTTACGTTGAGAAGTGAACACGTTTACCAGCCAAAACACGAATAAACGCGAGTGCGAGTTGTACTGTGACAGCGTTTTGCCAGTACCAACGGTTAACTTACTCATACTCACTACTCAATGCTCGATTAACGCGGTAGGTAGTAAAGTTATTCGATTGGATATGTCAAACTCGCACTAAGCACTCTGGAATTATGACGGTATTTTGACGGCCGAGTTAGACTCTAATTTTGACATATGAGACCGACACATGTCTGATACCCACGAATGTAAACACATAATTTCGTATAGGTAAAATTTAATCTTGTGGTAATTTTATCTTGTGGTTACTATAAGTTCCTCAACCTATCTACTGCAATTTGCGAGGTGCGCGACTAGTGGAAAAAAAAGTGCCATCTCCACAAACTCGACATTGGCAGAATCCTAGAGCGTGCCATAAACAAAAATTGAATTGAATTTGATCTTGTCGTACGGTACGACAAGATCAAATTACAAAATGTAGGTACGACTCGTACCTACATTTTGTAATTAGGATAGGTACTCCTTTATTGCAGGTTGGACAATAAGGATGTACAGGCAAAGTACCAAGATATAATTTTGGACTTCAGTTACTTCAAGCTATCTGACAATCAGGAGACAAAAATTGCAGCTAATGTGGTAAGTTCAAGATAATGTTACAGTATTTTTTTTATTACCCACTACTTTAGTACCTACGTAGGTTTTTTTTTTTTTTGTAACTTTTTTTCCTTTATGGAAAAGGCTAAGAGCTTAAGCCCATACCGCCTGGTCTTATTTTCTTCTTTTCATATTGGTTGAGGCTAAGAGCCTTGTCTTTCCGTAAGTATTTTCTTCAGTTTTTATTATATTTTCGAGGCTCATAGCCTTGTCTAATGTATTAATTCTTTAACTTCATAATCCAATATGTTAAGGTCAATCCGTGTTGTCAAATCAGGTATCTATTTTCCTCCAGTATTATAGGTCACATCCGAGTTGTCAAGACTTTTGTTTTTACGTAGCCTCTATGTTTGTGTCCCACTGCTGGGCAAAGGCCTCCCCCAATTCAGTCCAGAGTTTTCTGTCCTGGGCCACCTCAGACCACTCCGGCAGATGGTTGTCGAGATCATCTCTCCACCGTCTTCTAGGCCCGCCTTGATTTCGATGTCCGTCGTGTGGCACCCACTCGGTGGCGAGTTTCGCCCACCTATTCGGGTGCATTCGACTGACATGACCATGGTTTTATATACATTTTACAAATTAATTAACTTACCATGCTATGCATAGAAATAGAGAACACCGTAACTCACACTTTACTAATTTTACTTTTATTATTTTCCCAATTATCAGAAACTTCGAGATTTGGATGACGATCTCAAAGAACAGTATTTGGAGCTGATAACCCGTTATTATCTGTTGTTTGAAAACATATATCAATATGTCATAGACCTCAACACATTTGTGGAACAACTGAGCGATCATGTATTTATTCAGCAAAATATTGAAACCATTCTGAAAGATGTTGAGGGGAAACAACTCTTGGTTGGTATTTCAGGGATCTTATTATTAATATTTTGCTGTCTCTAAAATATATAAATGAAACCATTGAGCAATTATAAATTAGTTGTGGGTATTACTGCTACGACTAAAATTTCAGTGTGAATCCCTGTACCTGTATGGGGCAATGCTTTTGATATGCGACCTTTACATTCCTGGGCCAGTCCGGGAGAGGCTGCTAGTTGCATTCTACAGATACAGCACCAGCCAGTCGCAGTGCAATGTGGATGATGTTTGCAAACTCCTTAGGGATACGGGCTTTGACCAACAACATGGGAGAAGACCTGCTGATTATCCTCTTGAATACTTTGGGTTTGTACTTGATCCTAATTGAATGAGTATTTTTGATCGAATTGATTAAGACCAATAGTAATGTTGCAATAATACTGTATTTTTAGGCGTATCACCATTGATTTTAACTTCATTGAAAAAGTTATTGGAAAGCTAAGGTCTGAAGATGTGTATAATCAGATATCTGTGTACACCATCCCAGAGCACAGATCAGCAGCCTTGTCTACACAAGCCAGCATGCTGTTTATATGTCTGTTCTTCTCACCTCAGTGCTTGCAAACTGACACAACTAAAATGCGAGAAATTGTGGACAAGTTCTTTCCAAGCAACTGGGTTGTATCTATTTACATGGGTATCACAATCAACGTCATTGATTATTGGGAAAACTTTAAAGCTGCCAAGTCTGCTCTTAACAATACGTGCAACAATAAATTGATGAAAGAAATATTCGTCAAAAGAACTAGCTCGGTGTTATTATTGATAGATAAAACACACAAATTGCTCAATGAGGGGACAATGACAGATGACTTTGTTCTCGACAACATTAATAAAATTCTGAACTTACTTATCAATTCCAACTATGTGTTGCGCTGCCTGCTGCTGCATAACTGCCCAGCAACATTCTATGACAACAACAAAAAATCCAAGCAGTTGAGGGACATGCTACTAAAAGAATCAAACCATAATACTAAAAATGTACTAGAACTTTTGATCTGTACAGCTGAATTGGAACTGAAGATCAGAGAAATATTGAACAGACTATTGGAAGAAAGAGATGAAAGTTGGAAAAAGAACAAGGCTCTTGCCCTAGAAGAAGTTAACAACCTGTCTGAACTTTTCTCAGGATCTAATCCTCTTACTAAGGTACCTGAAAATGAGCAACTGAAACTCTGGTTTGATAACATTGCCAGACAAATCACATCTCTTAATGAAACAATTACAACGAAATCAATGAAGAAAATAACACAACTTATTCAAGCATTAGATGAAGTGGAAGAATTTCATGGCATTAAAAGTACCTCAACAATAGTACAGTTTCTTACTGAGAGCAAACATGCGTTGAAAAACGCTTTGCGCGCAGCATCATTGAGAGAGGAGTCGCTGGTGACTCTGGAGACAGTGGCTGATGTTAGCTATGCTTGGTGCACTATTGACTCTTATACTAAACTGATGCAAGACAGTATCAAAGAGAACCCTGCAGTCACGAGCAGACTTCGAGCTTTATTTCTGAAACTAGCTAGTGCAATGGAAATCCCCTTGCTAAGAATAAATCAAGCACATAGTGAAGACTTGGTATCAGTGTCTCAATACTACAGCAATGAGCTAATAAAATATATTCAGAAAGTCCTTCAAATAATTCCTGAGATGGTATTTAGAATTGTTGAAAAAATTATAGAGATACAGACCTGGAAAATACAAGAAGTACCCACAAGGCTTGAGAAGGACAGGCTCAGAGAATTTGCACAGCTTGAACAGAGAATGGAGGTGGCTAAACTCACACATTCAGCTTCTACCTTTACCACTGGCATATTGGATATGCGGTCAACTTTAGTGGGGGTGATCAGAGTAGATCCCGCAGAGTTGCTGGAAGAGGGCTTACTAAAAGAGCTAGCTAAACACCTCAGTAAAAAAATCGAAGAGTTTCTAGAACCACAATCAAAGAAAAATCAGTCCTCACTAAACAACTTCCTCCCACGCCTACAGAAGTTAGCTGAGAGTATGGATGGATACAAACGTTCACTGGAGTATATTCAAGACTACATCAATATGCATGGATTGAAAATTTGGCAAAAACAGGTATTGGAGATTTAGTCATACATTAATAATTTATTATTTATGTACTAGTTCATTTAATTATGTAAAACTCTTGTGATGATTCCTGTTTAAATTATTATGTTGCAGGTTTCAGCTATAATCAGTGATAGTGTTTCAAAGGAAATAAGTCTGCGTAAGGGTGTAAATTTATACAGTCCTTCAGCTGGTTTTATGGGAAGTTTAGCAAGACAAATAGCACAGTTGGTTGATGCAAGGTATCAATAAAAAACAGGTCATTTGCAAGTCCGACTCTATCATTATCATATTTATTTTAGGTACTTTTTTGCAAAAACAGGTTAAAACATCCCTTAGATCGCCCTCGTAATGGGTCGTTTCATAACTGATTAAGGAGGAGGAAAAAAATATGTGTACTATACCAGTTTCGAACGAAGCGTTATTTTTCCTCATACGTAATTCGGTCACCACTCACCATACCATCGTGACATTGCGTATTTACTCCGCAAAAAATTCTTTTAATCAGTGTAACTCAGTTTGGACTCTGTGCTTATATCGGGAGCCTTGGCGAGAGTCCGACTTACTTTTGGCCTGTTTTTTATTATTTGTTATACTTTACTATAGGAACTGTCTCTGCACTAAAACCTGTCGTGTAACTGAAAATGATTCAGACAGGATTTGGTGAGCTGTTTTGTTTGTTCACGGCGGCCATAATATAAAATTCCGTGAGCATTTTGACTGCCTATTTAGGTTTTGTTTTAATAGATGGACAAATATCCCGTTTGCCTCCGACTGTCCACTAGTGTCAGTATTGACCACAGAACATAAAAAAAGAGTAGAAGTAGCGACATGACACATTAGTACGAAAACCAGTGTAACCAAACTGATACTTATAAACCAAACGCACACTACGAATGCCGAGCTGCCATTGGTAAATAAATTCAATGCCAAAACGGTGTACATCATAAAAGTTTCAATTACAATATGCACCTTTTCAAAATGTTAACAATGATCAAAGTCAAATGACAATGATGAAATTAAGGTTGACATTTTGTAGTAACGCTACTCTACACTAGATGGAACTACCGCCGTGTCGGACCGAAAAGAACTTTTACCTACTAAGACATAAAGGTCAAAATTGAGAAACAAGTACATTCTCAGTTTGGGATGGGACAATGCGAGTTCTAGATTGTCGATAGGGAGAACCTATCGACAAATTATACCCGTACAAACAGTTTAACACATTAATGGCCGAATACGAATACTGGTACTTAGAAGATATTTAGCTATTTCTTTTTTGCCTGCGGGTTGACTGGTAGAAAATGCATCTTTTTCACATTATCTTTTTGTGCAATAAAGATTCAACACTAATAGGGTAAATAGATGCACAAAGAAAACAATGTGGTAGATTTCATATTGTTACGGGCTAGGGTTCTGGATTTAGATGTAAAACGCCAATGACAACTTCTTAGGATTTATTCACGCGGGGTCTGGTCTGCAGGTCTTCACGACACGAAGTCCACACGTAGATTCCAATCGCAGGTTCAATCGAAGTCCAATAGTATCGCTGAGGTCGTAGGTTATCGCTCGTATCGCAGGTATGTTCGCTCGAAGTTCACTCTTCGCTATTCCAAACGGAACTGACAGCGCGCCGCGGCGGCCGCTATTTATATCCGCCGGCCAGGGTTCTAGAACATTCCCGTAACTATTACCTACACTCGGTACACGCGGCAAGGTCGCTCGAACAGTTACTCATTTAAAGAGTTTTGAACCTTACTCTAGTGGACATACGAGTCATTATTGCTTGCAGCGTTTTATTGTTTACTAAAACGCAGCATGCGGCGACTATTCGATAGGCTTCCAGAAGGCTCTATTCTAGATGGTTCGGGATAGGACCGCGACACTGCTCCCCTCTTAGAGATGCTCGTCCCGAGCATCTTCATTACTGCCGTGATAAGAAGCTAAGCGGTCGATGTGAACCACTTTTTGTGCACCTCTTGGCTGCCGTTGAATTCGGTACGTCACGTCATTTAACCGAGTTACCACTTTGTACGGTCCCTCCCATCTTGTCTGCAATTTCGGAGATTTTCCTTTTCGTCGAGTTACATTGTGAAGCCAGACTAGTGCTCCTTCTTCGAAGCCGCTCGTATTTGCTCGGCGGTCATACCTAGTCTTCATCTTTTCACTCGACTCCAATCCGTTTTCCCGTACTATGGCATGAATCTCTCGCATTTTCTCACGTAACTCGGAAATGTAGTCGTGTAGAGAACGTGAGTCGTCAGGAGGGCCTCCAGTCAGCAGATCTACTGGTATTCTCAGTTCTCGGCCAAAATTTACACGCGCCGGGGTTACGTTCGTGCTTTCATGTTCTGCAGTTCGGTAGGCCAGAAGAAATGGCGGTATGTATTTGTCCCAGTCTCTCTGGTGCCTGTCAACGACTTTTGCCAAATGTCTCTCAAGTGTTTGGTTAAATCTTTCTACCATGCCGTCAGATTGAGGATGATATGGGGTGGTCCTAGTCTTATGCATTCCCAATATTTTGCAGAGTTCTTGAAATACTTGAGACTCAAAGTTCCTGCCTTGGTCGGAGTGTATTTCCAAGGGCACACCAAACCGGCAAACTACTTCCTCAAACAACTTGGAGGCAACAGTCGTGGCTTCTTGATTGGGTATGGCGAATACCTCTGGCCATTTAGTGAAGTAATCCATAACTACCATGAAATACTTATTTCCTGATTCCGTTACTGGGAACGGTCCAGCCACATCAACTGCAATGCGTTCCCATGGCGCACCAACGTTATAAAGTTGCAGATTTCCTCGGCTTCTAGTTGGTGGGCCTTTCACCGCGGCGCAAGTAGCACACTTGCGGCACCAACCTTGCACATCTTCTCGACAATGGAGCCAGTAAAATCTTTCTCGAATCTTTGTTAAAGTCCTTTTTACGCCCAAATGTCCACCTGACACGCCGTCATGTACTTCACGAAGGACATCTTGTACCTTATCTCTTGGGACAACTATCTGAAGATGGAACTCTCTGCCGTTAGGTTTCTCCCATTTTCGGTAAAGTATTCCGTTCCGAAGAATAAAACTGTCCCATTGAGCCCAGTATGCCTTGGTGACAGCACTAGTAGGAGCGACTTCGCACCATCTTGGCTTGTCCTCGCCTCGTTTCTTCCATGCGACCATGAGCCGTACATCTTCGTCATCTTCCTGTGCTTCTTTCATCGCCTCATCTTCCCAAGATCTCGAAGGACTCATTCTTGTCAATCTCAATGGCAAACCCTTTGTCCCTTGTTTGGCACAGTGCTTGCACTCTTCAGGACTCTGCCTTCTTATCAAATCGTTCCCATTGCATACTTGCGAGAATCTGGTTACTTGGGCTTTCTCTGCTCCAGCCAGTACTCGCCTCGGAATCCTAGCTTCGTTTCCCTGATTCACAGTGGAGGCCGGAGCGTCATGGTTCTTTACTAACTCTTCAAAACGCTGCTCCATTTTGTTGAGACGCGCAACCAGTCTATCATCTGTTTTGGTCAGTTGCCTCTCCTTCTTAGGACACGTGAACTGCAAATGCCCTCTTTCTCCACACTTGTAACACATGGGCCCGGAGTTCCTCTTGGCCGGTGTCTTGTTCTCTTTGACCTCTTTCGTAACTTCTCGAAGTTTATACCCTTGCCGGATATCATGACGCACGGCTTCAACTTCCAGGGCGTGTGCCAGAGCTTCTTTTAATGAAGAATGGTGGCGAAGCTTTACTGCAGCCCTAATATCAAGATCCCTAATTCCGTCGACGAAGGCTTGCAATATATTCGTATCCACCATTTTACTATCAGCAGAAGGATACGCCTTTCGAACCAGCTTCTCAATTTCCAACGCCCATTGTTGAAGTCCTTCACCCAGGCGCTGAGTCCGGTCGCGTAGCTGGGCACGAAAAACGTCTTCCAGGTGTCGTTCCCCGTATCTAGCCTCAAGTGCCTCCAGCAGATCTTTGAACTCGCTGCCTGAGGTGGGCAGTGCCTCCAGGACAGATAAAGCCGAACCTCTGAGCGCGACGGTGAGGGCTGTCAGGCTCTGTTCGTCCGTCCACCCGTTTGAAGCAGCGACAGTCTGGAACTGCTGTCGGTAGGCGACCCAAGATGTAGTACCATCGTACGGAGGCAACTTCACTTTAGGCCCCTGACTTATGCCGACAACTCCGCTCGACGTAACTCCATTAGCTTTTATACGCCGAACTTCTTGCTCTAGTCCAGTGAGGCCGTTTTTCAGACTTTGTAGGTCCTCCTCTAATTTTGTAACCCGTTCGGTCACTATCTCTACATGTTTATGTAGCTTAGCAACCGTATCACTGAACTTTGTAACGGCAGAAAGGATCACCTGTTGATCTGCCTTCTGTTCTTCTCGCAGGCCTTTTTGTTCTTCTCGCAGGCCTCTTTGTTCTTCTCGCAGGCCTCTCTGTTCTTCTTGCAGGCACTGCATCTGCTTGCACTGTTGTTCTTGCAGGCACTGCATCTGCTTGCTCTGTTGTTCTTGCAGGCACTGCATCTGCTTGCTCTGTTCTTCTCGCATGCCCTTCAACATTGCCATCAGGCACGACATATCCAAAACCTCCATTGTACGTGACGGAGGTTTAATGTCTTCGGTGGGCGTGGCCAGGTGGGCGTGGCTACGAGGCGGAGCCTGTTGGTCGGTTGGTGAAACCTGGTGGTCAAGGCCAGTGGGCGGGGCCTGGCGCGCGGGGTCTGTGGGCGTGGCCTGGTGGACGGGGCCAGTGGGCGTGGCCTGAGGGGCAGTGGGCGTGGCCTCCGCAGCACCTCTGGACCTGGTCCTCACTCCAGAAGTATCCTCTCTCGGAGTCAGTGGCATATCCAAATCCCCAATTCTGACACCAAATGTTACGGGCTAGGGTTCTGGATTTAGATGTAAAACGCCAATGACAACTTCTTAGGATTTATTCACGCGGGGTCTGGTCTGCAGGTCTTCACGACACGAAGTCCACACGTAGATTCCAATCGCAGGTTCAATCGAAGTCCAATAGTATCGCTGAGGTCGTAGGTTATCGCTCGTATCGCAGGTATGTTCGCTCGAAGTTCACTCTTCGCTATTCCAAACGGAACTGACAGCGCGCCGCGGCGGCCGCTATTTATATCCGCCGGCCAGGGTTCTAGAACATTCCCGTAACTATGTACCTACACTCGGTACACGCGGCAAGGTCGCTCGAACAGTTACTCATTTAAAGAGTTTTGAACCTTACTCTAGCGGACATACGAGTCATTATTGCTTGCAGCGTTTTATTGTTTACTAAAACGCAGCATGCGGCGACTATTCGATAGGCTTCCAGAAGGCTCTATTCTAGATGGTTCGGGATAGGACCGCGACAATATTTTAAAATGTTCTCTTATTTAAAACTACCTTTAACCCGCTGCTTCGCGGGTGTTAGAAAATATAACACGGGAAATATCATGTATTCTACGACTCAATTCAGATCTTTGTCTATCTGTACGCCATGTTTCATACGTTATACTAATTTTATTGATGATGGTACTAATATATTTCAATTATACGCAAGAGTCTAACCTGGAAGTGAAGCACATTTTTTTCTGGTATTGCTGCATAAGTGCCACCTTCCGCCTTTTTTAGTTATTAGAGAGAGAGAGAGAGAGAAATAATTTATTTAACGGCACAATACTAATATGAAGTGTTCATGAAAATGCTCTGAATATATTGTGCTCATCGTCGTTTTGAACCAATTTTGCCTTCCTATCGCTGCCATCCATTTTACTTTCGTATTCGGTTTCTTAGGAAAACTAAACGAAAACTCACTTCCAAATTGTTTTGATTCCTTGAGGGTTGTTGTATCATTGCCACGGTTTTCTGTTGTATTTGATTAAAATTACTTTCATAGTTTCTTAGATATTTCAGTCACTGATAAACTGGTGAAGAAAAACTATATCGCGATCTAGCTGTGCTCCAATGACAGTTTTCACATGCACAACGACCAGCCGGCGACAAGAGCTCATACATTACTACTTTACCCGGCCCGGCGACCGGACGGCGACCGGAAGCATTTGAAAAGGCACTTAGGAAGTAGGTATAAAATAACAATAATTATTTTATGCCACACCTGTCAATAAAGTGGTGTAAGTAATTATATTCTCGCACTCCCTTGCTGTTTGTTATCAATATATTTTCGATTTAATTATTTATGTACATGCACCACGTACCGACTATATTCTTCATGCAATCCACTCCATCCAAAGGTTGTCTGGAAGAGATCGCTCTTAGCGATAAGACCGCCAATTGTATAACATTACTTAGATTTATGAATCATGGTTGTAATATTTTTCTGGTTGTGCAATAAAGTGTTCTCTTCTATCTATCTAACTAAAGTGGCTTTTTCCGCACGCTGCGCGTACGGAACAAGCCGCTTTCTGGCCAAGTGTAGACATAAAAAGATGTACACAACACGGGAGGTAATAAAGAAAGCTCTCGATCGCATATTTACGTCCCTCGCTTGCAGCTCGGGCCGCAAACTTCTGCGATCTCAGCCTTTCTTTG